>OY787661.1:54363306-54963306 GCA_963678985.1 Spisula subtruncata | reverse complement strand
GTCTTTCAGCGACATTACCCGATAATATTCTGGATAATATACGTGTGAACGCCTCAAGTATGTTTCCGGAAGTAGCATTTAATGGTTATCCGGGAATGCTGGGAGTTGGGACACAAACACCTGTAGAAAAATTACACGTGGATCAAGTTTCAACACCAGTACCACATTACAGCGGATATCCTGTGGCTTGGTTTACTGAGGGTCAAAAGACAAATGATGGAAGTGTACATGCGCTTGCAAATGGTTCTTACAAGGCGACAAAAGATAGCAGTACTCTCAACGAAGACGGTCATACAAACACTGACACCTCATCTAATAATTTCATAGCAATGCCAAGTGTAAGCGGCAATTGGAGAGGAGAATGGCCAGGTAAAAATAAGAACTAGTATACGTATCCATTAATATATCGGTCAAATGAAGTCATTGGTGTCCGAACTTACCTCAAGGCTACATGCTGGTTTAGTAGTGTCAGCCTTGTTCTGTCCGTTGAAGTGAATACAGCGCCTCTATGGTAACCACTTTTCTTATTCTATTGCCTGGGTAATCTTTAAAGCATCCGTTGTTTTGTTTGCTATTGTGATTATTATTCTGAAGAAGGCTTGGTATCTTAATACAATAAAAACAATATGTGTAAGTGTTGTTGTTGAATTTGCATCAAGGTACTGGATATTCTTTGAAATTTTACGGAATTCTTAAATATCTAACATAATTTGTTATTCATTTTCTGCTTACTCACTTTGTTTGTTTCCCTATTCGTTTCTGTTCCAGGGAAAACAACGTCTAATAAAGACTGGTCTGGAAGCTGGTCCGACAAATGGCCAAGTATGTATGAATCGAACTTTTGAACTTTGCTTTTTCAGTCGTACAAAATGTATTTTTGAAGTAGGTTCGTATAAATAATGGACCGAATGACGTGCGTAGATCCTGAAGTATTTTACAAATACAAGTTTTAATGGAAAGTTTATTAAAACATTTGTCGATGACAACTCTATGTTGGCTGTAGTGTTTCATTTTTTCGGTCAATGTCGATATTCGGTCCAATACCCAAGAGTATATTATTATAAACATATAATGGATTCCAGATACTTGAGTAAAAATAATATTTTAATATGGTTTGTAATTTGTAGCGTCACACGTTTTACATTAACTGCAGGTGTTGAATCAGAAAGCAAGGATGTTGACACACATAATACTACACATGTACAACATGATGGTCACACCTCTTCACTAGTGGACTGGGATGGCAGTTGGCCAGGTCTGTAATCAAGATACATTCATTCTTTTTTAAGTGTTTCTGTTTCTGACATATCACAGAAGATAATCAACAAAGGCCCATAACTCAGACGAAACTTGTCGAATCACAAAATTCTGAAATATGCGCTATATGTCCTAATAGTAGTTATTCTGTGAAAGTGTTGTCAAAATCCCGTTAGAAATGAAGAAGGATTTGCACACAGAAGACCCGGTGGACTAAAAGACGGATGGGCGGAATGACGCCTGCCATTACCATAACCCATTCGCCTCGTTGGGGGATAACTACGGGCATCACAACTGAAAGACGAACTCTATAATTGTGTAACAAATTCATCTGCTTTTTGAGTACGACTTGTATCACGGACGTCTTATTTCGGAATAAAACTTTAATAAGTATGTATATAACTATATAGCTTGGTTATTTTGACCTGCGCCTGGCCTTTATGCAAGAATATATTACAAGGTTCTTGCTTTGAATAGATCAATATCCGCAAGCAAATCGTGCACTATCGGTATTTCATATTTGTGTTTGTTACACATCTCGAGCGTCTTCGTGATACTCCCCAATTTTGAAAAACATGCGATCGGTGTTATAAACGTAGACAAATATATCGACTGTTAGATTATGGTAATCAATAGGTCAGGCTCATGTCAATGTGGCAAGCTATATCAGTGTCCGGTATAGCATGTATATATCGTCCTTTTATTACAGGAAGTCAGAATAACAACATGGAAACATCAACCAGCACAAACACAAACACCATGGGTAGGTTACGCCAGTGATACATGTTATCGTAACCGATTGAACATGGGTAGGTTTCACCAGTGAAACATGTAATCGTAAGTGAATGAACATAGGTAGGTTTCACCAGTGATACATGTAAGCGTAAGTGATTGAACATAGGTAGGTTTCACCAGTGGACATGTAATCGTATGTGATGTACATGGGTAGGTTTCACCAGTGATACATGTAATCGTAACCGATTGAACATAGGTAGGTTTCACCAGTGAAACATGTAATCGTAAGTGAATGAACATAGGTAGGTTTCACCAGTGATACATGTAAGCGTAAGTGATTGAACATAGGTAGGTTTCACCAGTGGACATGTAATCGTATGTGATGTACATGGGTTGGTTTCACCAGTGAAACATGTAATCGTATGTGATGTACATGGGTAGGTTTCACCAGTGATACATGTAATCGTAAGTGATTGTACATCGGTTGGTTTCACCAGTGAAACATGTAATCGTATGTGATGTACATGGGTAGGTTTCACCAGTGATACATGTAATCGTATGTGATGTACATGGGTTGGTTTCACCAGTGAAACATGTAATCGTATGTGATGTACATGGGTAGGTTTCACCAGTGATACATGTAATCGTAAGTGATTGTACATGGGTAGGTTACGCCAGTGATACATGTAATCGTAAGTGATTGTACATGGGTAGATTTCACCAGTGATACATGTAATCGTAAGTGATTGTACTGGGGTAGGTTTCACCAGTGATACATGTAATCGTAAGTGATTGAACATGGGTAGGTTTCACCAGTGATACATGTAATCGTAAGTGATTGTGAAGAAGCAAACCCTAACGATATAGTACTGTAACACTCAGGGTTTTTTTTAGTTTGCAAAAACTAACCACCAAAGCTGCTGAAACCTCACATGAACTAATCATCATGTTTCGCATTGTTGTAATATAGAGACCCGGTTAACGTTTCTCATGGTATGTCTGCATTTTTTTATAAATGTACTACGCACTATGTTTTATTAATCTTGATAAGACCGAGAGTGTATTGGTTAATTACGAAATGTATTGTTTCTGAACATTTAAAATTCTCTGGAAACTTCATGACGATGCAGGTCGAGATCACCCATTCCGATTTACAAGATATCATTCTCGGACTTATTGAAAGCCATGTAGAGGTAGGATTCCCTATGTGATGTATCGACCGTCAGTATACCATCTAAGCAAAATTCATAAAGACTTAGTATAATAAGTATTTGTATTCCAGAAAGCATCAGCGATATGATCGCTTCATTGGAGAAACTGATGCATCTGTTGAAGAATTCTACACCCTCACAAAATCATAACAGGTATAATACTTCTCTACAATTCTCGTTAATTGTTACTTGAAACAATTGTTAAAGTTATATTCTAACTGTCATTAAATGTCAAAATAATTACTTGTATCGTTTTTAGTATGTTATTAGACTAGCTTAATTGCAAATTAAAACCTTGAATTGGTTTCGTGTACTTTGATTCAATCGTCGAAAAAAAAAAGAATCTTATAGTTTCATAGGGTTTTCTAGAACACTTTCATATGAAAATGGACAGTTGGCATGTCAAATAAATCACAGAGAGAGTTTCTGTTAAAACTGAAGCGAAAAATGATCTAATGGATATGAAATCACAATTGTTTTTTCTGTTTTTGAAACTTTTTTAAAAAACATCTTCAGATATAGCTCTATACACTTTAACTGTTCGTGTACACATTAGGCCATACCAAATCGTTTCTTCGTTAAGCGTCCGAGGACGGATAGGTTCAAGCATCTTGGGAAAGAAAAAAAACAAGTTTATAACTTCTTGTATCTTCAAAATCAATCAAGATATTGCTTTCATACTTATTCAATATCATGTCTCCAGCCCCAAAATAGCAGTTGTTTTCACACAAGCAAGTTTTCAGTTATTTCATTAAGTTATTATGATTGACAATGCTTGAAAGTGTTAGCTGTATAACGATGAGAAAATAAGTCGTTATGACTTGTTTTACGAGTGTTTTGTTTTTTGGCTCAGGATAGCTAGATCGGTTTAGAACTTAGGTGGACGCTTAACGCTTAAGTACAATTTGGTATGGCCTTATTTGCAAGTGATGGCGCTGTAAACATGTTTCTATATAATCTGCATCATGTATTGCCAGACTGTATTAGTAAACCTGGTAAATGAAATAGGTGACGGTCTTCAATTATTGTGTGGTACGTTTAAAAGCTAAGGACATGACCACAGATGGGTTTTAAGAATTCATGTTTACAGGCTAACATGCAACTACAATTCGTCCTATTTTCAGTGACAACACAAATGAAGGTGAAGGACACAAAACATTCAATCAAATGGCATCCAGTTGGAAAGACGACATAAAATCACTGTAATGAAGACTTAACCTCGAGTATGGCCACATCTAGCTTTTTGGTCGAAACTTTACTATGTTAACAATGTAACTAAATATGATAATAAGAAATGTTGCCTATTCACCAAAATGCATAAGGAACGTCCGCTGCAAAGCAAGCACAACAACTTGATAATATGGTACAATGTGTCGTTATTTGTGCATTGAAAATGCTATCCTAGCCTTATTACTTTTGAGCGATAATTATGCACCAGCTAATTGAAACCACGTCCCAAACCCCGGGTAAGGGTGGGGATGGCGGAGAAGAATCCCGTTGTTTTACCTTTCCGACGTAACCGCATTATCGTATAATTGCCTTTGTTTCGCGCCAAAATATTTCACTGGTTAAGGAAGGTGGCAATTTACAGGGTTTATACTGTCTGCATGGCACTGGGGGCAGGGATTTTGTTCGGGTGTGAAAAGGCAAAAGTAAAAATCCCCACAATTCCCTAGGGTTGTGGCCGTAGTTTCAATTGTCTGGTGCATAATTGGAATGAGTATGCCCGTATGCAATCATTCCAACCATACACTTCCGAGTAAGTTTTGATATTTCATTTATAAGAGAAACCGTGCTCCGATTTATGACCAGGTCCTTGACCAACGCTTTATAACGTATGTATTTTAAATTACATTTCTTTCCGATATAACACTCAACTCCAAGGTGTAAAAATAAATAATAATCCTAATTTCTGACTTTGTTAAAATAGCAATCACAGTGTTAAGTATATGTATAGATATAGCAGAATGCCATGATTAGACTGTTAGGCATAATCATTTAATCTCTCCGTCCAAGTACTAGACCACCATAAAACACTAGTTCGATTCGTTGACCTTTGGAACTCTGCTTCATGAATGATTTAATTCTTTAGTTTAACTAATCACCAACCATATTTCCTGGTTGCAGATATATCGTAACTGTACTTGACAACACTTAACTTAACATTTCAGGTGAAAAACGAACTTTGGACACACAATGTAACCACTTATTTCAAATAATTTTCACCAAAATAGGATTTGTAGCTTCAACACCGTTTTGTCTCTCCGGGAAATTTATTTGGAAAACCTAGAGAAAAGACGTTTTCACAATCCAGCGAACATAACAACAACTAGAATACGTATAAGTATGTTAAATTGTCAAACAGCTTGCACATACTTCACGAAGGATATAAATCTGTATGTACACATTGACTTAATGCTGAGTCAATTTGATAGGGGATGATCTGTTGTCATATTCTGAACTTGTGCCAAACTGACTGAGACTCTTATGTAGCCGTATTCTTTGAACAGTTCATACGAAGTGTCAAGTTTCTTAATACGCCAACGACTTTTTATCAGAAAATGTTATTCATGTCATCCTCATAGCGCACATATGGCTTTATAAAAGAAATAGCACAGCAAGTTCAGCAAAGACTGCACCAAGAAAACCAACAATGACCATTCCACCATTCTCTGTTGTGGCTTCTACAATGGAATGTTTTTTAATTAGATGTAATTCTTGTTCAATCAGAACTGCGTACTTCTTTTTAAATATACACCGTTATGTATGTTAGGTACGTTACAAAAGTACTTTACATTCTATTTTGTATTCTATTTCACAGTTTCACCTGAAACATGTAACACATTATATGTGTACTTTAGCACAATCTGGCCCTTGATAAACGAGGGTAATAAAGTATGTGTTTTATACAATTTTATAGAATGCGGACAGAGTTGTGCATCGACTTTAAAATGTCAATTATGATCAATAATTTATGTACAATGCCTTACTGTTGATTGTTAACATGATAACCTACATTTCGCTGGCTTACAACCAGAAGGTCGTAACTACAAAATCGATATATTGAGAAAACAAGAGAAAACTGTCTGTAATTCACTCTTTACCTATGGGAAAACACGTTTTTAAAACTTCATTTTGGTCAACATGACAATTTCAGATTTTCATGAAAATAGGCTTGTGAAGCAGATTTCAAATATGTATGAGTCTTATAAGGTCGTAAGTAGGAGTTACGACCTTCTGGTTCTAAGCCATCGATATATCAATAATGCTCGGGAAATGTTGAACTGCTTGTATGGAAAATAAATTATAATATTCTAAAATAACAAACCTAAGGTACGAACGGTAACCTTGTCACTTAAGTCTGAACTGCCAACACGATTGTTCGCCTTAATCCGCATAACGTATACAGTATCAGATTCAAGATCGGTTAGTGTATAACGCATCATATCATCATCCGTCTCGTTGACGTAGTATCCATCCCATTGTTGTCCTACGTCAGGCCACTTTTTGAATGATACTTGGAATATCTGTGTTGCTCCGCCATTGGATCCAGGCTTCCATGCAACTGTTACTTCAGTGGATTTGATGAGACTTTTAACTGGTCCAAATTCTGTCGGTACGTCTGGGCGATCTAGTAGAAAAACAATGGTTGGTAACAAAGGGCGTTTAACCATACTCATATGCATAGCGCATCAATGTAATAAGAGGTACATGTATTTTAGTACATAACTTACATGGCAACACAGGAATATGCATAGCAACGAACGTACATTTCAACAAGATGCACAGTGCTGTCGGGTAATTCTGCGCACCTAACGGGTATTGGCTTTCTACATTTGAGATTATTTTATTTTTAGAATAAATTATGGTGCTGTTTGGATAGAAACAACCTTCATTGACAAATGTAAACAATTCAAAACATTATACCTTCGCTAAACTAGGTCAAATGTCGTCACAAAACAAGATGGCTGCCAGTTTTCATTACGTAATTATTTTCGGCTAATTCTGCGCATGTGGACTTGTTTTTTGTATAGTCTGTTTCAAAGATTTGTTTCACAAGAAAATTTTCCCAGTATCGAAAGAGTAAGTCATTAAGACAATGTTGACAAAAACGGAAAAGTCATCATCCATGACAAAAGTGCTTTTATTCAATTTATGTGTCGCGTGGTATGTCAAATTAACGAAAATCGCCGTTGACACTCATTTTGGTAAAATTTTCGTAGAAATAGTTTTCCGATTTCGTTGAAATGATTATAATACTTAACATAAGTAACATACATCTACTAAAACACTGGAGGACCGAATAAAAACGACCCAGCAAAGTCTGTAAGAAATAGAAAGTTAAGGTGCGCAGAATTACCCGATGCGCAGAATTACCCGAAACGACTGTACGTCCAGTAACAATACATAATACAGATATGTAGATACATATATTAGATGTCAGGACTCGCAGAGATTGGATTATCTTTGGAAGGAACACTTACGTATTTTTAAAATACTTTAAGAATGACCTATGAGGAGAGATACCATTGCAACCTTATGTCCTGCAAAGACCTAAGAGGAGAGATACCATTGCAGCCTTATGCCCTACAAAGACCTAAGAGGAGAGATACCATTGCAGTCTTATGTCCTGCAAAGACCTAAGAGGAGAGATACCATTGCAACCTTATGCCATACAAAGACCTAAGATGAGAGATACCATTGCAACCTTATGTCCTACAAAGACCTAAGAGGAGAGATACCATTGCAGTCTTATGTCCTACAAAGACCTAAGAGGAGAGATACCATTGCAACCTTATGCCATACAAAGACCTAAGAGGAGAGATACCATTGCAGCCTTATGTCCTACAAAGACCTAAGAGGAGAGATACCATTGCAGCCTTATGTCCTGCAAAGACCTAAGAGGAGAGATACCATTGCAGCCTTATGCCCTACAAAGACCTAAGAGGAGAGATACCATTGCAGACTTATGTCCTGCAAAGACCTAAGAGGAGAGATACCATTGCAGCCTTATGCCCTACAAAGACCTAAGAGGAGAGATACCATTGCAGCCTTATGCCCTACAAAGACCTAAGAGGAGAGATACCATTGCAGCCTTATGCCCTACAAAGACCTAAGAGGAGAGATACCATTGCAGCCTTATACCCTACAAAGACCTATGAGGAGAGATACCATTGCAGCCTTATGCCCTACTGGTGAAGTAGACGAATAAGTAAGTTAGTATGTATGTAGTATGTACAATTAATGTATCATTGGCTTTGAATAAGAAGGTCGTAAGTAGAGCGATACATTATGAACTTACAATAAACTTTAAGTAGTGGCTTTCGTGTGGAAATCAGTGGAGTTTGATCTTCGCGGTTCTTTGCTGAGCAGTAAACACGATTGTCTCTATCAGAAAACGATGGTTGCCATGACAACGTACTTGTTTTCATTTGCAACTCATCGTATGTTGTTTTGGTTACAGCTATAGTTTGTTCAATCATGACGTCATCACTGTTATTTCCCGGTGTAGCGTTATCTTTGTACCATGTTATATCCGGTACAGGAAGTCCCCAATCAGTGCTGCAACTAAACACCAGTTTAGCGTTGTCCTGGATAGCAAGTATAGCATCAGAAGTTGGTATTGTCATAGAAACACTTCGTATAGGAACTGAAATATAAAGTTTATAAAAAGGTAATATAATATCAAACAAGGGCAATGTTAAACGCCAAATTCAACGATGAACTGAGCTAAAATGCTAAAAGACCAAGTATCAGCTGCCACAGAGTCAGAAGTCCGAGTCACAGGATGAGTATACAACTGTGATATACACAAGCAATGTTTCGCGTTCAATTTAAGGAGCTCGAGTGTATTGAGTTAAATAACGGACATGCAGACCGTGGCATAGCCAAAGCGCTACCGAGCCCTTTTTTAGCGCTTTATCATGTCTATGCAACAAAATGCTAACCGGTCAGGTGATTATAAACATTGGAGTACGTACTCCATGCTCCAACTTATACTCTGTACTCCAATTGGAGCATTTCTTAGTTACAAAAACTGCTGTAACTTCTGTATTGCTGAATGGAAACATTTGAAATGGGGGTTCGTTTTCTTAATTAGATAATTTGGTACAAGTTAATGTTGGTTTTGATGCAAAATTCTAAAAAACCGTTTTTTAAGTTTGAGCATGGAGTCTGGAGTTTGAGTATGAGAATGAAAAATGTTTATAATCATCGGACCAGGAGCCCCGTTGCATAAGCATTGCATTATCGAGCGCTACGCTAAGAAACGGTTTCCTTAAAAAAAGCTCTACGTAGCGGATGAAGTGAAAGAAGTGTATGCTACTGGCGAGTGGCTAGCAGTCCTTTGCGTAGCAAAGCGCTATCGAGCGGAACCAAAGCGGTCCATTGCATAAGAAAGCGCTCGGTAGCGCTCGCCTAGCAAAGTGCTGAGAACGGTATTCTGTCGGTGAACACGTTCACTGGTAGCATGTCGTTGCATAGACATACTAAAACGCTACCAAAAAGCGCTCGGTTGGACCTTGGCTATACAACGGGCTCCTGGGTACTGTTTTAGCAACGGACTTACGGAAATCATAAACTTACGTTCAAATTTAAATTCTGTGTTTTTCCTTAACTACTGTAAATTGGGGACGGATATTGTTTGTAGATGTTCATTAACTGAATCTTGAGAAGTATTACAGCTCCATTTCTCACCCTGTATAGTTGTACAAGTTTGATTAAGAATTAAAATTTGATCGTAAGTTTAAGATTTGCGTACATGAGATGATAAAACAGTACCCAGACAACTACATATATATCGCTATGGAAAACATACTGACTTTTATAACAGGAAACATCGACTTACTGCTTACACCAATAGAAACCTGATTTGTGTTTATTGAACCAGTTGATACAGTGACACTACACATCCATGTATCCCCATCATTTGATCGGTCCACATTCTTTATTGTCCAGGACATCTGGTTATCGCCAGCACAGCTATAAGTGTACTTTGTTTCATCGACTGTAGAGTCAGCAAGACAAGTTGCTGGGTTAACCTTGCCCCTTACTATATCACCTGTCTCTCCAACACCTCCGATCACTTCTATCCACGTATACGATGTTACAGTCTCGTTGCCAGCATAAGTACATGTCAGGACAGTAGGTGTGTTTTCATCCACAAGTTTAGACTCCTTTGTAAGAGCAACGTCTGAAATTACAAACCAGTTCAAGTCCAACGTTGTCTTGGCACATATTTCCAATCAATAGAGAACATTAGGTGTTGGTCATTTACCAAAAGCATATAACTATTGCACAGACAAATTAACAAATCATACTACGATTTATTTGATCGATGACTTGGCGGACAACTATTGCAAAGTTCTCCAAGTACATTGTATTTCCAATATAGAGAGTAACAATAAGCTTCGTTATTAATTGATGTTTATTATAATCACCATCCAAACAAATTGAAAATATAGGACCACTGAGGTTCAAATTAAACATTTTTTAAGATTGTGTACTACCCTTGCCTAGAGCATCCCAGTTAACCATCTTGTATTTTTAGTTGGCAAAAGTTCGGATTAGCATACAAGGCAATTTGTAATACGCAAAAGAGGTAATTTAATTAAACTTTCACTTACCGCTAACACTTATGGAAACATTGTTGCTATATGTAGTACCCAATTCATTAACTATACGACATATCCATTTATCCCCATCGTTTGATCTGCTGATATTCTTTATCGTCCATGCAACTTGGTAATTGCTAGCACAACTGTAGCTGTATGCAGTGGCATTGACTCTAGAACCACCAAAACATGTTGATGGAACAATATGGCCCCTTACTGTGGATTCAAAACCTCCATGAAGTTCTAAGAATGTGAACAATGTAACATCCTCGATCCCATTGTAAGAACATGTAAGTGTTGCTGGATTGTTCTCATAAGCAATTAGATTCTCAGGTGTAAGGTTAACTTTATCACAATCACATCCAAATGCTGCAACAAAAATAGTATAATACGTATATTTGAAATGCCGTGTCTAAGAACGAAATAAAGGAAACATCAAAGGAACAAACTCGGACCTTATTCAGCAACACTGTAAGACTAAAACTCAGTCTTAGATTTTACATTGCCAAATGTTTATTCGCTCTCAAGTTGTTATAAATGTATCAATTTTATTATAAATGGGTACACATGTTCAGTGTGTAACAAAATACTCGAGACAAAATTTCACATGGTTCTATCCAGTGGCAAGGAAATTGCAGTGATTATAGATATTGTCAGTTTTAAGTCTAAGTTTTTACAATGTTGGTGATGAACGCCCCAGAAACGGTAACTGTGTAAACAATGCCTGAAAGTTGAGGGACACGAAGCAACAGTAAATTATAAAGAAATAACTTGTTTGTAAAATATTTACTTACATGCTAACATATAAACCCAAACTGTAAGCCCTTTCCATAATGCCAGGTTCGGCTTCATCTTTACAAGATGGCGTAATGTTGTCTTCTTGGGGATTCTTGATACAAATGACAAAAACCGTACTAATATTTCAAAGATATAATCTTTATAATTACACCAAGTGTTCCGGTAATTGTATACTCTGTTTTATGATGATTACTTAAGTATTTTACGTACATGATCATCATTGACTTCTTTATGAGTGAAATAGGTCAAATAATAAATTATGTTTGTTCCCGGCACATTATTACATGTTTGTTAATAAACACGAAATAAAAATGGCATCAGACATTCCCTTGAAGCATTTAAGAAAACTGACTGGCGTCTATTCTCTCATATCCTCATTGCGATGGATAACATCAGGAATAAACCCGGGGAAGGCATAATTAAGTAAACTAATAAGAAGACAATGGAGATGGCGACTGGGTCCGGAATTACACCAAATACATACACTAATAAATTGACATTCACTGTTTTGAAATTGAAAGTAACATTGGTGTTGAGCAGGAAATCACGGTGTAATTATCTGTTTGAGGCTTATTTTTGTAAAATTTAATTTATCAATCTGTCGAGTATACAGCAGCGTTTGGAACTGGGGTACAATAATTACACATACATTATAAATGATAGCTCAATGATAGTTACAATGGCAAAATGCACCGAACGTCAGTGTAAATGCCCTGATTTTTATACATTTTCGTCATCTAGAAATCTAAGACAAAGAGTATTTTATTAAATCTTATTTCTAATTCTTTGTGAGAGATGGGTGCTATATGTGCTGAGTGTATGTACTAGTACATGCATGTATAAGTTATAATCCCGATAACTGGTTGAATATCCTAGCTACGTCATAAATAAACATACATGACGTACACTTACAATTATCATTTCGTCTTGTCTATTGTTTAAAGTACTCGTACTTATACATGTATTTTGTAATCACGCAATTGAGATCGAAATCATATAATGTATATACCGGTAAATACACGTCAAAATTAATAAAGTCAAGTGAATTAATATCTTGACTGAAGGACACAGTCCGGGATCGCTTCTAGGTGAATGGCCGTTAACTGTCACGTGTTCTATCATTTTCGGAGGGGTTCATCATGAAATGTCACGAGTACATAGATCGTATATATGTTCACCATTCATACGTTTTCCTTGATATTCATCTAGACCAGTGTCACCGTAGCTCAGTGGTTAGTGCGATTGTCGTGTAATCTCATCCTGGTGGATGCACTCACATATGATATATGCCTGCAATATTTCAACAGACAGCTGGCTGGCAAAATAAAAGCTCTGCTAGGCATTATTTACAATGATACTGTATACTAGTATTCAAAAAAGTAGCAATACTCTAAATAAAGTGTTATGTACATCGATAACTGGTACAAAATACGTGTAATTGTACAACTATTTATTATAACCAAACATGTGTTACAAACCACAAAGTGCTTTTCTTTGTGTTAATTATGTCCGTGAATATTCTGTGTTGGAACGTACGAGGCATAATGTCAACCGCGTACTGCCTCTCTGAAATTCTCGAAGATAAGAATATAGACATAGCTCTAATAACGGAACATAAACTATTACCTAGATCGCAACATTTCTTGCATTCTATCAACCCTGATTTTCATGCTATAAACACTTGTGACAATAACGTTGATAATTATGGATATATGAAGTGTGGGAGAGCGGGTACCGCCATCCTCATACGCAAAAACTTACAAAAACATGTTACTACCTTAACCAACCTAAATCATGATAGAATATCTGGGATAGAGATCAAACATGTATGTAATGTACCCATGTATATATTTTGTGTGTATATGCCATCTGATAACGATTTTAATTTATACAATGATACTCTGTCGGATGTTAAATCTATTATGTCGCATTACTGTAAAATGGGTACAGTAGTTCTTGGTGGAGACTTTAACGCTCAACTTGTAACAAAATCACGACAATTTCCTAACAGAAAATCTAGATTTTTCTCGGAGTTCGTACGTAATAACAGTCTGATATCCCTCCACAATCTTTTTAATTGCAATGCTTATACCTTTGTACCAACCAGAACAAATATCGATCATATACTTGTTGAGACTAATTCCAGCCACCTATTCTCTAACTATAGTATAGCCGACCCACACGATATCCTCACATCCGACCACCTACCAATAATGGTCACGGTCAACGTTACAGGCAACGGGATAACTCCAACCCTCCGCCCCAGTGCAAATATAAATTGGTCAAAATGCACACCAATACAAATCTATAACTTCAATAAGGAAATAGAAAATCACGTCGCAAAAATGCATCAGACCCATGATATCGAGACGCTCGGCCCCGACATTATAAACTCCGCCATAACAAATTTCATTCGAGAAGCTGAAAAGCACCTCCCTAAGTCAATATTCAATAAGGCCGCGAAACCGTACTGGTGCTCGGAACTTAAGCACGCGCACGCGCAAGCTAGGCACTTCCGGTCGATATGGAAACAATCTGGGCGACCGAGGGGTTTTGCTCACGAATCGTATACCAATTATAAGGCAGCTAAACGGACATTTAGACGCATACAAAGGCGTTGTATAGACGAACACGAGAATTCCGTTTTTGACCAACTAAACAAGACAGCTGAAACTGATTATAAGTTATTCTGGAAGTTGCTTAAGAGAAACAATGGAACGAATTTCGACATATGTACCACCATTAATGTAAACGGTCAAAGCTTTCAAGACTCGGAAGTAATAAACGGGTTTTTACAACATTTCAACGGCGTATTTGGGAGCCATGACGAAGGCGACGAACTATCTCAGTATTACCGCGCGGAATTAGATAACTACATTAGCATGGAACCAAATGCTCAGACGCAGCGCCTAACCCGACCCTTCGAATTACAAGAACTTAATAAAGTTCTACCTTCCTTGTCACGGAAGAAATCTCCCGGTCACGATCAGCTTGTAAATGAGCATATATTATACGGTGGAGACACAATCAAACTCATGTTGCTTTCACTATTTAACTCTATTTTAACCCACGTCAAGGTGCCTGGAGACTGGCAAACAAGCATTATTATCCCCATATACAAGGGAAAGGGTAAGGTTAAGACAGATCCCTCCAGCTATCGCCCTATCTCCCTTATACCTGCTTTCTGCAAAGTATTTGAAAAAGTTCTTCTTAATCGAGTCAACTTTCATCTGAAAAATGGGGTCTCTACCTTCCCAAATAGGCAACAACAGGGTTTTCAACCCAATCTCAGCTGTTTATCAACGGCCTTCGCAGTACAAGAAACAATTTTATACAATATTGAACGTCATTCTGACGTCTATGTTGCCTGTCTCGATCATAAAGCTGCATTCGACACAGTGCGCTTTGAAGCTCTTTTTCTTAAACTCGGTAGACTGCACTTCACTGGAAACTTCCTAAGACTTATAATATCAACATATACTAACCTTAAAGCTATGGTACGAATTCAAGGTCACACATCAGACATAGTTCACATAAAAAGAGGTGTACGACAAGGTGGTGTATTGTCTACCTTCCTCTACTTGGTATACATAAACGACCTACTAAATGAACTTGAACAAAACAGGAACGGGTCCAAAGTCATGACCGTAAAAACCGGAAATCCCGCATTTGCTGATGATATTTCGCTTTTATGCCTTACACCCCTACACCTCCAAAAACAGGTCGATATCGTATATCAATACTGTAATCACTGGAATATTGCTATTAATGTTCACAAAAGTAGCGTTACAGTCTTCACTAAGAAACGGTCCCAACCAAGAGTGGGTATTTTGTACGGCAACCAGTTCATTGATCAGACTGACAATTTCGTCCATCTTGGTATTTTGCACTCGTTTAACTTAAAAAACAAAGACAGGATTAATGAGCGTCTACTCAAAGCAAGAAATGCTTTCTTCGCATTGTCTGCGCAGGGTGTGCATGTCTGTGGCGTCAACCCACGTATATCCGCAAGTATCTATAATAAAATCATAATTCCGATAGCCCTGTATGGCTCGGAGTTGTGGAACAACATTCTAACCTCAGACTTTACTGCAATATCTCGATTTCAACATTCTGCTGTTAAGCGCATTCAAGGGTTACCAATAGCTACCCGTTCTGATATGGCAGAACCTATGCTAGGTCTGAACCGACTGCCGTCCAAGATAGAATCTCGTAAACTTATGTTCTTACTCAAACTTATGACCCTTCCATCGGGCTCTGTGACAAGAGATATTTTTATTCGAAAACTTGTACTATTTCTAAGTGATCGATCAAAAGTAACTCTTGGATTCATCCCTGACATTTGTAACATTCTGACTAAATATGGCTTACAGTCAATTATTAATACTTTCATAACCACTCCGCAATCGATACCGTCCAAGCAACAGTGGAAACATGCTGTAACGTCTGCAGTACAACAGAATGAAACTCTCTTGTGGGACAATAGAATGTCCCAGGACACTGATTTTACTTTCTTCCGGATTCTTCACCCACAAATAACTCCATCGATAATATATAACGTTTGTAAATTAAAAACCTTTAATTACATCATGTGCGTTATAGCCAGACTATGGACACGAAGAGTTCTACTGGAAAATAATATATGTGAAATATGTGAATCGATTTATCAGGAAGAACTTGTACATGTGATTAGTGAATGTAACTGTACTGAGACAATCAGATCTCTCTTTTTAGACTCGCTTGTTGAATGCATCAGCCGAGACAATATGAATGAAATAACATCACTTGACAGTATTTCGCTCTCACTTAAGCTCTTAGGAGCTCCGTTAGAA
This sequence comes from Spisula subtruncata, assembly GCA_963678985.1. Taxonomy (NCBI): domain Eukaryota; kingdom Metazoa; phylum Mollusca; class Bivalvia; order Venerida; family Mactridae; genus Spisula; species Spisula subtruncata. The sequence continues at coordinate 54,946,860 of OY787661.1, read as the reverse complement.
CCAGTGTTTGATGTTGATACCGAGCACGAATTCCTTAGTTCATCTTATAAGTATGTGAACAACTGTCTGAACATATACTCTGCTTATAGTGTAAACTAAGGCATGTCGGTAATACATGTAAATTGAACGGTCAAATAACTGACCAATAATCTTTTGAGGCATGTAATGCCTATTCATGTACATGTACATTTTGTAATTATCATCATGTTCCAAATTGTATAACCACTTATTACTCTGTTACTTTGTACATATTGTGTTCAATATCCTCTTCACAGAGGGAAATAAAGAATTGAATTGAATTGAATTGAATAAATGCCTCCGCGGACCAAAATGGGATACTCTTAAATAGTCCCTAAATAAACTTGTGATTGTATTTAAATGGCAGTATGCTTTGACAAGGAGGAACTGGAATCATCTAATTGGGTTTACATGCTTTGTACACATGTATAGTTGATTTATTAAAACTGTTTTATCTTACATATTTTGAGATTTCGGCCAAAATACCAAAGCGAAAGTATGGTATGGTAAAACCCGGATTTGGTCGGTCCGCGCGACTGTGAAAATATGTTAAACGCGTTGGAAATTTCTTATATGATTCGTGACCCCTGTTTTTTGTATTTTCTTCAAGCTGGTAGCCCCTTCTTTTCATTGATATATGTCTGCCACCCGGCCATAGACTTTAACATGTATCAACCAGGGACTGACTATTGTAACTTTACATTGAGTTAAAGAACAAATTTATTTAGTGGTTTGCGACCTACAAAATGTACTACTAATTTTATCTCATCAATGCATAAGATAGGCAACCTATCGACAAGGACCGGCTATTCTTGTGGATGGTACAATCAGACAGAGTTGTTGTAAATATGGTCATGTAAGTCAAACTATTTCGCTCTAAAAAGTTAATGGGCGTACTAGAAATAGTGCGAACTACGGCTGCCTCCTTTAAATATTTTAATTATGCGTTTGCAACACAGTCAATCCTGCTGATCACAGACAAAATATGGAACAGAATACGTAATGTTTAAACACATTTATATACGAGAAACGTATGCTATTAGTATCAGTGGTGCATTCATGCAGTCTAGCTATCCTTTTAGTCGACCCAAGAAATGTATTTGACCAGCCTTCATGTGATAGCTTTGCTTCGATTTCTGGTCGAGTCCTTGGACAAGGATTATGTTCCGACTTCGTGTATAGTACATTTATGTACATGTACTATAAATAGCATGATGTAACATTCTTACCAAGGTCTTATAACAATCAATATTACTCCACTTACTGACTGGTATATGTATCATATATCAAACCTTTGTTTTTAAATCGGAATATCATGACTTGACTGTTTCATACAAACATTTAATCTATCCGTCCAAGTACTAGACTAATATATAAAGTGCGCTCGTTCGATTTGTTGACCCTCGCTAAATAGTGACGTCTTTGTCAATGGTTGAAGCATTCTTTGTCGAAACTCAGATGCCGATATATAGAAACATCACATTGACAGCCATGCTAAGTTTCTAACACTCGAATATAATATTAATTTTGCTAAAACGAATACTTGAGTATAAAGTTTGACTGACTGCCTAAAAATTGTATTTTTAAAAGTTGTCCATGTGCTAAATGATTGTTTCGCCAAACGTTTATCATTCTCGTTCAAACAGCGAATATTCCATCTGAAATATGGGGACTTGACTCACCACTGATTTATGAGGATGAAGTTCACTCGTAAAAGCTGTATGAAAAAGAAACAGATGGTATTCGTATATACAAGGCCGATGATGAAGCCTGTAGAACAATAACTTCTGTCAATTCATCAATGGCACTGACCTGTGCAGCTGTGTTAGACATGAAAGCACTGGATAAACTAGAGAGAAACAATGGACCCTACCAATAAGATTTCTGGAAGATCTCAACTAGGCCGATGACACTGCACAATAAATGTTCAAATACAGCAGAAAATTGAACAAAAGTTGATAAGTACCACAGCAGGGCTTATATGACAGGGTATATATGACAACACCATCACTAAACTGCTCATGTATTCAAGTATAAAAACAACTACATATAATGACAAGGCATTGAAGATGTTGATTCGTTCAAATATTTGCCAGTCTTGTGATGGAGACAATGGATAGAGAAGATGACATCAACATGGATAAAGTCATCCATAATACGGTACCGAAACCTGGAGAAGGACCAAAAGCACTTATTAACTAGTAAAGAGACGCAATGTATTCACAGACAACTAATGGAGAAGGATTGACGAGTCCATTATCGAACTCAGTCCTACACATTAGGCAACAGCAAGAATAATGGAATTTACATTGTGTTTCGCAAGACAAAGATATCATTGGACGAGGTTCAATTACTGGATGTGAACCGAATAAGAGCGGCGGTGGAAGCACTATGCTCCGATTGGAGTGATGAGAAATATGGAAATTCCTGATTTACTATTCATTCGTATCTCTGCTCACAAGAGAAAAGTGTTTATCTAAAAACCGAGTTTGAGTACCCGCTATTAAACCAGAACCCGATGTTTTTTCACGAACCTTCACACGCATGTTTACCACAATATAATATTTACACATTTAGTCTGCGCGACGGAATGCTCGTGAACATGAGCTGCACTTCGAACTCGTTATTTTGACAACCTGTATTTGTTCTAATCGATATAGGCAAATACAACGATTATTAGATTAAGAAACTTGTAAGTATGTCATACGTCATCATTGATTGTTTTTGCCAAGATGTAATACGCACTATACTTTCTGACTGAAAACATACACTTGTGCTTCCTTATGAAGGGACGCTATACTTTTCTTAATTGTTTTTTTTTTAACTTTATTAAGTAGCACTATGTGTATATTGACCTCACAATTAAATGATATTTTCGATAACAATAATAATAATTAGTAATTAATATTTAATAATCGTGTACGTGTCACAAATAATAACTTCAAATCTTAATCCTATACATATTTAATGAAAAATATCGTAAACATGTTTATCATTCATTTTGTGTACTAGTTTTAACTTTTTGAACTCAGGATAATTTCAGGAGACGTTTGTATACTGTCGTGTGTGCATATCGTCGCTGGATAATCAATTAGTCGTATCTACTTGTTGTTTTGCGTTCTCCTTTTCAGTAGAATAAAAAACCAGACTTTTGTTAAACACAATGATATTATTACTCTGTTACTCAGAACATATTTTGGACAATGATCAGTGTTTCGTTCTTTTCGGACAACTATATGTATGAAATACGCTGCCAAAATGTCATATTTCAAGTTTTCAACAGAACTGTTGGACAAGGGGGTGGATCGAAACGCGTATCTTGCTTGCGATAAAATATCACTGCATGCGATAGGTCAGTGATCTAGCACTGGGCTGTAAATACATAGGTCGATGGTTCAATCCCCGACGGGACATTTCTGAATTTTACCTGACAACGTGGACTGTTAACTATCTAGTTATGCACAAGTCAGTCAAAGCCAACCCGCTATCCCGGGAAAGGGCGGTGGATATGTACGGGGCACAGAAGACCCAGACTGTTTGTTTATTGGAACGCACTTCTACAGCCCTGCACCCGACTGTATCTATTGTCTTTCTCTTCCGGAGAACATTCCCTCAGTCTGTCCCCCTGGTCAGCTCATGCTATGTGTGCACTGGTAGAGGATTCGCTTATGACAGTGTTGCTGCAGTACTTAGTAAAGCGCCTCTGAACATTGTGTCGCATGACAAGGACGTTGTATAAATCCGTTGTATGTCACCGAAATATTTTCTTAAACACTTAATCCTATGCATATAAACATTAAATGAATAATTATTGTAAACATGTTTACCGTTCATCGGGTGTACTTAACCAGAGCTTTTTGAACTCAAGAAAACTTTGGCACGTATAATGTCGTTTTCAGCATATCGACACTTGATAGCTAAAACGCCGTATCACGTTGTTATTGTTTTTAACTCTTCAGAAAAGAATAAACGGGCTGGTGCTGACAAGTTCACAAAAAAAACAATGGTCGATGTTTGTCTTCTTGGATAAAATGTAGTCTCAAAATAGATTGAAATGTTGTGTTTAAAGATCGTATGTAACGTGACATGTTCTTTCTTTGTAATGCAGCATTTAGTGGTTAGTGCGCTTGGCGTCTTATCTGGCGATCCGAGTTCAAAGCACTAAAGCTCAAAGCACTAAAGTTCATAGCACTAAAGGTGTATTTACTGGCTCATATGATGATTTCAAGAGATGTATGCATTGACAGATTGTTTGGGTATTTACACGTGATTGTCATATTGGTGCTAACATAATATTATTGTGTTCAACTCAAGTTGTTTCCAGTTAATTTTGGAATCAAACAAATATATATGATATTATAATATAACTACAACGTATTTATAATGTTATACAATTGTGACCAAGTGTTATTGACAGGCTACATACAAACTAATTATCATAACAAAACCACGTTTCTAGTAAGTTTTATCAGCGCTGTACACAAATGTTCCTAACCTAACGTATAATAATTCATAATATTTCCCTTTGTGTGCTTGTAATAAGACAGACTGTTATTGTTTTTGACAGGTTGCATACGTCGAAGTAGAACAAAAAGCGTTTCTGTATGTGTTGTGACATGAGGTGTATTCTGTCATGACATTTGTCTGTGTGAGCCTGCTATCATCAATGATTGGTTCCAGCAGAATAACTATATCTAATTTCATATATACGTACGTAGGGCGTTTCAAAGGTTCCAGGAAAAGCGCTCTATAATATTTATCGTTTGGCCAAATGGCTTCACACTTTGCATTAAAATAGAACAATTCATTATTCATAGTGTAGAGTGAATCGAATTCATGAGGGTGTGTCATATTTAAACTATGTCATAAATTGATCAAAATGATGTTATACCGCCCTTCGCAAATGCTCCATGCAGTAATTTTGGATGGAATTCCTGCAGTGAATTGGTAGCTGTTTGGTTGGAGTCAATGTGTTGATAAGTTTGATTATTTCTACGACGTGACGTCAAATTTGCCCCGGGTAGTCATTGTTTACGTTGATATGGCAGCCGTGCTACATGTATTTTGTATGACACACCCTCATGCATTCGATTCATCGTACACTATGTATTATGAATTGTTCTATTTAGATGCAAAGTTTCAAGTAATTTGAACATACGGTGAACGTTATAGAGCACTTTTCCTGGAACTTTTGAAACGCCCCTCCTATGTATAAGGTCGGAAACGTATTTTGAGACAAGGTCATGTCACAGTGATGATGTTCATAAGAAGTTTAGTATTTTATAAAACAAAACATAAACGGTATACTAGTAATTGTGCGGTATTTACATTAATCTTCCACTGCATATGGGCATAGGGCATACTGTGTATAAATGATGTGGATACACAATCTTGGATATTCTTGGAAACAGGATTGCTATATCTTTACATGCAAAGACGTAACGCCTTGGGAGGTGCAACACAATTAGCATAACACTTTACGTCAAAAACAACATCAACATCATAAAACATCAGTATTTACAGTAGATAAAACGAGGCTTCAACAAACGACAAATAGATTTTTACAAACTGTGTTCAAACTTTGCATCGATCTACAAAAGCAGTGAGATTGAACTGTTAGGTATTTTCTTCATAAACCTGGATTAAAGACAACGAAAAGTGTGGATTCCTAATCATGTTGGTGCGCGGTTCCAGATATGTCGGACATATTTTAATCTAGACCAATCATTCAGCACGTGTAATTTACATCTTAGAAAGATCGTGCACGTACGACGCATGACTGATGATGTTGTTCCATACAGGGATGAAATCCACCTTCCTTCTGTGAATAATACGATGACAACTTTTATGGACGACAACTGCTGTACAATTGCTCATTGGCATCAACGCTTTTATTCCGTAACATTCTGACGACCTCGGTTCTTATCCAATGGAAAATATTTACCGGAGAAAAACGGAAATGTCCGAGCTTTCACGATTGGTGCCATAAAGGAATAAAATGAACAAAGACCATTATCTTACTGAAAAGAAAATGCTAGTGTTACTTTGATTTGGAATTCATGTACTAGATACCACGTCTAATATGAATTTGAAATATAATTATATTGATCAAGATCAAGACATAGTTACACGTGTATACAACGTTTATGAATTACTTTTCCTGTCAAATATTCATGAGTTTCTAGCTTTTCATCGATGTCAATTATGAGTTCTGTGGATATCTATTCTCCGGTGGAACGGAACAATTTTACAGACGTTAAGAATGTAACAAACCCTTTGGATGTATTTCATCAGGAAAATGGCACCAAGATTTTGCTACGGGTTGCAATGTCAAAATACGCAAACGTTGTGATATTCTCCTATTTATTTGCTGGTGTACAGGTTGTACTAGGACTTGTTGGCAATATCATTTCTTTAATAGTTTGGACAACGGGCAAACGAAGCAGCAAAGCTTCATCTTCAACGTATTTTACGCTTCTTGCATGTGCGGACATTTTTTCACTGCTAAGTCACAGCTTGCAATTCTTCTTCTACTTCGCTATACACCACATGAACAGTGAAGCATTTGCCAAGGCATATTATTTTCTACGTTACTTCTCGCCTTCACTATCAGCGTGGATAGTTGTTTGTGTTTCCATGGAGAGAATTCTCACTCTCATCTTTCCGTCAACTTTCACGCCAAGAGGTGCGAAACGTCGAGCAAAGGTTGCGTTTTGCATCCTAGTATTGGTTCTTGCAGGAATAAACAGCCATGTATTTATTTCAAAAATGGCCTTCAATTATGGTTGCCGGCCAACTGAAGAGAATAAACTTACTGCGACTATGTGCGAGATATCCATAATTTGGACACTATGTGTTATTCCATTTTGTTTCATAGTTGCATGCAACATTTTTATATTAATACAACTCTGCAGAATGAAACATTTCAGTACAAGACGTACCCCCATTCAGGAAGGAACTACAATGTTCAGCAAGCTGTGTATTTCAAGCGGCGTATTGCAGATTTTTTCCATTGCACCAACTATGGTATTTTATTTGTTTTATGTGATAAACCTCGACATAAGCCAGGCATCAGCAATGTACAAATTGCTCACTATGTGGTTTGTGTCCCAGAATACAATGTTCCTGAACAACTGTCTCAATTGTTTAGTATACTGCTTCAGCAGCAAATATTTCCGCTCCGATCTGAAAAACTTACTTTGTAAAAAATAGAGTTAAGACCTTTGTGGTAATCGTAGTTAACTTAATGGGATACCATAAGTACTTAGAGTTTGTGAAACAATTTCTTCAAGGTGACTTAAACCGGTACTCATTCTTGAAGAACTCTAACCGACACGTAACAGATCTAATACACATTTATTTGTGTACACGTGCTAATAGATCTGCCCTTGTTTTCTATTGACTATTTTATCAAGATACTGTATCTAGGAAGTGTTTTCATCAAAATTCATTGGTTCATTAAACGGCGAAACGACAAGAACATGTTTACAACCTGACATCTGCCAAAATGACATTCGGCAAAAATATGCGGCATTAACCTTTATTCATCAGTTTTTTATTCTTTTTGAAAGTTTTTTCCATCAAATTGTAATAAAATCAATGAAATATTTGTTTTTCCTCATATCCTAGCTACATATGAGGAAATTCCAAGTAAGACATGCTATTTTTTCTAAGACTACTGTCAAGTTGTCCGTTGCAGTTGGTGACTACGTCAGTACCAGTTGGTATGTATCAGTACAGTCTTGTATTAAAATGATAAATATCAAATAGCTGGGTCAAATGTTTCTGGAACGTCATGGAATATAATGGTCCGGGTTTGCCGAATGATATTTCTACCACGACTTTACAGCAGTCACGGACCTCAGGTTATGTGATATATTAGTATATAACTGTATGACATTGCCCTATTATCCGTACATGTCATCTGCAGCACTATCGACCCGGTGACAAGTTATTTTTATACATTTCAAATAATGTTGTCTGATACTCACGAACATAAACATGTGTTGAAATCAAGTTGTGTGTACGTGTACAAATTGTACCGTTGCTTGTAATGATATTTGTTCTTTAACTTTTTGTAACCATTAAATTTTATACATTGTATGTTTATTAACAAATTGATTCGTAATTGAACCATGTTATTGTTTCTTTCTTGATATGGAAAACATTTTGTTATTATAAACTTACATAAAACACAAAGTTAACATCATCAGATGACACGGCTCTATGTGCTTATTTAGATAAGCTGAACATTAGAGATGCGGTACTTTCAGTACTTAGATTTAAACAGCAAATGTTTTCAAAAAGAAAGTATACAGTTTCGGGATATGTTTATCAATTCTTACTGTTCTGCTTTCAAGAAATTTTGCGCATGGTTCGACAAAAGATGTGTTTCTGGTACTAGTTTGAAAATTGTAACTCAAATAATTTAAAAATATGTCAATTTCCAAAAATACCTTACTTTGAACGTGACGTCATTTTGACGTAATTTACGACGTTTGCACAATTTATGTCTGTCTCATGCATGTTTCCCGTCTTGCAACCATTCTTTAAAATTGTTGATTAGATTTACACATATTTCTACTAACTTGCATTCTTAAATTGCATTTTGATGTTTATCAGGAGAAACGTTGTGTATATGAGCATTTGATTATACATAAGCGATTTCGGATAGCCCAAAAGAAAGAAGCCATATGGGTTAAGACCCGGGCTGTTGGCGGGTCAAACTACACCGCAGTGGTGTTTTCTAGAAATTATTTTGACACCAAATGTTTTGTGTAATTCATCCAACACCCTACACTGCAATTTTGTGATTATGGCTCCACTTGCATGAACCATGCAACGTTCAAAACACAAGATTGAAATTGCTTAAACAAAGGAAAGTAACAGAATGGATTTACTTCTTTCTATTTGGCTGTCTGAATCGCTAGCCTATTAATGGCCAACGAACATGTCTATGCTCGTGAGACACATCATATAAATACTATCAGTTTAGACAGTTGTGAAACGTAATGAGCACTTTCAAAGAATGAGTGCAAGACGGGAAACACCAGAAGCACAGAAATTGTGAAAACGTCGTAAATAACGTCAAAATGTCGTCACGGATAGAATCGACATTTTAAAAAATATAACCATGGTAAAATTTTCAAACTGATGCCAGAAAAACTTACTGGTTTTGACAATGTATTTGTGTACAATTTCTTTGCGAGAACAGAACGTTAAGCTTCGATTACAATACATTGAAACTGTACAGTTTCTTTTTGGACATCCTGTATACCAGTGTCTTATTATGTGTAAAATATTCTTCAAACTTCAAACAAGTGATCGTAAAGGAATATAATAATTTTGCAGTTTTCATTTCGTCATTTATGTTGTATTGGTATTATTGTCTTACTAACACGAATCTAGTTGTGCGTAAATACTTTCAAGATAGCGGTCATTCTAAATTGAAATGTAGTTTGCCGAGTGGTTTAAAGCACTCTCGACCACCAATCCTATGGTCGCTTGCTGAAATATTTGTTCGGACGACATAGAAACTTCCGAAACGCTTTTCAGTGTTTGGTCTCAGTCGAACGCAAAAAACAATAATGCTGCAAGATAAATGGATACACATTACATACAGAGTATAATTATACACGTACAATGTATGCGCACTCTTTAATCACTTTATGCAGATCATATGTCAGTAAATTTGACCGACCTTTGCTCGTTCCTCGTAATTAAAGAATGTCGCTTTTTATCACCAGAGTCTAAATCAGAAATCAGTTGCAAAGGTAACTCTGGTTAATCTCAAGGTCATATCATTGACAGTAACACGTGGATTTATTTGTTTATGCGGCAGTTTCTGTTACATATATAACGGCAAATTCATCTGACCAGCTTTCATGAATTGTTTTCAAATTAGTACAAACTTACCCTTTCACAAGGAACCAGAAATGACTCCACGTGGGAGGAAATTCGTAACTGTATCACCGAGTTACAAATCCAGCACACTATCCACTGGTTTTATGGCCACGGCTCTAGCCAGTAACAAACGTAGGTAGGCTGGCTGGATGATAATGATTGGCTAGGGCCCTAAATATCGACAATAGAGACGCAAGTTTATATGAAATTACTGTTTTACTATGATCCAAGGCGTACATTTTTCTGTCACTATTGATATACCAATGATTTATCAATACAACTGTACTTTTACCCTCCGAAATAACCATGGGAAAGGGTAGAAAAATGACAAAACATCACCCAAAGTAAGCGATATTAACAGAAAACTGTTATACTTTTGCTTCGTACTTGATAATTCAACATTTGTTGTATACACTAAATCGATCAAAAATAAAGAGAAAGTATTGACAATCAATATGCCACCTCTCTTACCTCTCTAGCATAAGCAATAAAGCCAAAAATCAGGTTTTTGTGCAAGGTGTCTGTGATGAAGTGAATAATGGTGGCTACGTGACGGATAATGGCAGGATGCTTACAACATTTTAATAGATAATGAGCTGGCTACTATTCGTTTACTTGGATAGTGTTCAAAATTACGAATTATACAATGTCATATAACTTATGGCTTAGAAAATAAGTGTTGCAAATATATTTCAGTACAATTGCTGGAAATTATTCGCCATCTGAAAGTTCAACATAAGAACACATGCCTTAAATGTAAGGAATTAATACTAAACGATGTAACCGGAAAATATGGCTCTATGACTAAAACTTACTTGGATATCTTTCCATCTGAAATGGAAGGTCAGAACAAGAACAGCATTAGTGTTAGAAATAAAAGACATGTAACTCCAACTAAAATTATAACGCTTCCTCCACGGCCCATATACATCTGTGTCTTTTGTGCCAATACATGTGAGACACTTACGTCAAGGGGAAAATCTTAGTTCCAACCCTTTATAATTGAAATGATGACCAAGTGAATATTCTTTGAACTTTAATTTTCTTTCATATACACCACCAAAAGGCTTATAAAACTGTTTGGACAACTTATCTGTATATTATGAAAATAATAACATCTTTTTGTAAATCTTAAGACTAATACATGTATGAAATTTTGTAAAAGTGGAAATAATTGAAATGTACAATACCATTTTAATGGTATAGTTTTTACATATTCTGGTACTTTAAGTTATTGTCAAGAAGATCTTGATAAAAAGGGATTTGAAAGCTAGAATTTGTTTTGTCCGCAACTCCATAATGTTGATTGTACTTGACATCTTTTTTATTACATATTAATATATATCTAAACTAATTCTTGTTATATGAGAGTGAGATCAGGGGAAGCCCTAATACTGGTAATGCTATTTTGAGAAAACCAGATTTCACAATATTAAAATATTTTGAAAATATGAACAGTGATAAGTTGTTCTTTGTGTTCACAAAAAAGCAACCAATGAAGCTGTGTGTGGTGAGATTTTAAAATGTCCCATTTATGTAGATGTTAGATCTATATGTAATTTACTTAAGTATTGCAAACGAATTTCCTCTGGTAATGTCAGTGACCTACTTTATGCTGCATATGAGGAACGTAAGCAATTATGTTTGATTATGTTTAACACTGTCTCGAGTCCATATTTATGTCGATTTCTGATTTGGTATAAAGGAGAGTCACTATAATATATTATAAATTGTGTTATGCATAAATGAATGTGTTCAGGCTAAGTGTACCACTGCAGTGGTCAGCGAACACAGTCGTGCAATTTAGGGCTAAGCATATCGTATATAAATTATATTCTGTTTATATTAATTATAATTATATCTATCAGATTATTATAATTTTTATCTTGTTATATTACATTGGGTACACCGTCTATTTTTAGAGCTGGGAAACCCGTTACTTCGGACGGGTGATTAGGTAAATAATGATTTTCTATCTACTAACTTGTGATCCATAAACCTCAACTAGTGCACCGTATGCCTTAAGTGTTGCCACGTTCAGGTTGTCATCAATTTCTTTGAAAAGATTCCCGGATTAAATAAAATAGCCGTTACAAAATTTAAATTCTCAAATAAAAAAAATGGTACCGGCTATTTTGTTTAATTGGGGAATCGTTTAAAAGAAAATGATGACAATCTATACGTTGCAACTCTTAAGGCATACGGTGCGCTTGTTGATGTCTTTTGGTCATAAAGTTGTTAGATAGAAAATCAGATATTTACACCGTCCAAACCAAAAGTCACCCGTCCCAAGTAACGGTTTATCCAGTTTTAAAAATAGAGGGTGTACCCAGTGTATTAAAGTGGAGCATATATACAATATAAATGCATATACTATTGGTTTTTATACAGTTTATAAAGAAGTTAGTAGCTTAGAAAAAGCAAAGATATGTTAATATTTTATACGAGCACCAATGTCAGCATTAAAATGCATGCGATGACTAGTAAATACCAGCCAATAAGGTCTTTAAGATCAGACACTGCTATGCTAAACATTCCTAGAATAAGAACCAATAATTACGGTGAAATACGGTTCGACAAATGTGTGCCACCTTATGGAACGGTATTTCTGTGGATATGAAACACATTGACTCTCTGACAGTCTTTCATAAAACATTGAAAATACATCTGTTCAAAATTGCATATCAGTGATAATCAAGTGAATTTGTATTTTAGACTTTTAATGAACTTTCAATTAGCTGACTTTCGCGTGCTAAGCGCTTTAGATGCTTGTTATATAAAGCGCTATATCTATAAATATTTTCCATTATTGCTATCACATTAATATAAAATACAGTAAGCCTGCCTATTATCCGTCAACAGCCAGATACATATCCAATTATTAATACCAAGTAGCCGCTATTATCCATTTGTGGGGAGCGGTGGCCTAGAGGTAGGACGCGCGCTTCGGGATCGAGAGGTCCCGGGTTCGATCCCCCTCTGGACCACTGGTTAAAATCTCTGAGCAAGACCCACAGCTCCACTCCACCATGGTGTAAAATGGTACCTCTGAGGGCAGTGTCTATTCCTGGGCGCCGCAGATCGATGTTGGCTGCCACACCACAGGAGAGAAATAGTCTCCCCAGGGAGACACGAGTGTAGGTTTCCATATGTAGCCCAATGACCAGGGGAGTTAAAATGTCAAAGGGTGCTTGAGCGGCCTAACAGCTGAAAAGAGCCCTAGAAAATTGGTAACTTAACTTTTTTTTTTCATCACAGACACCTTGCACAAAAACATGATTTTTGGCTTTATTGCTTATGTTAGAGAGGTAAGAGAGGTGGCATATTAATTGTCAATACTTTGTCTTTATTTTTCACCGATATAGTGTATACAACAAATGTTGAATTATCAAGTACGAAGCAAAAATATAACAGTTTTCTGTTAATATCGCTTACTTTGGGTGATGTTTTGTCATTTTTCTACCCTTTCCCATGGATATTTCTGATGGTAAAAATACAGTTGTATTGATAAATCATTGGTATATCAATAGTGACAGAAAAATGTACGCCTTGGATCATAGTAAAACAGTAATTTCATATAAACTTGCGTCTCTATTGTCGATATTTAGGGCCCTAGCCAATCATTATCATCCAGCCAGCTATTATTCGACCTAGCAGTCATTATTCGGATACAGACCGTGTAGACTAAATATAGACCTCGCGTGCAGTAAACGTGCACGTACGTGCTTCCAATTGTGTCCACATGGAACAATAATCCAAGGCCACAATTAAACCAATGATTATTTTAGGAAGCCAATTTTAGGGATTTAAAAATTAAAAAGGCTTTAAAAACCAAACAAATAAGTAAGGCAGAAATGCATAACAGCCAACCAAAGTAAAACAAATTCCATTACATATCATATGTGTGTGAGCAGTCACCTGAATTAAACTGACATCTGTCCAAATCAGCCTTTATTAAATGCTTCTTCTCTTCTTCTTCTTCTTCTTCTTCTTCTCCTCCTCCTCCTCCTCCTCCTCCTCCTCCTCCTCCTCCTCCTCCTCCTCCTCCTCCTCCTCCTCCTCCTCCTCCTCCTCCTCCTCCTCCTCCTCCTCCTCCTCCTCCTCCTCCTCCTCCTCCTCCTCCTCCTCCTCCTCCTCCTCCTCCTCCTCCTCTATTTTCTTCGTTGTCTTCATCTGTGTCTCTTTCTTCATTTCGTTGCCTTCTTCTTTGTCTTCTTCTTTGTCTTCTTCTTTGTCTTCTTCTCTGTCTCCTTCTTTGTCTTCTTCTTTGACTTCTTCTTTGTCTTCTTCTCTGTCTTCTTCTTTGTCTTCTTCTTTGACTTCTTCTTTGTCTTCTTCTTTGTCTTCTTCTTTGTCTTCTTCTCTGTCTTCTTCTTTGTCTTCTTCTTTGACTTCTTCTTTGTCTTCTTCTTTGTCTTCTTCTCTGTCTTCTTCTTTGTCTTCTTCGTTGTCTCTTTCTTTTTCTTCTTGGTCTTCTTCTTATCATTCATCATCTTCTTCTATATTTGTTGAGTTTCCTACTGTTGCTTCTTCTTTTTATTTCAACTGTGTAAGTCAACTGGTACGTGTTTGTCATATTGATCCGACAGTACCCGAAATATCTGTGAATTGACCTACCTTTACGAAAGAAATGTATTTACAATGGACACAGAAACTGTGCAAAACATGCAATGCATTCACAAGCACGAATCTCAAATTAATGCATTGACAACGCTGCTGAAGAGAATCTTCTTAGATAAGGCACTTGGCGAGAATGGACTGGTGCCAAAAATACCGAGCATAGCCTTTATTTGCCAGTCAGCTTCCTGCTGAATATGGCAGGCATATATGTGTCTCCACCCGGATTTGAACCCGGGTCGCCGGATAAGGCGGCGAGCGCGCTAACCACTGAGCTACGGATGCACGTAGGAGATTAAGGACTGCACTGCAAGCAATTTGTCAAAATCAGCGTGATACAAGCGTTCTACAATGTCATACCGTCATACTAGTCTTTGGTCATTGACCTAATCCGTCCAGTATAAAGTCCGCGGTCAGTTTATAGATTATCATACTGGTGTACATGTTCGTACTGCATTCAATCACACTCAACTACACTTTCACACCGGAGTATGAAAAGATTTAATTGAACAAGCAGTAAAGTTCATCCATGCAATGATTAAATAATTCAAATAACAACTTGTTGGCACAGGATTATACGAACAATGGTACTAAAGGTTTACTAGCATAATGTTTATAGGATTCCCAAACATACAAAGACAGTGTGACATATTCCTGATTAAAACATTAAATACCGATTTCAATAACACCCCAACAGTACTAATGCGGTGGTTCGATTCTTTGGTCTTCACGTAATGGTGAGCATATAGCCTTAACAACAAGTACAAGTACTAGCTTGGTGCTGACCTAAAGGTTTTTATATAAAAGTGTTATAGCATCTTGTTAGCCAGAAATCTATTTTTAGTCGATA
The DNA here is from genome assembly GCA_963678985.1 of Spisula subtruncata. NCBI lineage: Eukaryota > Metazoa > Mollusca > Bivalvia > Venerida > Mactridae > Spisula > Spisula subtruncata. The sequence goes on along the minus strand of OY787661.1, from coordinate 54,931,472 downwards.
TTTATGCCGAAAATAGTTCCAAATCTTATGAAATAAAATACGCTTGAACTAACGTGTCTGCAATTTTTATTACGTATCCATATTTATACTTCGGGTAACCATTTGTACAGCTTTACATAAGCAAATTGTCAGGAAAATATTTCGAAAAGCAGGAACTTGGAAACTTGTTTAATCCACACTTGTTGTCATGTCAAAGACACTAAAGCGGTGGTCACAACGGGACGTGCATGCAAGTACGTGGTTTCTGTGTGTAAATATAAAGGGGACACGTAGGAAAACGAACATGATCAGTACGGCCTACGTACGTTTTTTGGACCAAGCATACACGACGCAGCACTTTTCGTGTATGAGGAACTTCGCTGCGTTCCACCTGTGCTCTGTCTTCGTGTTCGCCTCCGTATGTGTTACGCGCGTGCAACGTGCGTGCATTATTCTGCCAACTTACAACGCAAGGACAACGCACATGAGCAGAACGTGCAATTACGGTCTCCTTACCATAACTTGACAATCGTCCGGAGATTGTACGTTGTGCACACGTTGTAACTCCGTACAACTTAAAATAATTATCAAGTTTGCAACGCACGATGCACGCAGTCACTTACGGTTAGGGAAAGACGTGCGTTTGACGTGTGTCGACGTAGGAGGGTCATTCAATATAAACTAAACAATATTTTTTACCTATAATATTAATAATTAAAACAAAGACATATTCATTTAAAATAACATTTCGTGTGGTCAATGACCGACTTTGATCATTTTGACGGGCCTTCTATCCCCGTTGCTATTAAACTTCGCCCATTCACTTCACGGCCTACTCAAATGTATTCATTCCAATGTAAATTAGCAACTCGAATTCTCAGGTAATTGTTGTCTCGTTTCCGGCTGATAAAAACGGTTCTATGTTTTGTTCTTCCACACTGAAGCGCTAAAGCAAGCCGGTATCGAGTCTGATGTGACGTTTTTCTGTTCTGACGTCAAACGATGGGGCACCTTCCGAGCGAAACCCTTGTCAATTTTAATGTGTTCGGCAAATTAAATTGAAAAGAGCACAGACTCCTCTTCGATTACTGGGCTAGTTCTTCGCATGTAAATATTGTGTCTGTTTTAAAAACAATATGTAATTTTTTCTGTAATGCATGGCTCCGTTACGCCGACATTCCGACCTTTACGGTGCTATTCTTTAATTGTAATTTTGCAGGTCATATTTTCGTTTAATTGCCTCGTCTCTTTGGGATTTAAAAGAGGACATTTTGACACCAGCCTCTGGATGGGCAAGAAAAAATCGAGTCTCTTATGTTTTGGCGACGCTCGATTTTTTTTAAACTTCGTTTTTCTTGGGACGTTACCGCGTCCACACTGCGTTAAGTGACGTCAAAGAAAGGCACGCGCTGATGATGTCATCGGCGTAAAGGTCCTTATTTTTCAGACCAAACCGAAATGCCATAAATGTTCAGTAGGCGGATTGTGGCTAGGCCTTAAAGCACAAAGTTGTTCTCTGATGCAAGTACATGCAGTACCTTTGTATAATAACATTTAAAAACAATCGCGTAATTTAATGTGAATTAGTTTTGTTCCATGCTTAAACTTGTGTTTAGATTTAGCAGCAGAACAAGCGAATGTATTTAATGCCATTGAGCGATCAATCAATCGTGATATACTTAAGTAGGCTCGGCCTTGACTACTTAAATAATACCAAAATACTAAGCTGACAACAGGTGACCATACTGCAGTTTGTCTGTCACAGTTCTTGACCAAATGCACACTTCACGCAATATCACGAAGAGTTCCATGTTTGTACAAGACTTATAGATAATCACGCTATGATGACGTTAATGGAAGAAGTCAAAGGCGGTGATATTAGAACATTTTAATCTGCTGGCACTTGATCGAAGGTCGCTGAATAAATATTGTCATTACAGTATAGTATGTGTGACTATTAATACTAAGTAAGAGTACTTCTTTGTGACTTTGCAGGGGATCTATATGGGACGTGTTACTGGACATGACTGTCGTAGCGTCCCGTAACAATGTCAGCACGCGCATGATTACTGCATTCTGTCCATGAATTAAGTAGAATTAAAATGGAAATCATGATCGTCTTTGAAGAATCAGAAGGTCATGCCATGAGTTTGGTACCGAAACCAGGACATGCTTAACGTAGCAACTTCATATAGTCTTGTACGTTTGGCGTGTCTTTGTTCTTTTAATTGGATACCCTGTCATTCACAAAGTTGTCGGCTTTTGGTGTCAAGACTTTGTGTTAAAACATCCACGTTAAAGAGCTGGAACGGCGAAAGTCGGTAGCAATGTGTCCTGGTACTAGTATGACCGATGGGTGCTTTCTGTTATTTATGATACAAAATGCACCATGACATATTCATTATTCCAGAAATCAAAAATATAAAATCGGAGCGATACATTTCCAATTCAACTAAACGTTATGCGAATTCCATCAAATCTCAAAATATATAAAGAATAAAATTCAGTAATCAGCCAATTTTATAAAGTTAAGATCTGTATTCCTTGCTTTGTCGACAACAAATGGCACCGAACAGTTGCGATAGTTTATTAGCTGCCGGCCACAGTTTTCAACAAAATCGTTACAGTGATCTTGTGTTTTAGACATGAAAGAACTATAACGTTAAAATGTCTAATTCATTTTAAGTTTTTAACCCATTTTTAATACTTCAGATTTCATTCGGTCCAGATATGTTGCTCCTTCGTGAACACAGCTGGACGAGTTTCTAGTCAAACTAGGATTTGTATCGCGTACAGGTTTGTCCTATATAGCAACTTTTGAATCAAACAAACGTCTGTTGCTCCTAGTAAGGTGTACACACAGTATAACATAATACACTAATGTCTATATTTACCACATCGTATTCAGTTCATTCAGTTGTCAGAATACTCGCGTCAGTTGATATCATCGAGTATTTGACTACTGTATAACGTATACAAATATTACGAAATATCAGGCTACATTATTATAATAAATGCAGTAAGTGTTCCTTTCAGTATTCGCATTGTCCATGATAAGGAGTGTCCGAATGACGACATTTGGAGATGTTAAAATGCGGTTAACCCGAGTATCACTTTATAACATAAAGTCGAGTACAAATGTAGTAACTTGGTCTCATTTGAAATTTATTAATTTTTATATTTCAATGCATATACCTGTAACGTAATAAGTGGGCCTTAAGAAACGGTCTTATTTGGATTTTATTAATTAATTTCAAGAAAATGTGAAATTGTGAAATTTCATATTTCAAAACATGTACATGTAACAGAATATCTGGGTAAAGAACGTTTTTATTATGATGACAGAAAATTGTAAAGCAGTGACGTTATCATGTTCTCCATGGTTTGAAGTGTCATACAATGACTGTTTGGTCCAGTAGCAGGATAATGTAATTGGGTAGTCTCAATATGACTAGAATACAGTATGCCTAGATATGATTAAACCCCACTCTCACAAAGAAATTATTTAACGGTTTCAATTGAGTGACACGAGATACGTTGTCCAGCCTGTCTGTAAAGACCACCTTTGGGAACAGAATATTTAATTTAATATTTATTTTATTCCAAAGAAATAGGATTGGACAACAGGCTTAGCCTATATTAGCCCTCTTCTTAACAGATCATATGCTTTTCGATTTTCAGATGGTCTCTCTTAAGAGGTTATTTAAATATCATTGAAATGACATGATGTAAGAAAGCACTTTTTCATTATGATTTTTTCATTATAATGGTTTATATACTATATTCACAGCTAGTCTTTAATAAAAGTTTTACTCGAAAATATGTCGTATCCTAGTTGACAGATATACAAATGTATACAATCCATTACCAATTTACTTGCAATAGCGTGCAAGTATTTAGCCCTACCTTATAACCCACCCACCCCTTACTGTACAACATTTCACTATAGATCACTATCAGCTCATCCTCATGCTATATTTAACATGATATGTAAGATAAGTGATATTTATAGACCTGACACTGATTTTTAAAACAAATTATTGAATTTTTGTCTATAATTTATGGTTGCTGTATTGGTTACAGGCAAACGTCTCATGGTCGCACGATATCTTAACAATTAACAGTGTACCTTGGGAATTTTATTTATTCGGCTTGAGATCGGTGCATTATCAGGTTCAAGCGTTTGTTAATTGACTTATAGAGTTCAAATTTTTCGTAATTGACTAATTCCTTGTAAAAATGAACAAACAACCACTGCTTATTGAAAAACAATTTAGTTTTAATCGGATTTTAAACTAGTACTTACGTCATTCATTGTGGCCTTCAATCCCTATATAAACCACGTGTTTACGCGATTCAAATCATTAATGAAATAGTAATCGTAGTAAAGACTTGATTTCTATCAAAGCAAAGGAAAGGAAAATACTATTGAACGGAGATTATAGCTGGAATAATAGCAGATAAAAAAGGTTTGTTTCATTTAGAATTGTTTCTTTCTTTTTCATTAGAAATCAAATTAATTGTGACATTATTTTGTAGATATAAGTACATATCATTGAAGTTCATTTGGAATTAAGAAATTAATGTAATTATTTCTCTTTCGACAATTTGTTAAGAATAAATGAAATAAGAACTGCGTAATTGTGCAAATCAGCTTACATGAAAGTACTTTAGTTTCAAGTAGCAGAATTTTTCATTCAAATTAATAAATAGGCATGGATTAACTTCAAATTAGCATGTACGTTTGGTAAAATATATTAGGTTGTATTCATAATTTCATATGAAACACATAGATATTTTTGAATTATTATAAATAATATCCCTTTTAACGGGAAAGACATCAGAACAACGATTTCCAACACTGTGTCTTCAGTTACAGAAGCAAATGAAATACGGTAAAGATTTCAAATAAGAATTTAATCGTATTATTGTTTCCAAGCAAAATTAATTGTTTCATCCATTTTGATTAGTTCTTAACTTTTCGATATATCATATAAAGACAAATGAAAATTTGGTACCATATAATAATTATGCATTAATTATTAATTTCAGAATCACCTTGATAATGACACGAAAACGATCACCAGACAAGCATGCCAGTCGATGGACTAAACACACGAGTTACCCAACAGCAGGGAGTGAAAAGACTCGAGTTCCATCAGAACTGAACACAACCGCGCGTGTAAATAACAAACTAGCTGAACAAGAGCTAGATGTCAGTAGAAATAGAATAAACACTATCCAAAGGAAAAGTATTCATATGTTGGACTCACAGAAAAAACTTCTGGAGAAATCTATGCTAGCTTACAGTGAAAAGATGAAAGAAATAAACAATTCGAAAACAAATGAACTATTCAGAGAAATTCATACACGAAATGCTTCGCGTAATGATTTGAGAGTCAAATCACCTACAAACGCTTCTATTTCCGGTCGTTCAAATTTCAGTCTTCCGGCTCGACTACGACCAGCGTTACACGTGAAACATAGACCGAGTTATTGTGACAGTTTAAAGGGTTTCAAACAAGTGAACATACCAACACCTATACCGGAAGCTAGCTCGAGAGGATCTACAGCGGAAGTACGTCAGGTGTTAAGCAACGCTAGCAGTCCAGCATCCGGTAATGGCAGAAGAACCACAATTATTGTGCGTAAGCCTGCGTCAGTACGTAACGCGTCCAGAGTTCGAATAACGCAATCACTTGATGGTGATAACATGTCAGTAAACAGTATGCCAACATATACCACGCAACAATACAATAAAGGTGTTCCTCGTATTGTAAACAATTCATTACCATGGATGAAAGACGCTGACGGAAGCGGAAGTGATAGTGCTTATAGTTCAGCTTCGGAAGACCTCGACACTGACGGTGCATCACCAAGAGACACTCAGTCAACGAATGAAGAAAATATTGATCCTCAGTCAGAATATGTTTTCACCATTCCTAAAATTCATGTAAGAAGACGCACCAAAAAATCCCATTCTATTGGACAAATAAAAACAAATGATGATTTACATAGACAAGTTGTGTTGAATCAAGCACGTGCTTCTGCATCATGGTGACGTCATCATTGAATTTTGTTGATTTCGTGATCTCATTGATTTTTTATATTTATTCCATTTTATTGTTTCATTCATCGACGACACACCATAATGATTGTAGACAATTATATAAAATGGTGTAAAAGTATAGTTTAGCCACAAACAAATACATTTATATACATTTTGGGAGTTGTAACTGTTCAATAACTCAGTGGATTTTTATATTTTGTATATTAGTAAACACATCTATACGGGGGAATGTACTTTGTTCAAATTAGCCATGAAGTTGATTGCAGAGGTTGTCATAATATTTCGAGTTCGGTTATGACATATCGCATTTCCATAGCAACGTTTTTAAAACTCCATTTTATTTCAAATACGTAAAATGTTATTCTTATACATTTAACACGCATATGCATATATCAATGTTTTGCCAATCCATTAATTTCAAAATCATAGTTTTCGTTTTTTCATGATTTTAAATATATATGGATATAAAATTGTATAGAAACGTCTAACCTTTGAAATCGGACGGTCTGTTTCGTCGTGTTTTCTATTTTTTCGATGACGACGGACGAATGAAAAACATCGTCTGGTACGATTGAAGTATGAAGGTTTTCGCGGAACCACTTATGGTTTTGTGTTCTGGGCGGTGTTGTCCAATCACTACATAAGCATTCTTATCAAAAAAATACAAATAATTTCAGATTGATACTGGAATATTATTGTAACAGTTTATTTCCACAAAATGTATATATATCAAATGTATGATTATTAGTTAGATTATTGTTTGTTGTTGTATTGTTGTATAATGCTTTTATTAAATAAAACAAAACCAGATAATAAAAATAACAAAATGAACTAACATTATTGTGTTTGTATTGTGTTTATGAACGGAGTACTAAAGTATGTATATACAATGCCATGCATTTGGTATATGGACATAACCAATGCCTTTGGTAATTTACAAAACCAAACAGTACGACAAGTGCTTATAGTGGATGTCCAATTACCATACAATACAAAACAGTACTTTATGCAAGTATTGTTAACAGAAACATACAGGATGTGTTACCTTATGTTACCTTATGTAGCTTCTGCACGCAGCACTGATGGGTGCTCTGTATGCAGCTCTTCGTTATTCTGATAGTACACAATACGTTTAACTTCCGGTGATAGTTTATAATCCGCCTTAAAATCAAAACGTAGAGGATGGGATTTCCAGTAGTTGTCTAACCTATTTTCGAACTGATGAATGTCCTTTGAAATAATGATGTGTTCTGGAAGACTGTTCCATAAATCTACAACTCTAACTGTAAAGCTATTAAGTCTCAAGTCCTTATTGCATCTTACTTTTTCTAGCTTCAGGCTATTCCCTCTAGTAATTGAGATGTCACTAAGTTTGAAAATATCTCCAGTAACTTTGTCGTCATAAATTCCTTTCAATATTTTGAATGTTTCAATCATATCCCCTCTCATCCTACGGTATTTCAATGTTGGAAGTTTCAGTTTACGCAATCTCTCTTCATATGTTAAATCTTTCATAGTTGGTAGCATTTTAGACGCTCGTCTTTGAACATTTTCAATAGCTTCAATGTCTTTTTTCTTATATGGAGACCATACACTACTTGCATATTCTAAATTTGGTCTGACCAGAGATTTGAACAAAAGTTTAAACATGCTATTATCCATGTAAGTAAATGACCTTCTCATGTGAACGATAAATTTGCTGAAGAAGCATAAATCATATCAGAGCACATCTTTACACTAAGGCCATACCAAATCGTTTCTTCGTTTAGCGTCCGAGGACGGATAGGTTTGATCATTTTGGGAAAGAAAAAAAATTGCAACCTCTTATATCTTCAAAATCCATCGAGATATTGCTTTTATACCCATCATACTTATTCACCACCATGACCCAAACCCCTACACAGCAGAAGCTTTTACACAACCATGTTTTAAGTTATTTCAGTAATGCATAAGTTATTATGATTGACAATGTTCGATAGCTATATTTATTAGCCATATACCTACATGTAAAATGATGATGATACAAGTCATTATGACTTTTTTTCGAGTGTTTTGTTTTTTGTCTCAGGATAGCTAGATAGGTTTTGGAACTTAGAGTGGACGCTAAACGAAAATACGATTTCGTCTGGCATAAACAGTATCGTGAGAAATAATTAATCATATTTAAACTTCATAGACCTCATTTTGCTTCTTAAATGCTTTGATTTCATAGATAGAACTATTTAATTGTATCAACTGTCACTAAACACTGTCTATGAAAAGATTTTAAACTTCATAAAAAAGTATATATCAGCATACAACTGAATGACAAATACACTGACTGTGAGGCGGTAAGAAGGGAGACAACCTATCATCATTTGCAAATATTTTTGTCAAACCACATGCCTAAGAAATTGTATCACAGACGACGGTTTTTACTTTCCTTTTTTCATTCATTTAATATTATATAATTATTTCTTTTATATAATGAATGGGTGAAAATTTGTAGATGTTAAACTCTGGGGTTTTTTGTGATATAATTTCTTAGGCCTATGGTCAAAGCCGGAGAGACTAAGATATCGTTACTGCTGTACGCGTGGCTAATTTGGGAGAAGACATTGGCTTTAAGTTATAGGAAAAACTATAAGAATCACGCATAATACCAACTTCAAACTTTGTGCATCAATCACGGGCTTTAAAAACCATAATCAATTGACAATTCAAATTCAATTTCGCGCATTTTGATACTTTCTGGATGCTGATAGATTCGCCATTTTTCCATAAGTTGAATCATATCAAACATATCTTTGTCAAGAATAGAAAGCTTCTTAAATTTAGGATGAAAAGTATATCCGAGTCTTCACGTTTTTGTTCTTTCTCTTTACTTATCACATGCCTACTCTTATCACATTAATAAAGTTCAATGCAGTTTCACCTACAATTTTATGAAAATTTGATAGATAGTGGCAATACATATTCAAGTCTGTCTCTGGATTTCTTGCCAAAGATATCAGAAATTTGAAAGAATTCAAAGTTATCTACAAACCACACCGAAACCGCGATGTTGCCATGTGGAAATTAAAAGTGCACGAAACGTACAGAGTGCCAAAACGACTGGCTCCAGACATCTTCAACAATAACGGAGGTTTCGGTTATTTGCGTGGTCGTCACACTGCACTCGAAATTAAGCTCTATGTATTTAACGATACGTCTCTTGAAGTGACACGTATGTATTGTCGTGCACAAGGAATGACTGTTTATTGATTTCCTAGCTCAAAATCTTTATATTATCCATGCAAATGTATATATGCCTGTATGGACCGTATCTCTAGCCACTACCGCACAATTAATATGGACAATAAACTGTGTGATGCGGAATATCGTCACTTTATTTTATGTGAATCGGATTCTTACTCTTCGTCGTGAGTTTCAAGTCTCAAGTAAAGCAAAACAATTCACTATTGTGAGACAATTTAATATATTTCAATAATTTATAACATGATATGAAAACATGGATCTGACAGTATTTCAACAACAACAATCATTTGATTTATATACCATTTAGATTCTCTTTATTTTTATTATTATAATTTTACAAAATGGTTTTATGTTTTACTATATTATCATTTACACGAAGCCACTGAATGTTTACTCTATATTATCAGTGTGACGAATACGCCTAAATTCTCGAAACCTCCGTAATTTCTGATGACGACAGCGTGCTAATAACACGCTAACACCGCCGGAAAATGGCTTCCTTGAAAGAAATCGTGATTATGTACCAAACTTTAAAGAGAGAATGGGACAAGAAACCGGCAAATTTAGACCGATGTGGGGAATTGTTGTCTAAACTAAAGGTATATCTATCTAATTTATTCGATTTGGTTTCAGTCATTGACTTATTTGCTTGTTAATTTCGATAAGAAAATAAAAACGCTTTGTCACGGAATGAGATTTCGCGACGTTGTAGTTATTTTGTTTGTCATTGTGTTCTGTTGTCGCTATATTTACGTATGCGATTAACTAAAATGCTTTCCAGTTTAGAGTGTTTTATTAAGGTATAGTATATTTTTCGTTATTTAATATCAATAATGATTGTTTTAGGGTTGACCAAGTCCGCGCCATTCCCCCACCCTGGTAAAATCATTGGCAGTGGCTAGCGAACCGGAATCGGTTCGCTAGACAGCGACCTTTTAGAACCGGAATCGGTTCTCCAGCCTGCCCATTGAGGGTAGGCTAGCGAACCGGAATTTTCGTTTCTTTAAAAATACGGCAAATTAAAGAATAATTGATGTATCAAATATGTTATTTTATGTAGCAATATATATATACTTACAAACTGTGTTGGTTTAAACTTGTATAATCGTGTATATTTGTGTATATTTGACTATTTCAGTGAGGACCTTTTACCGGTACTTTACTACATAGATATCCGCCATTTTAAGACATTTACGAATAGTGTAGAATCGATGTCGTCATACCCCAGTCCAATAAACGATGGGCCTATCTTTTTATTACAATATATGCATTACTAAATATAATTGACATTTGTTCGTATAAATTTTTTTATTTATTGGACTTTTGTTTGTATAAATAGATGCTTTTGAAAGATGAATTATATTGTAAACAGGTAATAAAGAAGTGAATTATCTGCAATAAAGTCTTTGTTTGAGATAATCTATATCAGTCCTGTTAATCACACGTTGTCCCTTTCATAATCAATTAGACAATAATTGTCAAATTGATTGGAATGTTGTGTTCATATTTAATGCAATAAAGTCTTTGTTTGAGATAATCTATATCAGCCCTGTTAATCACACGTTGTCCTTTTCATAATCAATTAGACAATAATTGTCAAGTTGATTGGAATGTTGTGTTAATATTTAACACCCAATTAACACCTAAACAGATTGAAATTACGAGTGTGCGCCTTATTGTGTTATAAATATAATTACGGTTTTTTTTGGTTTGTTTACGTTCGACTGAGACTGTAATTTAGTTATTACTAATTGCGTCTTTATTTACGTGGAGATTAAAAGGTCGGCCGACATTTGAAATTATTTGTGCGAAATCGGTATCGTTTTATGATATTCTTCTTCTGGAATGTCTATTTCAAACAAAAAACAAACAAACAAATCCATACCTGTCCATATAAACGGAATGTTGTAAAGCAAAGATGTCATTAAAGTTTCCTAATTGACAATGGCTACCGTATCTTTTTCTGTCGGAGACACATTCTCCAGCTTTTCGGAGTTTGAAGAAAAACTATCGTATTATCAAAAATTTAAATGTGTTCAATTTTACAGACGTGATTCGCGTACAATCGAGAAATCGTTAGGTCGTTTTCCAAACAAGACTTTTAATAAGGATGTTAAGTACACCAATCTGACTTATAGCTGCATACATGGTGGTCGGAACTTCAAGAGCAAGGGCCATGGAAAGCGGTCAATCAGGTATGTGTCCTATTTCAGATAAGGCTAAAAAAAAATTATCTGTGGTTCAGGTAACCCGACCTACCCTATTTTTTAGGCCCCGACCCTACGACTTTTTATTGAAATCGCGGTTCGAAAAATATTGAGTACGAAACTGCAACGCGAGTACGAAAGTACGAAACGCTCGTAAAGCGTCTATTGACTTTGACAGAGCTCCAGATAAGGTGCGTGAAAGCGTGATTACGCATTGAAATTAACGAATAACGCATTAAAAATTATTTCTGTGCGTCGTAAAACGCATTGAAAAAGACGATCACGCATTTCTGATCGATTCCGATGCGTCAAAGGGAAGTAACTCTTCCGTAATCCGGTCAGTTGTCTTGGTTTTAGACACTACCAATCCGGTGTACATGTAGAAAAGTCCACTGACAAATGTCACTTCGAAAACAAAAGTTTGTATCGGTAAATATGCAGGAATAAAACTCTCATATGCGTGTATTTTTAACCAGATGTGGTAACACATGAGAGTATGTACGACCTTGCATATAATTTATCATGGAAGATGCTTTGATAAAAGCTTGAATGAGAAAAAAACATTCATGACATTGACAGAAGCAATTGACAACATGCGAAAATTGCGAGTTTCACCGTTAGTAAAAGTCGATGTTATGGATTGATTTATTGTACCATGTAATTCAATTAAAAAACAAACTTCAAAAAAAATTTGAATGCAGATCATTCAATATAAATGCTTCACAGTTCATTTACACATCATGTCATGGGAAAATAAAGATGCATTTTACTTCCACTTTGTCAATATATTTATAAGTGTTAAACTTTAGCTACCGGGCATATTTCAATGATTAACCATTTCAATGAGACAGCACAGGCATTTGGAAAAAGGAACTTTTTATTGCTTACTTATTGAATGTGACTATCACTCTGTATGTTTAAAGCCGGAGTCATTGATATTTTGTCACCGTAGTGTTTCACTCATTAGTTTTGAAAACAGGGAGTGAACCAGTCATTGCACCTAAAATTTATCTGGAGCACTGCTTTGATCAAAACAATGGCTGCGGCCACAGTGTTTGCACTGACGGTCGAAACATGCAACCATATGCCGGCACAACGGCTGATGAAGGCCATTCTCCACTCGTCCTGTGTCGGCGATATATTTTCTGAAGTTCACAGACTGTCAAAGCCGGATAGCTTTGTTTGTTTCGCCCATCGAACGATGGAAGACAGTCAACCATTCGAGGTAGCCGTACGAACAACACCATGGACTTGCTTTCCAATAAAATTATGTTTATTTACTGATTTAAAGGGCAGTTAATATTCGAAAAAAAAGTAAAGACAGAAGTATGAAATAAATCTTTTTACATTTTAATGCCAACCACATGACAGATTGATACATATGAAGTATTTTGAGGAGAAAAAAGCCAAGGTCCCAGCTGGGCTCGAACTCACGACCCCTGGTTTACAAGGTGACCACACTAACCACGTTGCTAAAGGGTTAACCCATCCTCGTCGCCAATGAAGTATTTTGAAGAGAAAATGTTGTACTCCCATTGAAATTCCATATTATGGGGCAGATATTGGGCGAAAGGACTTGTGTGCCTATTGCAGCATGCCTGAAGCTGTTACTGACATAGAATTGAAAAAAATGTACAGGACAGTTTTACCCTTATGTGATGATTGCAAAGAGAAGGGCAAAACATCCGTAGTCCAAAGAAGATATGGAAAAAATAAGTGAATTTGCAATTTGTTGCCTGCTAAGTTCAAGTTTAAGATGATAGTGCTACGGGATTTTCATTTGTGCGAGTTAAGGCCATTTTAGCTATTTTAGCTATTTTCTGATAGGTTGTACCAGGGAACCCCATGTCAGGTTGTACCAGGGAACCCCATGCCTTTACAATTCTATGTCAGTACAAGCTTCGGCCCATGCTGCAAAAGTGTGTTCATGTTTATTTGTTTGTAGTTGTTCCTGAAGAAAGATCTTTTTTCAAAATAATACTGGTAAACTAATGCTTAGTTCTTGTTTTTTGTATTGTATGTCTGTATTTTTGGCTCACCTGAGCACACAGTGCTCAAAGGTAAGATATTCTGGTCACTTGCTGTCCGTTTCCCTTTGTCATCACTCGCCTCTGAGGAAAAAAAAAAAAAAAAAAAGCCTAGCTACCTACCCTATTTTTTTCACCTATGTTACCTGAACCACACATATTTTTTTTTTTAGCCTAATAAGAATAGCCTATATAAGAATAGAAATATCTACATTGCATAACTTCTATCTCCTTTATTCAATAATCGTAAATGTAGTCAGTTCATGTCTTATTGGCCAGTTATGGCCTGGCCATCAGTAAGAAAAAATTATGCAAATTAATTGAAAATCAATATGCACGAAACGCACGTGACACCCAAACTGATAATTTCACCTGCAGATAAAAGATGCGCTTTTTTCTTATCTAGATTGTCCATGCAGAAAATAGGTTTATATTACTTTTAATTCTGACAATTTAAATTCCCAACACTACTTAATATTTGATAGTTTCGGCAAATATTAAAATATGTATGATGGAAGTTTAACAATGATATGTTATTTCGAATTACCTCCCATCAATACCACAAAACATCTATTTAAATCTTCAATATAACATATTTTGCGTACAATTAATAAATTTGGTAATTCTCCATGCCCTTAAAGGATATCGATTCTCAGAAGAGACAAAGGGCCATAACTTTTGTTTCTGGTGTTAAAAGTAAATAAAATTTAATCCGTATCATTATGGCTTCATTTGGTTTTGCAATTGTGTCATTTAGGTGGGTTAGTACCATTTCAGAACTTTGCTAGTATCCGTCTTTGACAACTTGCTAACAACGTAGGTTTCAGTTTCATATGAATTTTGGACAATTTCTTTATTTATTTGCCCCATTTCCTCCATTTAAAATATCTGCACGCTTCCAATACAATTGAATACAGGTCTTATTAGCAGACCTTTACTGTACATAGTTGCTTATACGTAAAACATTTATACAATGCAAATGCTTATTAAACTTGTACGGACGGAATTGTTGTAATTAATTTCAATAATAACGTGAAAACAATTCATACAATCATGCACACCCAATTACAATGCACTGGTGTATTTCAATGTTTTGAGACTATCATATGAATATGAATACGAATACGACTTGTGGAATAAATTAGGACATTTGTGTGTACATAGAAAATGTATCATCAAATTATGGCAAAGATTCTGTATTTCCAATACAAAGAACAATGAAAAACATTTTATAGTTTATTTTTCTATATAAATTGCGTCTGTACAAATTATTATTACAAGAAATAATATTCAAAACCTCGACAGGATATTGGGCTAGTGTCGACAACGATTCTGCACTATTCCCTTTCGTAAATGTCTTAAAATGGCGGATATCTATGTTGTAAAGTGCCGGTAAAAGGTCCTCGCTGAAATAGTCAAATATACACAAATATACACGATTATACAAGTTTAAATCAACACAGTTTGTAAGTATATATATATTGCAACATAAAATAACATATTTGATACATCAATTATTCTTTAATTTGCCGTATTTTAAAATAAACGAAAATTCCGGTTCGCTAGCCTACCCTCAATGGGCAGGCTGGAGAACCGATTCCGGTTCTAAAAGGTCGCTGTCTAGCGAACCGATTCCGGTTCGCTAGCCACTGCCAAAATCATTTCCCCGACATTGCGGGGAAGTAGGGAAGTAAAACAATGGCTGTTTCCCCGGCTATCTGCCCCGGGGAGAGGGCAACGTGGATGCAACTGACTGGTGCATTAGTAAGAAGTATCAAAATGACCCTTCACATTCAGAAGCTATAAAGCCTAATGGAACCCCCTGCCCAGGGGTCGAATTTAGCACTCGCAAAATCATTTATACTGCTTTCTCGTGGAGTCGAGCCCCTTAGGGCTAAAAGCCTTACATGTACACTTCCTACAGTCTATTTTTTAACCAATTTTATTTTTACTGACAGAGAAATTACTTAACTTTATGAAATCAAAATAGTTTTGCCGTTAAAAAATGTTTGTTGTAAAATATTTGCTATAAAGCAAGTGCCAGTCAAGAGCCTACGTCACTCTGAAACTTTCTCATCGACTCAAGCCCTCTGATTGGTCAGCATCTATTTAACCCAAAGACTGAAAACTCTTCACAAAACACAGTTGTGAAATAAAGTTAATTCATCTTAGATGATATTCACCGATTTTAATCAATGTGAACGAGCCTGTTGACAAATAAATCGTCAATAACATAACCCCATGGTAAAAAGCTT
The DNA here is from genome assembly GCA_963678985.1 of Spisula subtruncata. Taxonomy (NCBI): domain Eukaryota; kingdom Metazoa; phylum Mollusca; class Bivalvia; order Venerida; family Mactridae; genus Spisula; species Spisula subtruncata. The sequence goes on along the minus strand of OY787661.1, from coordinate 54,915,697 downwards.
AGGCATTGATGCTTACCAAAACTGATTTTCATGGTTGGTTGCTATTAGTTATCACGGAACGATTACAGATTGTTTTCATTCACATTTGTTTTGCTGTTGTGACAGAAATAAGACTTCCAGCAGATTTTAACATGTTTTGGATAAGAACCATCGCCGTATGTGTGCATATTTGACCCAAACAATTAGGGCTCGAGTCGATGAGAAGGATCGAGTCGATGAGAATCAGGTATAAATGCGAGCCATTTTTGCATATTGCAAGTCCATTTTTCAAGGACTGTCCTTTTTTGCGAGTAAAAATAGTAAGGAGCGCAGAGTTCCCATTCAGGTACTTATAAGTAACTGCTGAATCTAGGAGTTATTTCACCAAAAATCGGCAAAAAGAATGTGCAGAAACAGAATTTATCTCTTCCTGAAAGTTAACATAAAACAATTTGTTTGCCCCTGCGTAACAAGTGCCGATTTGCACACGACCCTGGGTTTTCTATGCCTATTTTTAGATACATATTTATAACAAGCACTACGATTGGTTCAGCGCGTCTATGTGGTTTAATCAAGCAGGACTTGACACTAACTATTTTTGGTCACTGGTCCCCCAGCAAAGAAACGTAAAATTTGTAAATAAAACTGTTACTTAACAGTTACTGGTCCTTCAAGATTTTCACTATAAAGTGATGTATATATATGTATATATGATATATAGTGAAAAGGTCCTACTTGATTTTCACTGGCCTTAGACCAGGGGACCAGTGTTTGTGTCGAGCCCTATCAAGGTTGAATGCATGCACACATTCATGTTAACAAACGTGATGATTTACTGTGGGCAAATGATTGGCCACTCGCTGCTAGGTTTCTTATTGTTTGATCATAACAAGTTGTGAAATTAAGCACTATTTCCTCGTTATCAATTGGTTCCCGCTTGATTTGAGTCTTAAAAATTAGTATTTTGTACGCTTTTTCGAAATTATGCATTCCTCCTCGACCATTTTAACCCATGTGTAGAAAACGTAGCCAACAATATTTTCTTTAGAGGTTGAGCACCAATTAAATTAGCTTATTATGAAATTGTCTGTGCATAAAACATTTTGCGAGTTGAAATTTAAGCAACTGGCAAAAATTTGCAAGTGCTAAAAAAAAGTTTAACTCTAGCCCTGACCCATGCACAGTCACTGCACCAAATCACCTTCTTTTTTATTATTTCTTGAGTTGGACCCTCAGCTATCCTGACCGAGCCTACGGACATATCGAAGTTCAAACTGAGAATTTTTGTTCCTGAACTTCAAACTGAGAATTTTTGTTCCTGAACCATTAAAGTAATTTATTAGGAAGAAGTGGACCACCGTGTTACACATTGTTACTCTGCCTAGTAGTAGTACCTACGCATCCACACTCATAGTTTTCCATACTGCAGAAGTGAGGCAGTTAAGATGAGTCTGCCAATTCTGCCAATATGACATAGTAAGGCATTACTTCCTAACTATTATTTGTTCTCTTTCAGATTGCATTGACACAAGTGTCCTTCTTACCCACAGATGATTCATCTCCATCAAAACAGGAACTGTTAGTTGCAAGTATGTAAACATTTATTTATCAGCCCTGAAATAAAAGGGATTCATGCACTTAATCATTTATATATGTTGAATTAGAATAATGTATAATTATACTAAATAATGTTGAAATCAATTCATAGTGAATGTATTGTACTTATTGACATACTTCAGTTATAATATGATAGTATGTATTGTATATATTGTTGATTTTAATGTAATATATGGACCACCATAAATGGTTAAAACAGAATAACATTTAAACCTTTTAGTCAATAACTTTATTATGCTTTATAGTATTCAATTAATGTCTGTCATGATTTTACAGATATAATTATTGTTAATGATTTAACAGGAGACATCTTGGAAGTTGGAGCACAATGGGCGATTGCGAAAAAAGACATACCAGCATTTGAAAGGTTCATGGCTCAATTGAAATGCTATTATATGGATTATAAGTAAGTTAATGCATTTTTAAGCTCCCGGCATCTACTGATGATGCGGGAGCATATAGTGATTGTCTGATTGTTGAAACTTAAATGTTTTCCAAGTCCATGAACTTGAAGGCATTGCTTTCAAACTAGTCTTACTTGATTACATGTACCATGATAAATACCAAGTTCGCCTGTTTCACGGTATTTTACACACAAGTGTAACAAATTAGTAAAAAATTCAAAGTGTTTAATTCCTTATGGCTTGTGAATTTTCCAAACATACCATATCCAAAGGTGCAAAGTCTGAAAAGTCTTTGTGTAATCTCATTTAGTTTTCCCAAAATCGCATACAACATACCAAGCTCTCATGTGTTCTGAGCACATATATGTAAATGGTGTTATATAAGATTTTTTTTATAATTATAGACAAAGTTAAGCTTTTAACATTTGTTTTCACTTTAGCCAAAGTGGTTACAGATTAGTCACCAGAAATTTTAAGTATAACACTTAAAATTGATAAATTATTGAATTTTCAGCCATTTCATATCATGTGATAAAATTGAAAAAACTTAAAACCTTAACTGTTTTTGTAAATAGTGCTGGACTTATATCAATAATGTCAGCTTATTATGACAAATCTGCTATATAAAAAACAGTACTACAATTTATTTCATTCCTTTTCGAAAAATAACCAGGAATTCTTCAATCCAAGGAATTAGATGAAAACGTTGCGGACACTACATATTTTAAAACTGAAGATCATACATTTTAGATAAGCATGATTGTCTCTATATATGTATCAGTTATTTTTAAAAAGATCAATTTAAGTTGATGAAAATGTGTTCAGACATATAAATACTGAAGAGGAATAGTAATTATACATTATTTTACGTTTTATAACATACAGGAAAGAAGTTTTAAATTAGTTGCACCTTGACCTGAATTACAAAATTGTATGTATAAACTACAAATACAAACTGTGCACTTAAAAGATGTTTTACCAAAATATCAACATGTTATAGTGCTGAAATTAATAAAACTTCAGATAAGCAAAGTCACTGTATAAATTGATTTTAATTATAAGATTAAATCATTTGTTAGGTTACTACAATGATGCGGACACTACAATTTTAAAAACAGTCAAAGATGATTTTGTGAACTTATTTATTCCAGCAACTGTAATGTTTTGTACCTGGTTAATAATTTTTGTACATAGTATGCAAGACAATAGAATGAAGTGTATGTTTTCTACAGCATATTTATATGATATGCAAGAAAATAAATGGAGCTGCCATCTATATGTAAATGTACAAACCAATAATTAAATGACATAGATCTGATATGAAATTTAATTTGTGATATTGATACATTTTACATGTCTGTCTCGAAAGTCTGCAGAATTGTTTCATGGGAGCACCAATCTTGTACTTGAACCTTTTTTATGCCCCTGTATCGATAGATCGGGAGGCATATAGTAATTCACCTGTCCGTCCGTCCTTCCGTCCGTTCGTCCGTCCGGCCAGGTTAACCCAAATTGACCGTTTCGTCTAGCATTAAAATGGCTTGCTACAAAGTTTTCAAACTTGCATGGATGTTGTATATGACCACTCTCCACGCGCCTGTATCACCTGACTCCATTTTGACCTTCACCTGACCTAATTTTGGACTTAGACTTATTGAAAGGTAAAATTCTTGGTTAACCCAAATTGACCGTTTCTTCTAGCATTAAAATGGCTTGTTACAAAGCTTTCATACTTGCATGGATGTTGTATATGACCACTCTCCACACGCCTGTATCACCCGACTCCATTTTGAGCTTCACCTTGACCTAATTTTGGACTTAGACTTATCTCCCCTTTAGTATTTTTACAATAAAATTTTGTCTGGAGCGTATCTTCAAAACTATTTAATGTATTGACTTGAAACTTGAAATATAAATAGATGGCAACTTGGAGAAGTGCATTGACAAAGAACCATAACTCTGTTTGTCTTAAATTTTGAATTATCTCCCCTTTAGTGTTTTTTTATAGTCAAATTTTGCTCTGAGTATATCTTCAAAACTATTAAACATATTGACTTGAAACTTGGAATATAAATAGATGGCAACTTGGAGAAGTGCAATGACCAAGAACCATAACTCTGTCTGTCTTAAATTTTTAATTATCTCCCCTTAAGTATTTTCAGAATCAAATTTTGACAGGAGCGTATCTTCAAAACTATTTAACGTATTGACTTGAAACTTGAAATATAAATAGATGGCAACTTGGAAAAGTGCATTGACAAAGAACCATAACTCTGTCTGTCTTAAATTTTGAATTATCTCCCCTTTAGTGTTTTTTTATAGTCAAATTTTGCTCTGAGTATATCTTCAAAACTATTAAACATATTGACTTGAAACTTGGAATATAAATAGATGGCAACTTGGAGAAGTGCAATGACCAAGAACCATAACTCTGAGTATATCTTCAAAACTATTAAACATATTGACTTGAAACTTGGAATATAAATAGATGGCAACTTGGAGAAGTGCAATGACCAAGAACCATAACTCTGTCTGTCTTAAATTTTTAATTATCTCCCCTTAAGTATTTTCAGAATCAAATTTTGACAGGAGCGTATCTTCAAAACTATTTAACGTATTGACTTGAAACTTGAAATATAAATAGATGGCAACTTGGAAAAGTGCATTGACAAAGAACCATAACTCTGTCTGTCTTAAATTTTGAATTATCTCCCCTTTAGTGTTTTTTTATAGTCAAATTTTGCTCTGAGTATATCTTCAAAACTATTAAACATATTGACTTGAAACTTGGAATATAAATAGATGGCAACTTGGAGAAGTGCAATGACCAAGAACCATAACTCTGTCTGTCTTAAATTTTGAATTATCTCCCCTTAAGTATTTTCAGAATCAAATTTTGACAGGAGCGTATCTTCAAAACTATTTAACGTATTGACTTTAAACTTGAAATATAAATAGATGGCAACTTGGAGAAGTGCATTGACAAAGAACCATAACTCTGTCTGTCTTAAATTTTGAATTATCTCCCCTTTAGTGTTTTTTTATAGTCAAATTTTGCTCTGAGTATATCTTCAAACCTATTAAACATATTGACTTGAAACTTGGAATGTAAATAGATGGCAACTTGGAGAAGTGCAATGACCAAGAACCATAACTCTGTCTGTCTTAAATTTTGAATTATCTCCCCTTAAGTATTTTCAGAATCAAATTTTGACAGGAGTGTATCTTCAAAAGTGTTTAAGATATTGACTTGAAACTTGGTATATGAATAGATGGCAACTTGGAGAAGTGCAGTGACAAAGAACCATAACATCTGTATCACCAGATCACACATAAAGTCGATCAAGGCACTGCTTTCAAATGTGGCATTATTCGTTTACCATCATAAGCCCCTTATAGTTCAAAGTCATGTAACACTATCAAACATTTTAACTGAATAATGGCCCCTGATTGACTTAGCTTTTTATGGACATGGCTTCCACGGGGGCATAAGCGTTTATTGAACGCAGTCTTGTATTCTAATCAATAGCAAAATTGATGAAAATTAAATAGTTCAATATCAAGGACAAGTTTGAATACCAGCAAATTCAGTCCAAGTTGCTTCCACTTTAAAATGATTTTGTCCCTAGAATCAACAAAACTTTTAATAAGCATTTTTCGACTTGAACATACATGTATTTACAGCTATTCTCACCAACTTGATGGAGATATCAATGAGCATATTGTATCGGACAATATTAATACCCAGCAAAATCAGACTTGTCTTGCATTACTTACTGGATAACGTAAAACTGACAAGAATTGCATTTCCAGCTCTTACTGAATAATTTTATTGTGATCCTCATTCAACTTTGTGAAAAACAGGATATCTAAAGTAAATATATAATATCTTGAACACTTTCATTGGCTCCAATAACCAGCCAATTTGGCCTTGAATATTTCAAAATGGATAAAAGTTTGTAAGTAAGTTTGTATCTGGAGCCTTTTCAATATTGTATTCTCACCAATCATAACTTGCAAATGACAAAAGAAATGGACTAAATGAAATTTATGTTTTGATAGCCACATTAGAAATAACTTATTTACTACTTTAAATTTGATAGATTATAAATAGTTCTAGAAACAAAATTAATGCAAGGTTATGTACGACAAAGTGTCTACTTTATATCTATGTGTACATAATTCATACTTTTTAGAGATATGTGATATTAAATCAAATTACCGTAAATACGCAGCCATAAGTTGTATGCAGCCATAAGTCGCAGGGGGACTTTTGAATAAAAAATCAAGGTTTTTGTCTAAACCCTTTCATAGGTCGCATGTATAGTTTTCCATTTTTGTGAAAGCTGAAATCATGTGCTCAGTGTCAAGTGTCGAAGGAAATGTGGTCATTTTCAGCTAAAGTTGGGAGGAATGTGGTGATTTTAAAACAGAATATGGAGGAGTGTAGTAATTTTCAAACAAAGTTGATGGGAATGTGTTCATTTTCAGATAAAGTCAGGGAGATGCGGTCAGTTTCAGATAAAGTCAGGAGTAATGTAATGATTTTCTGACAAAATCGGTAGTAGTGTAGTAAACTCTTCCATAAGTCGCGGGCCGACTTTTTAACTTTTTTTTGGGACTGTTTTCGCCCGACTTATGGCTGAGTATTTACAGTAAATATAATTGATACTCATGCCTATATTTTTGTACGGAAACTTTTCCTAACAAATTTAAACAACAGTGAATGCAATATATTAGCTTAGATTTACGGAAAAGTAAGTAATAATAATGTTTTGTTATTTCCAAAATGTTGCGGACACTACGTGTATTTTATTGAAACAGCAGAAATATATTATCATCGATAGACAATAAAATACTTTATTGAAGGGCATGCAAATTATCAATTAGGTTCAAATAGTCCCTAGAAACTGTCAAAATCAATTGAAACCTAATTTAATAAAAGAAAATACAAATATATTTTTGTAAAATATGTCTATATTCTGTTGGTTGTTACACTACTGTTATTTTCTAGAAAGCAGTAAACTTACATTTCTTCAACATGAAAAATACCTAAATAATCTGAATTTTGATTGTAAATAGCTTTTTGACCCAAAAGACAACAATACAAGACTGAAAAATGCTATTTTAATGGTCTGCGTTGCGGACACTACAGGCGTTGCGGACACTACAAGTGAGGTTTTTTGTTGACCTGCAAAAAGTTGGCACAGCAAAGCTATAACCTTTGGTTTATGTCTTTGCGGAGATGAGATCTATTCACACACAGAATTGTACAGGGATAGCTATACTAGTTTCTGAAATACTATGGCGTTGCGGACACTACAAAAAAAGTGTCTCAAAAAACACCTCACATAGAAAATGACTTTTTTCAAATTTGATCCATTATGATAACTTTTTGGTTCTTTTCTCATTCTAAATATTTATTTTTTGAAGTATTTATGAATAAAATGACAAAAAATGGTATAGAAGCAATATTCCACACCTAGTTATATGCAGGTAGGATGCTCAGTTTCAAAAAAGTATAACGTTAGAGTAGTTTGCTGTATTTAACAGTTTTTCATTATTTTTTGTCCGATTTATAGAAAATAAAAAGCAAAATGCAGAGGAGATAATACAGTTTTAATTTCGGGTCTTTTTAAGGGGTATGTGATTATTACTTTGTAAGAGTTTGATCTCCAAACTTTCTCATTTTTAGAATGTTACAGCATAACGCCTAAAATTGCCATTATATGGGGCATAAATGGCATAATTACAAACTTACAAGTTGAAGGATCAAACTTATTTAACTGTAAAAGTTGGACATTGACCTTACACTGTTTTTAGTACATTAGTACCAACATAACAATTCACGAAGTATTGTTTTTGAGCATATAACATAGTGCAAGCAATGCTGCGTAAAATACCGTGAAACAGCCGCTTACATTGTCAATGCCATGTATCACTATTCAACATTTCTACATAACTGTGGCTCCTGATTGACTTAGCTAGTTATTATGAACAATGCTTCCACCAGGCCATATACGAGGGTAATGTCACTCCTCCCGTGGTTTATTTGTTTATAGGCCAATATGCATAAACTTGATATCAAAATGTTCAGCAATTCAATTCTGATTAATAAACAACGTGTTCCATTATTCTATTTTTATAATTGGATTATATGTTCATTTGAAATATACCTATGACGTCATATCGCCGCACACGAAAATTACGATATTTGTTCATTACCATAACGATTTTCTTTTATGCGTTTTTATAAAAAAAAATTCTCGAAAGCAGACGATACTTTCGTGACGTGATGAAACCAATGTGTTGTGCCTGTTGCTAATAATTAATTGACGTCATTCTATTTTGAAACTCGCAATATATTTTCAACGTACTGATTACTTAGCGAAAACACTGCAGATTTGTGACAAAAATACGCTGCGCGTAATAATGCACTTTTCCTAAAAAGTTGTGAAAGTCACCTACTAAATATTTAGTTCCACACGGCGGCAACATAGTCTCGTGTACCTATAGTATAAGCTTTTAAGGGGACATGGATCAACAAATCACTATCGATAGAGAGTCATATGAACGGTTTGCAGTAGATCCGAAAAGAACACCAAGAGTATTTTTAACGCCGTCCATACAATTCGACGTTCAAAACTGCCATCATTAATTGGTGAGTTTATTGTTTTGCTGTGGGACTATCTAGAGGACACTTAACAATAATTTGATTTCGCAGAGAGTAAGTGTCGGGTGGGTTGCACATATTTTAAGGTCGCGGAAATGACTACATTGTATATGAGTCATTAGAAATTACCAGGAATGAACTTCTGCTAGATGAGTAGGTGTCGACAAGTAACGTCATTGTGACGTAGTTGACGTCGGACTTGCGGCGATGTTCGTAAGTATGTCTCATATAAATATTCATATCTCAAGAACTGTTCGGTGCTTTTTTGTGAAATTTGGTCATCGTATTCAAATTAGATTGAAGTTACGGTGTGAAAAAATTCGTGGTTTTACTGGCATTATACACCATTTTATAGCATCAGTGACATTACTTTTGGATATACCCACGTATATTAGCTTTTACTGAAGTCAGTCTTTTTCTATAATTTATGATTTATAAAATATCTTGAGAAATCAGTCTGGTTCCGATCAATGTTTTAGTTGACAATAAAAGATAAATTTCTGCCTCACCTCAGTGACCTGCTTATTTGTTTGCCTATCAGACTACCTCTCAGTTCCATCTCTAGTTTAATAGATGGAAACATTTAAAAGCATTTCTAAAGATTTCCAGTGCACTGGCTGCCCGGGAATTTCAATTTAGGAAGCTCTGGTTTGGCTGTCTAGAGCAGTATCAGCCTATCCTTATCCAAACTCAGGAGATTTTTAATATTTTGTTACTATTTTGAATTCTTATGATTTGTTTTCTTGCAGGGACAATCTGCCAGAATCTACGTATAAATATCAACTTCTGGGACTGAATCTCCTGTGTCTACTATCACAAAACAGATTGGCAGAATTTCACACTGTAAGAAAGTATTTGAATTGATACAAAAATTAGCTTTTGCTGTATGGCTAGTTGGGTTTGTCTAATAACGGTTCATGCATTAGACAAAAAATTAATTTATTGAGTTTTCAATAATCGACATTAAAGTTGAAACAAAAAGTATTTATATTTTTAAAACAAAACTTATGCTTATTTGCCATGTAACGCAATGTAAATCCAAACTTCATGATCATTCTTTGCTTACTATAAAGCATAAAAATGTATTGGTGTACAATTTGTAAATTTATGATGTATGAATTTATGATAATAAATCAAGCTTTATGCCATTCAGTTTAAATATGTATTTTGTATACTATTTAATTTGTTCTTTCTTTCTTTACCTTTAAAGAAAAAGAATAATTGGTCAGAGATGCCTGAAGCTATGTAACTGAATTGTAACCAAGCTTTAGTTCTCCCTAAAGTGTCCTAACATCTCCCTAAACTCGGCTCACAGAGAATTGACTTCTCCTTAAAATTTGACCCTAGCAAGAGCCCTGCTATAGAAGTTACAGTGGGGTTGTAATAGGTTATTATAATATAACTGTTTCATCAGATTCATGTGAAACTGTGTGATTGTAGGAACTGGAACTTTTACCTGTTAAAGAATTACAAAGTAACATCTACATCAAACATCCTGTATCCATGGAACAATATCTGATGGAAGGAAGCTATAACAAGGTGAGATACATATCTACTTCTCTACTTCTTTTAGACTACCTAGATCTATTTGGACAGATAACAGATATAGTGTAGGGAGCTGGTAAACAGTACTAAATGTTCTGAATAACTATACTGAAAATATGTCTGCTCTGTTGTCATTAATATGTTGTAGTATGTCACATAGTGTGTTCCTTAAAGCTTTTTAGAATGAGTTATATACCGTTTTGTCGAACTGATGTTTGGCTCTTTCTAGTTTGAAATTGGTAGCATAAAGGCTTAAGCTTAGACTTGCTCTCATCTCTCACCTACTTCATGTTGCCTAAGATGAGGTAGAGCTTTACTTGTGCAGTTATTACCATTTATATAAAACACTTGCTACTTCATATAATTGGTTATTATTTTGATATTCCAAATCCGTAAACTAATGTGTCATATATTGATCTTAGGAGATGTATTATTTCTTACTTCAGGTATTCCTTGCTCGGGGAAATGTTCCTGCTGAAAATTATAACTTCTTTATTGATATTTTGTTAAACACAATAAGGTGAGTTCATAGAACTGGTATATTTTGTTTTCCTGATAATTTTGATAGGTTTCAATACAGTTTGTTAACTGGACATATGGAGTATTTATTATTAAAAGTTATTTCAGTTCACTCCTGCTCTAGAATGTTACAATTTTAAAAGAAACAGATATTCTGATATAAAAGCTACACAACTATTGATTCTAAGATGTACAAATTCAGCTCTTTTAAGCTCTATAAAGGGGCCTGTGGATGGAATTTCTTCAAACTTTCACAGATGAACTACCCCAATGTACATGTATATAGATGGCCCGTAAAGGATGAAATTATTTCTGTGTCAATATTTACCAGAGTTATGGCACTTCATTACTTTTACTATATACTCCCAATCGGAGCCTTTTATCTAGTTATTTATTGAAGTTCATCCATTTTATTTTCCAGAAATGAGATAGCTGGGTGCATTGAGAAAGCTTATGACCAAATTGCATTGAATGAAGCAGCTAGAATGTTATTCTATGAGTCTGTGAAACAAATGAAAGAGTATGCTACACAGGTAAAATAGTTTTTATGTCCCTTGTATTGAATGTCAACTGTCAAGTTTCAAGTACCAAATCATCTATCAATCAATTTGATGGAAATCATGGAAGAAAATGTCAAAAGTTTTCATGGAATCATAAAGTGTGTAAAAGGCACTACCAGATATTAGATTCTTGAAATTAGAAATAACTCCACATTCAAAGAAACTTTTTGGTTGCTTTGTGCTAATTTAGAAATAATTTTATAAAAAAACTTGCAGTTGTTACAGTGTTGCAGACTATGCTAAGAAAATGATCGCCCTGGCTTTGAACCATCCCTCTGTACATAATCTGACTGGTTAAACAGTCTGCATAATTAGCACTTGTAGTTATTGATTTGGACAAGTTACTTTTGCAGTCGAGCAAGTAACTTTTGCAGTAATTAAATAGAATAAAAGGAAACTTATTTAATTTACCGATTCGGGCAAGTAGTTTGACTTTCAAATTTACAGACTTTATAAATGGATTCTTGTATTTTACAGAGAAAATGGGACGTAAAACCTGATGGATTTTTCTATTTCGAACAAGAAGAAAAGGAAACAGATGAAGTTATACCAGCTAAAGATTTAGCTGAACAGACTATAGCTTATGCTAGAGAGCTGGAAATGATTGTATAGTGTTAGTGTTGACATGTTATGTGAGAGGGAAGTCTGAATGATATGCAAATATGTGCTAATCTGTCATTGTGCTAGATGATATAAACCCACAATTTGAAACTAGGTACTTGATTATTTTGTGGTAAAAATACGACAAAAGTTAAGGTATCAAATATCAGAATTTACAGGTGCAAAATGCGAATGAGATATCCAGTATGTTGTTTTGAAGAATCTGCACTAGGTTGTTATGAATATTATTAAGCTTTTACAAAAAAATTGAAGGAACTTTTCATCATTAAAATTATTTTGGCTGAAAATTTCTAGATTTGAAAAAATCTGAAAATTTCAGGGAATAAAATTGGAAGTAGACTATTTAGAGATTTGTGCTACCTGATGTAACTAAGAAACAGTTTTTCATTGGTATCAAAGTTTCCAGCTAAAGAATTAATTTACTCTCCTGGGGTTGCGAGTATTTATAGAATGATCTCTGTATGACAATGTTCTGTAACTTCCTGAGTATGGAGGCAAAACTTTTGTGATTTCCAGTAATTGAGAGCATGGTGTATTTGTATCATGATAGTGTTGTACTGTTCTTTTGTAAATATTTTATTCATACAAAAATAAATGTGACTCAATAATTAATTGTTTTAATGTTGAATTGTTCCCAATATTCCTCAACAGTCAGGAGTCTTGCGCTGGCCAATCATTTTAATACGATTGCGCCGAAAACACACAACTTTCTTTTGATTGTGTCCCACCAAATAATTTGCAAGGGCAGGGCGACATCTAGATTTGTCATTGCCTGTGCCTAAGAGGTTGCCATCTTGTAACTTGAAAGTGTTTATGCTGCAGTCTTCTAACTTCATGGAAATGGTAGTCAGCATGTGCTGTTGTGCACCTATATATTTATGAGGGGTATATTGCTTTGCACATGTCTGTTGGTCTGTCTGTATACCAAACTGATTTCTTTTCAATAACTCAAACGCTTTACCCTTGGATCATCAAACTTACATGGATGTTGGTCAGCAACAGTACATGACCCCTATTGATTTGAGGTCGGTAGATCACTCACCTCTACCATTTTCGATAAGGCTTGAAAAGTAACATTCTTCAAATTATGGATTCAATGTCCAACCAGTACTTCCCAAGTTGACTTTTGTCTGTCGTCAAACTAAGAAGGAATATATTGGTCAGCTTGAAAATTTGAGTTATGATCCAACAAAGGGCATGTGGTGTCTGTGTCCGTTACAATATATGGCAACCTATTCACTAAACCAGTTATCTTTTATCCACCATTGCTAACTTGCCATTCCTCAAGAAACCAGCAATTTGAACATGTGTGGAGGGTAATTAACTTTTGTCAAATTTTCATGGAAGTGTATACCTTGATCAAACAAGGGTTCACCAGGTGTCCGTTGCCGAAGCAAAGCACTACTGAGCGCTTTCATTCAGTAACCTCCCATTCAATTAAATATAGAATGCATGTATTGCCTCTCGTGGATTATAAATCCTGCACAATGACCATTGAACCATGACCAATGCTTTATGAAACAATCTGGTCAGCTTTCACACTATTGAATAGATAGGACATCACCTATCTAGAAATATTTTTTCTTTGCAAGCCTGTAATAACTACAGATTTTTTGAAAGCTGGATTTCACAAATTCACATATAAGGCAAGACATTTATTATTTAAAATATTCTTTTATTTGGAGACATGTAAAGATACTTTGAACATCACATTTGTACATAACAATATGACTTGCACCATATTATAAAAGTGGTTGATAATGAAAAATAAACAAAGAAAGTTTGGATTGCTATCACTTTACGGGAAGAATTACCAGTACAGTAACATGTGCTTTTTAACTGCCAAAAAGTTAGAAGTGTCTACCAGAAGAGTAAATTCATAACGAGTGCAAGCATGGCAAGGTTTAAACTAACAAGAGCACAGCCAACAAGTGCTGTACATTTGATTTTCTCATACTTGTGATAGTACCCTTGCTTATCTGTGAGTGAAAAAGTTCTAAGAGTAACAAGGGCAGATAACTCAATAAATATAGGTCATAGGGTTATCAGTCTTGTCAACATGAACTTCCCTTGTGATTGTGAATAATTATGTTGTGTTCCAAGTTGATAACTTAGATAGTCTTTGAGAAAATGACTCTTGACAATAAACTTAACCAGTGCTGACGATTTGTCAGGAATATAACTAGATTTTTTCTTCAAAGTCTCGCTAAAAATTCATTATGCGAGTTAAAGAGTGAGAAATCACAGATAAAAAAGAAATTATTAGTACAAGAGTAGTTGCATAGGAAAGGGTCTGTCATTTGGTTACCATAATCCAGAAATAGTATCACTGTAGAATGACCGAGCACAGACAGAATGGAAGCAGATATACAAAGATGGGGATGAGCAAATAAACATGCAATGAAAAACATGCAACTATGATGGAATGAACTTGCTTTCTCAAGTCCACATTGGGACAAAAACATCTCTATACAATTGATCTAACAATAAACACCCAATATTGCCACAGTAATACCATGCACCAAACCTCTCGAATATGAACGAGGTATTCTTTGCTTTATTTGAATTGTCACATGTGCATAAAGTCGGAATTATTTTGGCTAATGATCACTAATTTGTCTACACAGACTATGCATAATTAAACACAAGTGACAATTCAATAAACCAGACTACATAATTATATGATGAACACATTGGCAGGGTGACAGTCACTCTGTAAATGAAAACACATTGTGCAGAGAGTATCACAGACTTGTCCTGGGCAATACATACATCCATCAACACAGTGGACAACTAGGTTGTCAACAGATTTACATTCAAACTTTGGCTTTGAATCGTTTAACTTTATCAACTTTACAGCAAGTGTTTTGTAGAAACTGTCAATTTCTTAACACATTGAATTATCTCATCGTCTCTGGGTCAGCACTTGCATATTATACTTGTCCAATAGAACGGTTGGTGTGGACAAGTTCTTGTTTTCTTTCGCTCTACTTCACTCCAGTATCATGGGACATTCACTGATATCCACAGTGAATGTCAGACATTTACCGAGCATGTCAGCTGTTTTACGGACATTTACGGAGAATGTCATATCCATACATCTGGATGAAGAAGGCAACAAAGTGTCCCTCATACATTCATCGTACACACGTTCACCCTTTCCCATTCACATCATCCTGGGTATCCATGTCAGACTCAGCATCTGAAAAATCCTCCCAATTATCCTGAAGATAAACAAATAAGAAAACATCTAAGAAGAATTCATAAGAACAAACAAGCCTGGTATTTTTCAGGCTTTAAAACCAGAATTTATAGGCTCTGCAATGATTGCTAATTACCAGGCCTACTTAAAATATGCAAGAGGGCAATGTTGATCCTGTAAGTGCATTAATTCATTAAAAGGTCTTAAGTTGTTTTTTTATGTTCAACCAGCAATATTTCTGTTACATTGAGACGACATAGGATGTCATTATGTTCTGACACAGGCCGAATCTACAATACATCTTTCTGACAAGTAAAATACAAGGAGCATTTGAGTCAGGTGAAGTTGTATTAAATTGTCAGTATTTAAATTGACTTCCAATGCTTTTAACATTATTTAATATTTCCATGTAATAAATCACATTTATCAAATCATAGGTGCATGGATACATGCTATCGAGATATTATGGTACAAACACCAATGACTAAATATTTCACGAGAACAAAGAGATTGCATACCTCAGAATCAGATACTCCTGGACCTATTGCTAGCTCTTCTAAATCATCCTCGTCAGATGACTCTGTAATCATAAACAAATCCTCTCATACTTTTAACTCATAATTAACCAAACATCTATAAATTTATGTTTATAAAAATTTGTTAGCTTGATCCATCAGCATTTCTATGTTCATTAAGAGGTTTTTACTAGGGTTGTAACGGTATACAGTGGTATAGAAACACCGGGGACTTCAGTCCCACATTTCTAAATTTCGATCGTTTTTTTATAAAGAAAATAATGTTCAGACAACAAAAACTTTTGGCAGCCTACTGATTATGTATAATAACGGTACATCAGCCATTTTGATTATCTTAAGATACATTTCATATTGTCAAAATTTATTTAAAATAGTTGATACACATTATTAGTTGCTGTAATAGAAGCAACAAAGTCATTGTCTAGAATGTCTATACCTTCTTCAAACTGTAACAAAGGTTGTTGTCCAGCACCAGGATCCTCTTCTTGAGTTTGAGCACTTATCTGTAAATATCAATATATAATATAATACAAGTATGCTAAATTTTTAAGACAGGCAAGGGTCATGCAAAAACGTTCTGTACAAGTAGCCTGGCCATTTATTTTGTCATTTCAGTAAGGATAATTGTTTTCAGTACACTAATAGCCAAGATTTGGTTAAGGGCCATCTAAAAATATTTTAAAGTGGAAATACATGTCACCTAACATAAGAGAAAGAATCGTCAGTGCAGGGATTTCCCTGATGCAGGTTTTCTGCGTGCCTAAAGCAACTTTGTGGCTTTGGACCCTCATTTCTGCATTGACATGCATCCTTGGGACCCACAATAGGATCCCTTGAAATTGGCTTGAATATCCATTTTCGTTTATACAAGAACAGTTTTCTTTCTGCTATTTATTGCACTAAGTCTTGTGGTTCATTGAGCAACCTGAAATTGCTGTTTTATCAACGTAAGTTATAAATTTGATACTCATCTTTACAATGAACTTGAAATGCATTAACATATATGAACGGACCCCCAAAATTTCTCAGGGACTCTCTGAATTATATCAGAATATAAACCTTAAAGGTCCTGGTACCCTGGTATGCAAATCCCTAGGGAAAGCCAGTCAGTGTATGACATTTCCCAGAAAATTCTTTGGATATTGATAAGTTGAGTTCACATTGCTTAGATTTTTAATTTGTTGAAAGAGGTGAAAATAAATCCAGGAAGAATACATAAGTTACCTGTGATAGCATGATATCCAGTTTGCCTTTTAATCTTGACAGTTTACCTAGCATTGTAACACGAGAATCCATCATTTGATACAAGGAACTTAATGTTTCAATGATTTCTGGAAACTGAAAATCAAACAAATCATCACATTAATAAAGTTCATAATTGTCTACAATAAAATAAAAGCAAACTAAGTCCTTTTTATGGCATTGCTAAGCTTTGTACTTTTCAATTAAAATGCTATTTTCATGTTGAAAATATTAATGGTTTGTAACTATAATTGAGTAAAGAGTTTCATACGCTCAAATACAAATTGGGACATACCCAATCCTTTTAAAAAATTGTATCAAAATCCAATTTTTAACAGTTACACAGATAAACAGAAAAAATTCTGCTAAATAAATTTCTAACATAGCACAAGTAATTTACATATATATACTTACGGTCATTAGGTACGAAGTATGGACTGCAAGCAATGTTTGAATCCAGGCTACTTGTGACACACCCCTGAAAGTAATGTGTAATAAATATGTGTTAAATAGCGAAACAATTTAGGTAAAGCAACACTAAATTTAAGAATGCTTGCAAATTATGACAAGAAATATGGCATGGCAGCTCACAGCAAAGTGCGTTCTAAACCCTCCCTTGCACAGCAAGAAATGTAGATGCAGGAATATTTAAATGCCTTGTACATGTACAGCAGTCGTCAATAATTTACACAATGCAACAAAATGCCAAGATAAGTGCAAGTATTTCATGACTTTTTTTTAATGCTGTGCTTAGCCTCTATTTGGCAAGGTGGCAAGCACGCTAACCATGGAGCTACGGAGGCCAATGTATGATTAAGCAAAAATAGTTTAGAACACTTACATTTGAGCATGACCATGCATCCTTCGTGTTAGTTCTTGTACAAGAGGAATCACCATCTGTACCGGTAATTTACGTATCGTATTCTGAATCAACTTCGCCTCAGACTTCTGTAAAACTTGCTGTAAAAGAAAAGGAAACACTTAATTTAGAACAGGCAAATATCTGACAAACTTACTGAAATCCAGGTATTGTCATTTGACATTGAAAATCTCTTAAAAAACTCAATCAACATCAGTCCGCGAAATTAGCACTTGTCTGGGACAAGTAATTGTTGATTCAGAGTTGATTGCAGTTATTATGTATGGAGTATATAAGGACAATATTAAATGCTACCGATTCAGGCAAATAGTTTCAAATTCTAAATTGACAGACTTACAAGTAGTAAGGTTGGTAACCACCCTCAACCCATGACATCTATCTGTCATTAATATAGTCAAGGCTAACGGATATCCATCAAGCTGGTAAAACTTTCATTTAAGAAACAAGACGTCTCATCCAATCCAATTATTTATCTTCAATATACTTACACTTAATAATTGTTTATCTTGACTTTGTAAACCCTGAACAAGCAGTGTAACTAAGGCGTCAGCTTTTGGACGATGTAATCCTGACTTGGGTTTCTCAAGACTGACAGCATTTAATCTATCTTCCAACGTCATCTGGAAATTAAAATACAAGTTTACACAATTTGAATATTTACTCCACATCAGTGTTGGCATAACAGACGGTCAATTGAGTAACAGACAAAACCCAATTGACAATTCAATTGACCAGTATTTACCATTCAATCGGCCAGTATTTCCCAGTATTGGACACTCGGATAGGACAGTATTTCCCGGTATTAACTGGGTGGTAAATGTTATGTATTTTATATGGTCCTGGTTAACTCAAGAACCTTAAGCTGTAACAAACAAGAAATTGAATGCATAACCTGCCTGTGCATAATTTAGATATATGACAAACTAACAGAACAATTTTCAATAATAACAGTTTTATTACCTCCCCTACAGAAGCTTTCCTTTTTCTCTTTGTTTGTTGTGAATCTTGTGTAGGTGGTAGAGGAGCCATCTGACCAGGAACCAGTAATGTCATATCCTTGGATACCTCGGGTGTCCGTACCTGGATTATATCAAGTCACAGCTGATCAATACATTTGATATTAAACTAATAACAACAACATCCAGTCTTCAAGTTCAATGTATCATAAAAACACCAAGTATACAGTACGGATAAATAATTTTTGAAAGTGTTTTATGGCAGGACTAGAACATATCATTATTCAAGTAGTCCCCCAGTAAATCAATGATCTTGGTAATTCAATGTACTCCAGCAGTGACCCTACTAGTGTAGTTGCTTGACCCTGTATAGTGATACTTTGTCATGGTACAATTAGCATATTTTACCATGAAAGGCAATTGTTGCAGTTTTCAGGAGACATATTCCTAGGACATTAAGAAAGAGGTCTGATTATGTCTGTACCCTGTCAACTGATACTTTCATCTACTTCCATTGCACAATCTACTCTGTCATAATCTGGACCCCAGCTTTTACACCAGGGTATCAGACTCTCAGAGAGACACATGGGTGCAGGAAGATCTTTAGATCTAAGCAAAGCTAACATTCTAAGAAATGTAACTAAATACCTACATGTATGAAACAGATTCCTGCCAATATTCAAATTATACACATTCATCAAATCTTAAATGACCAACTTAATGAAAAGAATTGTCCAACAAAAGTAATTATCAGTATGCATAATCAGTACTTAGCAACTAAACACATACATCAGGGTTTTCCCAAGGAATTTTCATACGAGGGTCCCAGGACCCTTAAATTTTTTATTTAGGGAGTCCCTGGGAAATGTTGGGGGTCCCTTCCCTATACAGTAAAGCATTTCAAGTCCTTTATTACAGTGAGTATCAAATTTATAGATAAACAAAATAGCAAATTCAGATTGCTCAATGCACCACAAGACTTAAAGAAAAATGTTAGTGCTGAAATGGACATGTCTATTCGAGGGATCCTATTGGGGGTCCCAAGGATGCATAGTTATGCAGAAATGAGGGTCCCAAGCCACAAAGTTGCGTCATGGACGCAGAAAACCTGCATCAGGGAAATCCCTGATACATGTACCTGTATCATGACTAAATATTTGACAACCATTCCCAAACAATTCTATAACTGTTTCATGTAATACAATCAAAGTTATTTGTGTATCATTCAGCCTGCAGATTGCTGGTGGACACTTAAGGGAGGGTAGTTTTTTAGAAAAGTGTTAGAACAGTCAGTATCAGAATGGACTACACCTCATTATTATTCAGAGAGATTCCCATTTAAAGTCTAATCATCATTTACTGACATTTTTGTAAACTAATGTTTACAACACATATGGTATATTTTCAGCTTTTTTTGTTGCCAAGCAAAACAGCGCTGTAAGGAATAAGTCATTCACTTTCTCCAAGAAAATTTGTCATAATTTACCAATTGGATCTCTTATATCATCGTATACAACATACTTCAATAGTTCTATATGAAATATTTCTGCATGGAAATTACTTTGTTGATTTTATCATACATCAGAAATAATTTGGTTTTGTCTCCAACTGTATTGTCAGAGTTGGATCTCTTATTTCATCATATGTTAACTTCCATAAGAAATACTCAAAAGTTTTTAATGAACAATTCGTTAAATTCTAACATCAGAAATAATTTGTTTTGTCTCCAACTGTTTCGTCAGAGTTGGATCTCTTATTTCATCATATGTAACTTTCGTAGAAATAACTCTTAGGAGAAGATTTACTTAAAACCACGTAGGAATTAATCTAGGCAATATTTTCGTAAAATATCCCATTGAATGAATTTACTTTTCATGAAGTTATCCTTTAAAGACCTTGTTGAAAGAAATGTTTATATTTACTTAGATACATTCTGACATCAGAGATAGTATGGTTTGTTGATTTTGTTATACATCAGAAATAATTTGGTTTGTCTCCAAATGTTTCGTCAGAGTTGGATCTCTTATTTCATCATATGTATATCATTTTTATAATTATACCAACAGAGTACTCAACAAGAGTGATGTAGGGTCAATTCCTTCGAAGCATCTCAAGTAGAAATCTCATCATAAGTTGAGATTTTTCAAAACTCAATGTCTGAATTTGAGAGGAATTTGAAGTTAGAACTCTTTGAAATTTACTATTTGATATTATTTACTATACCGAAAAATGTTCTCTGTTTTTGACACTAAAAAGAATTTACGAGTCCACACTCCCTTTGAAATTTTACCAGACATGGCAATTTGTGAGATGGGATTTACCAGAAAATGAGATGTTTCAAAGATCGGGGCCTGGGGTCACAGATTTACTCAACCGATCACACACTCACCTTGGTGACATTTTTATCCTTGGTCATTTTCACGGCAGCCTGGTCCTCTCGTACCAAACGCATCTCAGGCTGTGATGATGAATATGACTGAAATATATCATACATATACATTAACCATAGTATACCCTACATCCTTGTCTTTCCCTGCAGAGCTCACTTAAAGAACAAAACTCTACTCTTGATACAACTGCTACATACAGTTCAACGTTAACTTGGAAAATAAGCATTCCTTTTTGCTAGGACTCCAAAAACAGCTCCCAAGTTAATAAAAGACTTTCACGGTTTAAATTTGTACAAACAGGAGCGTGACAATACTCCAGAATAAAGCTATCGAGAAACAGATCTTAGTCAATAAAATCTTTCAAGAAAGCACAACCAAAAAAGCTTAAAATCAGAAACTATTGTTACTAAGTAATATTGTAACTAAGTAACTAGACGGAAGTTACAACTAACAAGGAGTACATACCACTTTCTCGAAGTTAGGTTTCAGATGATGTCCATGTACCAGCATTAACTGATGCGAGTTTTCATCACAAACATAAGCAGCTAAGATCTGTATGGGACGTGGAACCTCTGCATTTACTGTTTCACTACTTATCTGTACAGTCACCAGCGGATTCAACGGCTTCTTCAAATGTCTGAAAGTACATTATGCTTACAAAGTCAGCATACTTTACATATACCTCAAAGTTGGGTTTGAGTCCCTGACAAGTACTATCGCTATTGCTTTATTGCTGGCTTAGAATGGGAAGGTCTTAAGTATAAAAGATGTATTTTGAGAAAACGAGAACAAACTGACTGACTCTTTACTTATGGTAAAAAAAGCTGTTTCATCTTCAGTTTGGTCAACATAAGTTCTGAGTTTCATGAAAATAGGTTCATAAGAAATTAAGAACCACCTTGTGATGCAGATTTTAAATATTTATCAGTCTTATAAAGTAGTAAGTACTACTAACAGCCATCTCTTTCTAAGCCAGCTATATACAGTAAAATCTCTCCTTGTTGCAGTTTTCAGGAGACATAATCCAAGGACATTAAGAAAGAGGTCTGATTATGTCTGTACCCTGTCAACTGATACTTTCATCTACTTCCATTGCACAATCTACTCTGTCATAATCTGGACCCCAGCTTTAACACCAGGGTACCAGACTCTCAGAGAGACACATGGGTGCAGAAAGATATAACTCTCCAGCATACGCTTCAAATGTCTTCTTAACAAATTCATCACTAAAGATTGATTTACTTTACTGTATTTTACAAATACAAAGTCAGTATCAGAGTGGACTACACCTCATTATTATTCAGAGAGATTCCCATTTAAAGTCTAATCATCATTTACTGTCATTTTCCTTGTAAGCATTTAACAGAAAATTAGGTTTATCTCTACCCGTAACATGGCTCGTCTCAAATTCAATAGTCATACTTTGGGTTTCTAGCTTATGACATTACACAGCCGTCTGGGATTTCTTATTGGTATTAGTAACCATAACAAGTAAGATTGTCCATAAATAAATTCAGACACTCTAAAATGGTTTGAGAAGTGTTACTGTCCTTGATAGCCATACATATCAACCAGATGATAGCCTGGCAGTACAGACAGTCAATTCTCTACCCTGGATATACAGCTAGTCTGAACTAAACAATTCAACTAGATGTCAAAATACCAGGGACATCCGACAATATACACAAATATGTGTTCGGAAACAAGCTGCCAAAATTAATTGAAGCTCAATTCTTTCTGAACTGAATGGGTTGAATTGTCAAAATAGTCCATTATCAATATGTTGATCAAGAGCCTGTTTTATAATGTGCAAGGGGTGATAGAATGAATTTATCCTAAGGTAACGAGTATACAAATGAGAAATGCATTTGATACAACTACATTATTGAAGGATAATCATGACCGCACAGAAGTATTCAGGTTCCAGTAGTGTTACTGTCCTTGATAGCCATACATACCAACCAGATGATAGCCTGGCAGTACAGACAGAAGATTCTCTACCCTGGATATACAGCTAGTCTGAACTAAATAGTTCAACTAGATGTCAAAATACCAGGGACAATAGCAAGTACATTTATTTCAATTTGTTGGAATTAAACGATGCAAAGCCTATTAGGTTTATTCTTTTTCCTCACACAACTAAGTGACATAACCAATGAAGACAATTGTTCAGAGGAATAAGATAGAACACATCAGATGACACTATATCCTACAAGTAAAACACTTCGGATGAACATACACTTTGGCAAAAGTAACCAATGTTTGGGCAGAAGCAAGAATGGTACTTCATCTTGCAAATATATCAATGTATAACAGTTCAGACAAAAGCGCACAATTTGTTTCAGATTTAAGGTTAAAGCAAGATGAATATATACACAAAAATACAATGTCCCGACCTATCTACATGTCACAGTTATCTCAACCAGCGACTGTTTATGATAGATTGGTTTTATCTGCCTGGTCTTTACTGTTCAGAAGAGACAGAAATCTCAACGAAAGATCGATACCAGGGTGAAATAACAAACAAGCAGTAGATAAGTAAGTGTTCGACAAAGAATACAATATCACATCATGCATTTCATTTCATTACATTACTAAATTGAAATGTTAAGTATTCTCTTTTAACACAATTGAATGCCAACTTAGGAGGACAGAAAGAGGGCCAAATCGGCAACTATAAGCTATACAATTTTTTGTGAACATAAAAATATGTCAAGCCATCTTCTGCAGTGTATATTAGTACATATATACAGTTATCATTTTGCTGGAATGAAGTACCTGTTTAGTGGTTGCTATGGTATTCGACTGTTGTCATCATCTGTACTACTGAAACAAAATGTGGCAGTTTTCAGGAGACATAATCCTAGGACATTAAGAAAGAGGTCTGATTATGTCTGTACCCTGTCAACCGATACTTTCATCTACTTCCATTGCACAATCTACTCTGTCATAATCTGGACCCCAGCTTTTACACCAGGGTATCAGACTCTCAGAGAGACACATGGGTGCTGGAAGATATGTTTTTATGGCATCGCCCATCAAATGTTTTGGACAATTTTAATCATTCACAACTAAACAAGCTTATGTCAATAACAAGATATTTGGATAATGAAGTTGACAATATATCTTTCCCAATGTACAAAAGAACACAGCAACTTAACACTGTTCCAATACAATACACAACAGGAAAAGACAATTGATTTCCCTGGTTATAAAGCTCGGTCAGACACGATTAGTCTGATGAGTGGTAAGACCCAGGCAATGCAAACTAAGATTCTACAAAACATTTACCAAACAATTCATAAGGCAGGGCTCGACACTAACACTGGTCCCCTGGTCCGAGGCCAGTGAAAATCTTGGAAGGACCAGTGAAAACCTTGAAGGACCGGTAACTGTTTTATTTACCAATTTTACGTTTCTTTGCTGGAGGACCAGTGACCAAAAATAGTAAGTGTCGAGCCCTGTTAGAAGGAAGAAAGTCTTACCCATTTAGTTTGTGTTCATATATCAATGCCTTGCCACATTTTGTAACCACAACCAGAACCAAAGGCTGAAAATAAACATAAACAAACATGTTACACAATTGCACACTATCTTGTTCTACTTGTAACAGATTGTTAAATTATTCTACATCACACATCACAGAATTGATAAATAACTTTCTTTAAGGCAATAGCAAATTATAAAGCACCATGAAAGTCCAGTCTTAAAAATCAGCTACTCAAATTTTGCATTGCCAAGTTACGCCAGATGTGACAGAATTATCAACTATAGTGTGTATAGGAGAATGTGAAAGGGGGGAAAATTTGGTATAGCCCGCAAATGTGCATAATTTATCAGTGTTATTTTAGTATAAAACTGACCATTTATTTACTTAAAGGTCATATACGCAATATTATTTTTTTGCTGTTTTAATAAGTTTATGGTATAAATATATGATTACACCAATCTCTACACTTCAGATATGATTATAACACACAATAAACGTCATCTCTTATTTCGATTATCTTATTTTGTGAATAAACTAACCCGAGTTACTTCCCTTAGCTTGTGACGTGTTTTTGGAACATCTGATTAACACAGAGGCTGTATACTATTAGTGCATATTTGCATAAATCTTGATCTCTATTGAATATGTTCGGTTTAAATGCATTAAAGTTACATGAAATGCATGTGCTATTATGTAATAGTGGGTCAAATATAAAGCACAATTATAAAAGATTTCTCCACGGGGGTTATACATACATATACACAGCGTCGATCTACGAAGTGTCATACAGTTAATCTTGGTACATTATGCACATCACGGGGGGTTGTAACATGCCAAAAACGAGATTATAATCAACTGCTGAACGATTTGATGATTAATTTAATTGTTTCTGTACGTATTATTGATTATACAAATGTGAGAAAATTCCTAAATCGGTATGTGTACATAGATAAGTTTACGGTCAATGCAGACGCGTGTACATTAAGCGTGTTATAGGAAGTGGGTTGTAACGGGCCAAGTATTAATAATATATTTTTGTCAATCAAAATGCAAAAAAGAACAGTGTATTATACCAGATATAAAATGTTTATAACTCGGGTAAACGTTTCATTAATTTAGTATGGAACAATAAATTGCATTTTTCTAAAACGATATAGATCGATCATTGGCTTTTGAATTCAACAGTGTGTACAGTAATGATTCTTCCTAGCATGAACCTAGATCCACGTATCCATCTCACGTACCCCAACAAGAAAGTACATAACGGAAAAATATAGTTACGCAAAGTTGAAATCATATGCCTATGATACAGATTTTAATAATTCGTGTTTAAATTGTGTATCGTTTTGCTTTATGGGTAATTATTAAAAAATACTGTCAGACTATCCGAAATCGAACGCTGGTTATATATTATATAAAAAAATAGAGCGATATTAAAGATTAATTCTTTGTATGTGTTGTTCTGTCCACTTCAACTGTAGAATACTGAATGGAACAACGAATGGACTCGTATACATGTATAGTATTGTTTAAAATATTTTTTAAAATATGTCAAAACGGGGCGTGTCCTTACCCAGTGCGAGCATCGTGGATTTAACACAATACAAACAAGATACATGTATGTAGCGAACTCCACTGTTGGTAATCTGCTTCCGTAATATAACTCAATTCTTGTTACAAATCACAAAATAATACTTGTCTGAGAGTTCAAACACGTGCCTAATTTTCCAGAATATCAACGCACGGTCAGACATTTTGATCCTACAATTTAGACCGGCTTATATTTAAAGAATAAACATCAGTAAAAGGCCGACACATATATGACACTGCACTATAGGCCGCCAAAAGCAGGCGGTCTACTTTATGTTTAAATAATATACACGGTATCCAGCTGCCTGGCCTGCTATAGGTCATGTAGGTGCAAGGGGGCGTGGCGAATTTATTACATACCAATTTGTATTCGCCAATCAAAATAACGCCATGAATTGAAATGTAAGTATTAATTATGGTCAATTGAGCAAGTGCGTAAAAATATCTTCAATGAATGTGCGTAGTAAACCAAGTTTTTGTTTATCAATGTGAAACTTTTTGAAAATGACAAGCTTAGGATTCGTGTAAACTCTAATATGTTTTCTGGTGTAATGGAAAGCTTCAAAAAGGTAAAAAATTATGTTCAAACTTCTGTGTAAGCATCGCACTATAATACTGTCACTTTTCAATGATACTGGGATATTGTTAATAAATTTTACCATGAGGTGTCATTCAAAGAAACCATGCTTTTTATTACATGTGCATTGCAATACCAACAATATTGAAAAGATCATTACGCCGATAATTGTGTTGGAAATGCTTGAGTTTACATTACCAAATTATTTAATTTTCAGCGCACATGTACACGTTCTAACGTGTCATTGTTATGCACCTGTCAGTAGCATCCACGGTACCCCACTCCTGGAAATGGGCTTATGGGTTGTCACCCCGCCTTCCACGGCCTGCGGGTGACAGCTGATGGGACAATCTCCAGTATTTCCCCGGTCCCTGACAACTAAATAGTGTCACTAGGGTATTGGTTCGCTGAAAAAATCCCAACATTTCACTGGCCATGCGGCGGAAAGCTGGAAGGTAAAAACACGACCGTCGATCCTCGAGGGTTTGGGGCGATGATGGAACTGACTGGTGCAGTATGTAATGTTGAAAAAATAATTTATTAAGTACCAATCGATTTAGTTAATGCTAACTCTCATTAGAATTTGTAGCCATAATTGAAAATGATAAAATGGGATCAACTCGGCATCCAAGAACTATGGACAATGGATCTACTTCAGACTTATTTTAAAATTTTCCTTTTACAATTTTTCGTCAATAATTTCCTGTCTAGAATTATAATGTTCATTTCTCAATTTAGAAATTCAGTGACACAATTATGGTTAATTTATAAATTCTTTACAGAAACTGCCAACTACGCGTCATTTCGTGTGTACTACAAATCATGTATCTATATGTCTAATATACATGCGTGTACAAATACGCAGCTAAAGCCATTTCTTGCGAACATAATTTTTTTCCTCATACGGAATGCTTTACTTATGGTCTGTTACAAAACCTAACACATAAATATACATAAATTAATAGTGACAGCTATATATATATATACATTCAAAATCAATCACCGATGTATACACGCACGTGTCAAGTGTATAAACAGCGTGATATTTATACCCCCTGTAGCGCGCAGTTTGCACTGCTGCGTTTGTAATGTATAACACGCCCAGCAGTTGAAGTCAGTAATGTCCACATCGGTATGTGGTCGTTGTTTTGTTTCTTAAATATTGAAAGGAATTAAAACGTGATTGCAATGACAACACATACAATGCTTAGAACATACCACATTATAGTAATTTCCGTCACTGATCATGAATTTAATCCGATAAAAACTCGACAGGACCCATTCAAATTTATTTAAACTGAAGAGGAACAGTTCCACTTATGTCCAAAATGACGTCACACGGTCTAAAAATCAAGGGAGACAACCAAGTTGGATTTACGTTGTATTTTTGTTATCGTCAACTTTATCGTTATAAACCATCTTAAATATTGCAATTATGTGGATTACAAGTACGCCATACCTTTTATATGATATATATCTATGTAAATGTGTTACTATAGTTAAATTAAGAAATTCTTTCGTATTTGACCTTTAAGAAACCAATTTTGCAACAGTAGGCACCTTTGTTGAATGTTTCAACTTTGTAAATATCACATTTATATCCTGGGCGCACTAGATCAGTCCTGTATATACAGATATAAACACAAAATATTACCTTTTCTGCCTGATGAGAGATATGCATATCAACAGGTGCATCAGGCATCGTAAATGCTGCCAATGCATTCTTACTCTTAGATTTGGTATCTATTTGCCTGTAAAAGATCGCAACATAATATATAAGAACATAAACAAAGACTCACCGTCTGAACCCCTCTTGAAATATATCAACATGATCATTACAAGCTTGTTACTAAGAAAGTGGATTATCCTTTGAATTAATGCCATGCAAGACCAGACACAAAATTCATACACAGACGCATTTTTAGATCATAAATAGATTTTTCTCAAATTCAAGACTCAGATTTAAACACAATCACAATACTGAGCAGATATTTCAAATAGACAAAGGCACAAGTTTCCATGGTATTAATGAACAAGAGGGCCATTGGCCCTTAAGCGCTCACCTGAGTTTGTTGCAATGTTGGCTTTGTTAGCAAGATTGTTGTAGTATACTTATGTGGCCTAGATTTGAATTTTGTACTAAAATGTTTGTGAGTAGTAGGTAAAGTAGAGTTCCTGAAATACATACTTTGGTTTGACTGCTGATGGGTTTAGTACCGACTAGTTGTACTTGTGTAGAATCAAGCATTATTGAATTTGGAACTTTTCCACATGACCCAGTTTCAAACTTGGCCCAGATTTCATAGAGATCATCATTCTGACCAAGTTTCATGAAGATTGGATCAAATTGATGACATCTAGAGTGTAAACAAGGTTTTTCTAAGATTTGACCTAGTGACCTGGTTTTTGACCCCACATGACCCAGTTTTGAACTTGGCCTAGAGTCCATAGAGAAATACATTCTGACCAAGTTTCATGAAGATACAACCAAAATTGTGACCTCTGGTGTGAACACTAGCTTTTCTAAGATTTGACCTAGTGACCTAGTTTTTGACCCCACATGACCCAGTTTCAAACTTGGCCTAGATTTCATGGAGAACAACATTCTGACCAAGTTTCATGAAGATTTGATAAAATTGATGACATCTAGAGTATACAAAAGGATTTTTTAGATTTGACCTATTGACCTAGTTTTTGACCCCACATGACCCAGTTTCAAACTTGGTCTAGATTTCATGAAGAACAACATTCTGACCAAGTGTCTTGAAGATTGGATCAAAACGGTGACCTCTAGGGTGTACACAAGGTTTTTATCAGATTTGACCTAGTGACCTAGTTTTTGACCCCGCATGACCCAGTTTCGAACTTGGCCAAGATTTCATGGAGAGCAACATCCTGACCAAGTTTCATGAAGATTGGAACAAATTAGTGACATCTGGAGTGTACACAAGATTTTTCTAAGATTTGACCTAGTGACCTAGTTTTTGACCCCACATGACCCAGTTTCGACTTTGGTCTAGATTTCATGAAGAACAACATTCTGACCAAGTGTCTTGAAGATTGGATCAAAACGGTGACCTCTAGGGTGCACACAAGGTTTTTATCAGATTTGACCTAGTGACCTAGTTTTTGACCCGGCATGACCCAGTTTCGAACTTGGCCTAGATTTCATGGAGAACAACATCCTGACCAAGTTTCATGAAGATTGGAACAAATTAGTGACATCTGGAGTGTACACAAGATTTTTCTAAGATTTGACCTAGTGACCTAGTTTTTGACCCCACATGACCCAGTTTCAAACTTGGCCTAGATTTCATGGAGAACAACATTCTGACCAAGTTTCATGAAGATTTGATAAAATTGATGACATCTAGAGTATACAAAAGGATTTTTTAGATTTGACCTATTGACCTAGTTTTTGACCCCACATGACCCAGTTTCAAACTTGGTCTAGATTTCATGAAGAACAACATTCTGACCAAGTGTCTTGAAGATTGGATCAAAACTGTGACCTCTAGGGTGTACACAAGGTTTTTATCAGATTTGACCTAGTGACCTAGTTTTTGACCCCGCATGACCCAGTTTCGAACTTGGCCAAGATTTCATGGAGAGCGACATCCTGACCAAGTTTCATGAAGATTGGAACAAATTAGTGACATCTGGAGTGTACACAAGATTTTTCTAAGATTTGACCTAGTGACCTAGTTTTTGACCCCACATGACCCAGTTTCGAACTTGGTCTAGATTTCATGAAGAACAACATTCTGACCAAGTGTCTTGAAGATTGGATCAAAACGGTGACCTCTAGGGTGCACACAAGGTTTTTATCAGATTTGACCTAGTGACCTAGTTTTTGACCCGGCATGACCCAGTTTCGAACTTGGCCTAGATTTCATGGAGAACAACATCCTGACCAAGTTTCATGAAGATTGGAACAAATTAGTGACATCTGGAGTGTACACAAGATTTTTCTAAGATTTGACCTAGTGACCTAGTTTTTGACCCCACATGACCCAGTTTCGAACTTGGCCTAGATTTCATAGAGAAGAACATTCTGACTAAGTTTCATGAAGATTGGATCAAAACTGTGACCTCTAGGGTGCACACAAGGTTTTTATCAGATTTGACCTAGTGACCTAGTTTTTGACCCGGCATGACCCAGTTTCGAACTTGGCCTAGATTTCATGGAGAACAACATCCTGACCAAGTTTCATAAAGATTGGAACAAATTAGTGACATCTGGAGTGTACACAAGATTTTTCTAAGATTTGACCTAGTGACCTAGTTTTTGACCCCACATGACCCAGTTTCGAACTTGGCCTAGATTTCATAGAGAAGAACATTCTGACCAAGTTTCATGAAGATTGGATCAAAACTGTGACCTCTACAGTGCTTACAAGTCAAAATGTTGACGACGTACGACGGACGACGTACGACGTACGACGTACGACGGACGACGGACGACGGACATTTTGCGATCACAATAGCTCACCTTGAGCACTTCGTGCTCAGGTGAGCTAAAAATGGGAACATGGCGCTCATGAGGTTTTTGAAAAGTATTTTAATTGATTCATTGTTATTCTTGATATATGTTTGATGAACATCAAGCACTGACTCTTACCATGCATTTACAATCCTGTCATTGGCTGCTGCTGACAGGAAGTAAGATTTTTCTATTGACCCACTGGTACTAGATGGTACATGTAACAATCTGAATACTTCAGTAGAATGCCCTGTAAATTGCTGTAATATATAATCAAAATCCTAGTCAATCTAATATCTATCAACCACACCATCAACCACACCATGAAGCTTAGTGATATTGGAAAACAAAGCAGAATGACTTGGAATGAATATAATGACACAACTCCTAATTTAGTCAACGAAATTAGCACTTGTTCAGGACAAGAAATTGTTGATATGGACAAGTATCTTTTGCAGTAATTATGCATAGAGACTATAGAAACAGTATTTTATTTAGCTGATTCGGGCAAGAAGTTTCAAATCCTTATTTCACAGGGCCTATTAACTATTTAAGTTTGTATGAGACCCAAGTGGGCAATTAAGTTGGCATTGTTTGTCAAGTCAAATCCAGGAAGTAAATTTACCTGTAAAACTTGTTTTGTTTCAAGATCCCATAATTTTATTGACCTGCCAGCAGAGAGTAAATGATGACTTGAACATTTAGATATGCTGTGAATAGCACCTTTATCCGCTCGCCATTTCCTGAAACATCATGAAATAACACAATATGGTACCAATATTAATATGAAAACTTGCATAATTATTTCCCTACATTAAAATGGTTAATATACTTGACAGAACAATATTTACAGAGCTACAGATAAGCTGCGTATTGGCGTAATTACCCAATTAATTTTCTTTAATAAAAACAATAGATTTTTGGAGGGAGTAAGAAGTAATAACAATCTAAAAACCCCAGATAAAAAAGGATGATTTAGTGAAAAACAGTACATAAACGATCATTAATTTTACCATACGAGTTTGATTAAATACCCAAGTAAAATTTGTTAAAACTCAATCAAAATTGAAACTGGGGGGGGGTAAAATACTCAATGGACTAAAACCTTATCTGTAGCTCTGGAATATGATATTAATATGAAAACTTGCATTATTATTTCCCTACATTAAGATGGTTAATATACTTGACAGAAGAATATTAGTTTAAACAAGTTAAGAAGGGTTCTCAATAACAGCAGGCCAAATTTACTGCTTTAAACCCAGATTGGGCCGGCTGAAAATGTGAAATTTATACACAATTTGAAGAAAATAGTTGCATTAAGGACTTTATCAGGCCTGTTGGTTAAGCATTTCGGCCTGCTAGGTTAAAACTTATAATTGAAAACCCTGGTTAAGTGTTCATGTCATGTTCCCCAAAATCAATCATAGTGCTTATTCATCTATTAACATACACTGGTGTCACATGGTATAAGTTGAGAAGTATGACATTACTGTAGTAAGAATGACAAACAATTTATTGTTCCGTTCTAAATACAAATTCCTTTCAGCCAGATTTAAACATGAAACAAAAACCTAATTGAGGTCTTTGCATGAAACAATATTATAACGTAATTGAAGTCGATTCACAATGTAATAGATTGATCAATAAAGATACTCACGTTTTTAATTTGGACGATGTTATCTCCCATTCAGCAATATTTTTATCAGTAGAACAACTGTACAAAGTATTTGTTTCTGGATACCATACTACACTGTTAACACGATCTGAATGACCATCCATCTGCAAGAGAAAAGTTAATTATATGTCAATGTCTTAGCAATGTCAAACCTTCTACCTTAAATTCTTCACCTCAATGCTAGAATATAGAAGGTACTGAAAAATGCTAATTAATCTATTCAATTGTTATTGAGGGTGTAATTGTGACATTAGCATCACTGTGTTCAAGGATTTTCTATTAGTTGACCTAGAAACCTAGTTCTCTTTTATTTGACTCAATAGCAAACTTGACCTAAATTTTATCACAACAAAATTTGTTAAAGCTGCCACAAAATTGTGAACTCTTGTGTTCAGAAAGTCTGTCCACAAAGCTTTTGAATTACAAACATTATTTATGCTCTTTAGCAAGAGGACTTTTTTCACTGAATTATGATGAGGCCCAAGTCCTTTTTTTTTGTGAAAATTAAATCATTCATCTAGTGCACTCAAAATCGTGACCAAATTTGAAAAACATACCTAACCATGAAATGAAGATTACTGCATCCAGTTAACTCCAATTCAGAAAGAGTCATACCAGTGACATTGGTTTTGAATAATAGAATGCTACTAAGTGTAGTTTTTAATTCAAATCTATCTTTTTTACCATTTAAAAGGACTGCCATTGTAATAGCATACACTTTGAAGAGCATGTTTATAAAATAAACAGTACTGTGTGATATTCAAATAAATATTTTTGTTGACTATTAGCTTTTATATACTGACCAGTTGACTGTGTAAATCTCCTTTCACAACACTATAGAGTAAAATAGATCCAGAAACAGTTCCTATGGCAACCAAATGAAGGTCTCCAACGACATCAACAATGTGTTGGTTTGAACGCTTTCTCTTCTTCTTTGGCTTCCGCTAAAATGTAATCAATTTATTGTTTATTTTAAAATAAAGAATCCTTACGTAAACCTCTCTTCACGGCTTGCCAGTAATTCTACTAAGATCTACTATCGCGGACCGAATGTCCTGTACATTGAGTAATGTCTAAACACTTTTCGCAATGTCTTATCAGTCTTCCCCCCCCCCCCAAGTGTTGAGGCATGGTTTCATAGTAGACACACAGGGTGTGTTTGGAATGCTGTTCTTCGTGTATCAGAACACGGAACACACTTACAACCACACAGGAACAGTGTTCTGGACATATTCTATCTGTTCCCAATGAACAAGTGGTGCAGGCAGAACAAGTCACATGATTAAAACAACAAGACAACCGGAAACTTCACGAAATGTGTTATTCTGATCACCTTGGTAATAGTTAGCCAACGAAGAAAAACAGAAATGACCGAACTTTTACAATAGGAAATTTTCTAGAGGCATATTTCTCCCACCAATATAACTGCTGCAACTACCAATATCGGCTACATTAAAAGTTTTATTTCTTATCATTATTTAATTTTATTGTTGTTACTTCATGTTCGGTTACTGTTCCGTTTTGTTTGTAAGTCGTTTGGAGTGGAACTTTTGGAACACTGTCCAGAACAGTTTTATTCTGTTCGTAAGTAGTTGGAACAGGAACAGTCGGAGCAGTGTTCAGACAGATGATACGAACACACCCTTACGTAGATGTAGCAGAATATTAAGGTTCATGTATAGTGTCAAATGACTATTTTTTGACGAGGCAATAATTCTGCAGATGTGAAGGCAATATTTTCCTAATATACAGCCATACGTAGGAAAATCATTACAGAACACATTTTAAATTGACATATAATAAAAATAGAATCCAAAATGTTGCTTTTGCAACAACATACCATGTGCACAGGAAATTATAAAAAACACTTATTTCAATGAATTGAATTAATTCCTTCAGCCAATATGTTGTATGAACCCATTTTGAGGTAGTACTACCAATGAATCATGACAATATGCTTTGACAATCCTGCAACATGCATTGGAGAGTCATAAAAAATGTAAAAATGTCACAAAAATTTAGGGAACTATTTTAAAGTATGGAGGTCAAGTGCCTGTGTGAAGTATTTATCTAATAATAATGAGTTGCATACAAACTTATGAATTTTCGCCACTGAACATTAAATACACAAATTTAATTTAAGAAAAGTGGTTTTAATTTGCAAAGGTTAATTTGAAAACATAACATTTAAACACAATTCGCTGCAGTAACATGGAAGTCCCTGCCTCAACACCGTACACGAGCATGCTTCGCCAATGAACACACCAACCTCGTGATCATGCCCTGGACCTGTTCGATTTAGAGTGATCTGGACGTTTTACGTATGGGATCGCATTTTCTAACAATGAATATGCTTAGGAAATAACCATATCTTATCAAATATGCGCTTTCAATACGACAATTACCTTATAGATCGAAGAAATCGTCAATATTACTGTTTTCTGCCACCGGTCAAAGAGCTAGCGTTATTTGCCGGAAGTGTAGTTTCGTAAAATAATTCTTGCTCAAAACTGTTATTTCAGATATTTCCAGTAATTTTTTTTCTTTTTCTCTGTTTCAATTTACTTTAAACATTATATTTTAATATTATTTCTATTATATGTCACGGAATATGGAGATTTTAAAAATTCGAATTTGCGGAGAGATTTAAAAGCATGAACAAAATGGACGATAAGTGGTAAACAAATTGAATGACCGGGACACATTCCATTATTATGAACTAAGCACGTCGGTGATGTAAGTGTCATTTATTGCATATAAATCTCACGACTATCTTCTTTTCATTCATGTATTTGATTCTGTTCCAACCTTCTTTGATTCTTAACTATTGAAGAGCAAAGTTTTGACAGTTAGAAAAATACAAAATGGCGTCTTACATTGGAACACATGTTAATTTCAAATTGGTATTTTAGGCTCGAGGACGATTGCATTCATATTCTAATTGAAGCAGTACCTAAATTTAAGTTCTCTGCAATTCATTATTAGGTTATTTCTTTCCTCTGGAGCTTTCAAAATGTTTTGGAGGTTTTGCACCTGACCGTGTTTTATTTGTCAATTATGTCTCAAATACAGAAAATCTACTTTATCAGGTCTAAGAAAGTGTTGTATTTACAGATTATCTGTAAATTTATGCAATATCTGTAAAATCATAGATTTTGTATTCTGTAAATTTACAGATTATGAAAATCAAAGTTACATATTTTAAGATATAAGCACATTTTCATGTTTATTTAAATTGGGGTGTTATGTTTAAGACATATTATCATGTATTTCGACAAAAAATATGCACTTTATTAATTTCAAAAATGAAAAATATGCCATATTTCAAAGTCAATAATTTGGAAAATGAAGCACATTTTCTGTCTTTAATAATGATATACTTTCAATATAAAACCAAATAAAACTGCGATTTTTGACTTAAACATGTTTTCTTGAAATTTCAGCCCTCTATTCTGTAAATTTATAGATTGGATTTCCTGTAAATTTACAGATATTGTGTAAATTTATAGATATTGTGTAAATATAACACTTTCTTAGACCTGTTTATGTGTGAACAACTCATACATATATATTGATATATTAGATACTTTGTTTTCAAGTGTGTAAATATTGTTTAATTCGGTCCAGTATTTTGATTATTTTGAGACTTCTATGTTTTGCATATGCTCGGTCATTTTGACACTTTACAGGATCCTTAATTGGCTTCTGAAATTAAAGCTTTGGATATCGAATCCTTTTCAGCAACAATTAGAATTTAGATTAGGCAATTTGCTCCAGTAAATAATTGCAAAATAGCAAGAAATTTAACATAATTTCAACTCAAATGATTTTAAATTATGTTGGTTAGAAAAGAAACAAATTGGCTAAAGTGTGACATTATCCACTGACAGATTCTAGTGTGGTAGCTGGTGGAGTTTCAAGATGACAACGATAATTTTAGGCCGATTTTTTATGTTCTTACAATTGGACAAGATTCAACAATATCAGACAAGTATTTATAAAATGGACAAATCCATGTTATACAAACATGTGTCAACAATATTGCACACTGACATGGAAGTTTACAAACATCACATGCGTTTATTTTTTCGAACACGAGACGAATCTTACCTGACTTTGGCCCCTCGATCTTGGACCCCATGACAGGCAACTACAAGTAGCGGAAAGATGAGAACTTGGTTTGTATTCATTTTTCAAAGTATTGGTAGATGATTCCCAGACTTTTATCACACCGTCATGGCTTGACTGCACCACAAACTCTCCATTTTCAGAGAACTCTAGCGGTGTGGTGTCCATTTTAAACACGTGGGAAGGTCTGCGCATGTGCGAAATTACAAAACGTTCCGTTTCCGATAGGCATGAGGCCACTAAAAGTTCAGCTTTTCGAAGCAGTTATTTCCCCTCGCGTATTAAGTGATCCTAGAGTCCCAATGGTCCCAATGGTCCCGGTCAGTTAAAAAATAGATCAATAAAATACTTTGATCATGCTTATTTAGTTAATTTTGCCTGTGTGAGTACATCGACGATCGATGATTTAATTAATGTTGCATTCTTTTAAACACAGGTTTATGATGCCATTACAAAAATGTTATTCTCTTTTCAACAAAAAATAAAGTCATAAATTAGAAAAAATGTTCATTACATTTTTAATAAGAATAGACAGGGATTATATATATATATATATATATATATATATATATATATATATATATATATATATAAGATCCTGGAATACTGGTTTCATCAATAGTTTTATTTATAACAATGATGATTAACACCATGCAAGTTTTTAAAATGCTATTTGATCATTTCAAAAATAAAACAGTAGCCCATAACACGAACGTATTATATATACCTTCCTGTTCATAAGGAAGAGAGAGAAAGTATTATCACTTAAGTCACGAGACAAACCGACTTCCAAATATAGTCTTGGTTGCGTCATGCCGGTTCATTGATTTCTCTTTCATGCGATCGTTGTGATAGATGCTACCAATCATTGAATGAGATATAATAGAAACAAACATACGATTGTAGGCCAGATGAACTTTTTTAAATGTGATATAACAGCTTTTAGAACAAGAGGACATGGACATATTCTATTCAAGAAAATGGCACGATAAAACATAAAACCATGCATGTAGAAACATGATAAAACACAGTACACTACTTTTTTTTAGATAAGTTGGCATGTGAAATAGTTTATTACCTAGTTTTGTTAGTGCAAAAAATAGTAATAGCTTTTTACCAGATTCTACTTTATATTATGTATGAATGGTCTAGAGAGATCTATAGAAAATGCAAACAGGAATATACTCATATTGTTCATTCTATAGTCTGAACTTTCACGCAGGTAGTGGTATCAGAGATACGTGACTTTCTTTTACACGGTAAAAAGTAGGATTCGCCTATTTGCTGATGACACCATTATTTACCTAACCATTGAATCTTCAACTGACTCTAACAAACTACAAGATGATCAGAATAAATATGTAGAAGACTGGGAAAAGAAATGGTCTATGGAGTTTAATCCAGATAAATGCGAAATTATAAGAGTATCAAGGAAAAAGAAAAATATCACCTTTCCCTATAAGCTACATAACCAAGAACTTAAAACAACAAATAATGCTAATATAAGTGATGATTTCAGCTGTAAAAACTAATTGAAATAACAGCTGCTAAGGCAAAAAATACTTTTAAGATTTGTTAAAAGAAATGCTCAATGTAATATTAGTAACAAAAAAAAAGAATAAAGAAACAACATATAAGACCTACATTCGCCCACAATTGGAATACTGTAGTACCATCTGACACCCGTGGCAAAAATCACTAACTCATGAACTGGAAAGGGTGCAGAGAGCTGCAGTTCGATATGTATTAAACAATTATTCCCACTATATAGTAGTGTCACAATAGTGCTTGAATCACTCAAATGGCCAACACTCAAAATTCGCAGAATTTATTCCCCCATTGTTATGCTCTACACAATCTCTCACAGTGTTGACCACAACTATCTCTATAACACAAGGAAACATTTAAACTACAACATATCACCTTCAAACTCAAACTACCACAAAAACTCATTTTCCCTAAAACAATCAGATACTGAAACGCCCTGCCTTACGACAACCAGAGTGTGGATCTCCAACACTTTACAGCTGGCCTGGATTCGTACATGTACTAAATGTCACCCTACTGTTTTTACCTTCTAGCAAACTGTCCATAGAAACTTTTACCATCATGTATCATGTATATTAATAATTACTTGTTTTAACCTTATATTATTAACCACTGTCCCCGACCTCCCAGTTATTATCTGTAATTGATAACTGGGAGTATCCTCGTAGATGTAGATTTAACACAGACGTTGTTATGTAAATGTGTATGACTTTATTGGTGGAACCAACGTAAATTCGTGTATAAAAAATAAAATAAAAAAACTTGATCAAATTGAAAGGCGCGGCCATATATTTCTTATTAATGTGAAATTTTCCTAACATTTCTAATCAGTTCTTAAATGACCGATTGATTAGATTTTGAGGATGGGGTATTTAAATTTAGAAATGGAGAGTGAAATAAATATGATAATTATGTAATACACAGAGTGATTCATAATATCTGATACACTTTCAACAGATTGCTATAAGAAAATGCTTGATGCCATCTGATATTTTTAAAAACTTTAAAAACGTACCACATATGAAATATCGGTTTTAGTGATGAAAACTTCAAGCTATGGTTATTTATTTTCGCATTAATAATCTTCAGTCTATACACAACGAGTTGTGTGATTTTCATGTCATTATTACGAGTTTAAAATAAATAATGATATAGATAACACAGTGAACCATGAAAGTGAAAGTCACAATTTTAAAAGCAATTATAAGAGCCCGCTACATTGATGCATGTAAGTGGTTTCTTCTCCTAAAGAATAATAATAATTACGGAATAGGATAGAATTATGTTCGGCGTGATGTTTCTAAACATCTAAGCAAAGATTAACTTGAATTATAAATGTTTTGTGGCTTTGGCTGTCTGGCTAATACCATACGACCGAGTGTGGTCCAGATATGCGTATTATGTGGACCTAATATGGATTCAAGCCTTATTTAAACTTGAAATCTTGGTTATGAGCATCAGACTGTCAGGACATTTCCCGCGGTGCTTAAATGGCACTTCAAATCAACACTAAGAAAGAGCTTGAAGACAAAAAGTTGGGATGTTCGGCTCGAAACGGGAGAAAACTCGTTAAAAAGTGTATTTAAACGATTTTCCTTTTTATTGACAATTATGAAAAGAATAGTTATGGAAATGCAATAATGTACTTTTGGCTTGTTTATTGACACCCGACATTCTTTTGACACTGTGTGCATCCATGCGGAACCAATTACAGTGGCACAACCTGTGTCATGTTTCCTCATAGCTCGGGCTCAATACCTTTAGCTTGTTTCATCCAGGTAGGTCTTTGACTGTGTCATTCGCTAGGAATCGATGTTCTAAGCCCACAATCTCTGTGTGGAGGCAGCTGAACCGACATGCTAAGGCACCGATGTTCTTTTCAGTTGGAAGCGAAGGCTCAATCCGAACAAATATTCGAGATATTCGCAGCATAAAAATACCATTAGCAAATACGGTTTCTGTTGTTTTTCAACGTGTAAACCAACAGCGTACAGTTTAAAGTCAGTATTGACCACATATGTCGACGCGATCGAGCTGCATGTGCAAAACATGCAAAATAAAAAAATGTACTTTGGGCGGGGGATTCCGAATGAAAACAAAATCGTTTTCTTTAATGAGGTCAAGCTTATGAACTGAACAAACTCTGTAAACTATTAATTTAAGCAAAAAATGATTTTTGACAAATTTTGATTATTTTCAATAGTGGTGCGTTTTTAAAGCGGTTGAGTGTATGCCAATGGAAACAGAATATCTAAACGAAAGGAAATTGGTTTTTAAAAACGCGAGTGATAAAATACCAACATCATCAAAAACAAAATGCAGCAACGCAAGAAATGGAAGAATTAGCAGCATTTTACTACATATGCATAACTAAAACAACAAACTCAGAAATTTGAATAGATTATATTTATACAGGAACAGTATAATCAACTAGAATTACTAGATTGTAAAACAAGAACAATCAGGAAATTTCGAACAAAACAAAATCACGATTATATTAGAGGAGGCAATGAATGATAGATTATGGCTACAATCAAATTATGTACATTTGTCTATACAAGGCATGTGTTAAGAACGAATCTGTACCCAATCCTATTTCGTTAGCAATATTAATTTATAGACTAAACTAACAATGAACATAAACAGGAGTGTAAAGAAAATGAGTGGCTATATATCTCCTTAACAAAGAGAACCATGGTGACGAAAGGGTGCATTGAGGATCGACTAAAGTTTGTTTTACCTTATGAAAGAACTTATATACAGCTGGATGAAATAGAAATGAATAACATGCTCAAGACAGAGGTGGGTACGAGCAGGAACAGAATATTGTTCCTGTTACGAGTATGTATTGGACCCTGACGCCTTCTTCCTTCTTCTTCTTCTTCCAGTTTACGTGACCGCAATCAATAAGCTGATTTTTCTGTCACAACGGTGGTGCACAAAAATGATAAAACAGTTCAAATAACACAGTGAAACGTTTATAAAAACACTTCATATAGGTGAACGGTTAAAAACATGAGTCTACACTCAACCGCTTTAAAAACGCACTACATATGAAATATCGGTTTAAGTGATGAAAACCTCAATTTATGGTTATTTAATTTCGGATTAATAATCTTCAGTCTATATTCAACGAGGTGTGTGATTTTCATGGCATTGTTACGAGTTTGAAATGAATTATGATATAGATAACACTGAGCCTCATGAAAGTGAAAGTCACAATTTCAAAAGCACGTATAAGAGCCCGCTACATTGATGCATGTACGTGGTATCTCCTCCTAAAGCATAACATTAATTACGTAATAGGATAGAATTATGTTCGACGTGATGTTTCCCACCATTTAAGCAAAGCTTAACTTGAATTATAAATGTTATGTGGCTATGGCTGTCTGGCTAATACCATACGACCGAGTGCGGTTCAGATATGCGCATTATGTGAACCTAAGATGGATTCAAGCCTTATTTAAACTTGAAGTCTTGGTTATGAGCATCAGACTGTCAGGATATATCCCGTGGTGCATCTATGGTACTTCAAATTAACACTATGAAGGAGCTTGAAGACAAAAAGTTGGGACTTTAGGCTCTAAACGGTGGAAACTCATTAAAAAATGTACTAAAATAATTTTCCTTTTTATTGACAATTATGAAAGAAATAATTTTGAAAATGCAATAATGTAGTTCTGGCTTGTTGACTGACATCCAGTATTATTTTGACACTGTGTGCAGCCATGCGGAACCAATTACAGTGACACAACCTGTGTCATGTTTCCTCCTAGCTCGGGCTCAATACCTTTAGCTGGTTGAATCCAGATCGATCTTTGACTGTGCCATTTGCTAGGAATCGATGTTCTAAGACCACAGTCATTGTATGTTGGCAGCTGAATCGTCATGTTAAGGCACCGAGGCTTTTTTCAGTTGGAAGCGAAGGCACAATCATCGAGAACAAATATTCGAGATATTTGCAGCATAAAAATACCATTAGCAAATATTGTTTATGTTGTTTTTTCAATGTGTAAACCAACAGCGTACAGTTTAAAGTTAATATTGATCACATAGGTCGACGCGATCGAGCTGCACGTGCAAAACATGCAAAATCAAAAAAGTTCTCTGGGCGGGGTATTCCGAATGAAAACAAAATCGTTTTCTTTAATTAGGTCAAGCTTATGAACTGAACAAACCCTGTAAACGATCAATTTTAGCAAAAAATGTATT
This sequence comes from Spisula subtruncata, assembly GCA_963678985.1. Classification (NCBI taxonomy): domain Eukaryota; kingdom Metazoa; phylum Mollusca; class Bivalvia; order Venerida; family Mactridae; genus Spisula; species Spisula subtruncata. The sequence goes on along the minus strand of OY787661.1, from coordinate 54,872,870 downwards.
TTGACAAAATTTGATTATTTTCAATAGTGGTGCGCTTTTAAAGCGGTTGCGTGTATATTCAGTTGGCTAGCCGAGCCTTGAAGCATTCAAGATTCGGGGCACTTGCTGTGGTAGGTGGTAAGGCATTCCAATCCCTGATGGTTCGTGGGCAGAAGGACATCCTACGAGCCTCAGTTCTGCATGTTGGAACTTGGTATGAGTACAGGTGAGACGTTCTTGAGATTCGACTTGGTGGTTGCAGTCTCGATGAGTCAGAGATGTTGACATGTCCATGGATTATCTTGTACAACATGCAGAGTCTAGTGAATTCTCGTCTTTTTCTAATTCTTGCCATTCTAGTTCATTTAGCATTTTAGTAACAGATGATGTTCTTCGATGGGAAATGTATAATATCTTCAAATAGGATACTACTGAAGGTGAGGCATGTTTATAAATTCGATATTTACGGTTTTATATAATAATCGGTGACCAAATTAGTGGGATGGAAAACTTATTCTGATCCTTTACGTAAGGATTTCAAAGTTTCACAACAATTGTCTGAAACACATGTGCTCGAACACGTTGTTTCGTATCCACACGCACCAATTGATGGCGGCTTTGGGAGAGTGTATTTCGTCTAAGACGTCAATGTTTTAAAGTGTATAGAGCTATATCGGAAGATATTTTTCAAAAAAGTTTCAAAAACTGAAAAACAATTATGCTTTCATATCCATTAGATCATTTTTCGCTGCAGTTTTAACAGAAACTCTCTCTGTGATTTATTGGACATGCGAACTGTCCATTTCCATACGAAAGTGTTCTAGAACACCCTATGAAACTATAAGAATCGTCTATACATTGGTATTTCAACGATTGAATCAAAGTACACGGAACCCATCCAAAGTTTTAATTTGCAATTAAGATAGTCTAGTATCATACTAAAACGATGCAAGTAATTATTTTGACATTGAAAGTCTGTTAGAATATAGCTCTATACACTTTAACACTAATTTTACGCCGTATTAACTATAACTTATAAGTACATTTAGTATGGGCCTACTGTCCCAAAACGTGTATTAATATAATTAACACGGCTATATTGGACCTATTTTGTATTTAAACTCCCTATTTTAATCCAATATATAATAAGTTCAATACAAGATAAGAAACATGCTAATGTGTTGCCCTTGTCGGGATTTGAACCCTGTGCAGAATCTTCATACATGGGTAAGAGGACAACCATTTAATTCATGCCAGGGGAGAGCAAAAAAATCTGCTTGCTACAGTCAGGTGCCAAATTAAAGTTCACAAAGTGAAAAATGTATGAAAATTGGACAGATTTTTTCACTTTGAAATTGCATGACACAGTAGATATAAATCTATTATACTATAATGTAGTATCATATGATTGAATAGTCCAAGCATGATTTGATTCTGTTCAGAAAATAATCTACATTTATTAAACGTTTGGTTACTAGGCAATTTAAGAACATCAATGGCAATTCTCCATTGATGGAATAAGCCTGGTTGCCATAGTTACTCACTTTTAGTATTTTGTTTGTCAATCATAAAGAAATATAAAGGAGTAATTGACATTCTTAAAATTCAACTTCATTTGTAAGTTTGTAAAATGTAAAGTCATTAAATCTCGAAGTTGAATAACAAAAAATGTAGTTCCCATTGACTCCCATGTAAATTTTGTCATTTTCACGTTAAAAAATATCAAAACATAATTCAAATGTTTGTTATTTTCCTATTAGAGCTCCGATTTTCTTCAAATAAAAACTGTTTAAAGGTAAAATCTACTGTGGTAAAAGTCAACATAAATTTTAATATTTCAGTTTGTCAGTGTTACCATGACAACATTGTCAAATGTACTAACCATCAATTTTTAGTGGTGTTCTAGAATAGCTTAGCAACCGAGAATGGACTGTGTAAATGAGTAAAGTGCATCACAGTTTTATCAGAAATTGATTATCCTACGTAATGATAGTAAACATAGTCTAATTGTTATTATTTTACGATTGTTATGTTCTTCTAACTGAAGAAATTCATCAAATTATTTTGTGATTTTTGCGCTTTGTGAACTTTAATTTGGCACGGGACTGTACATATTGATTTTTTTTTTTTTTTTTAATAACATCTCTAAACTAAACATCATGTTGCAGTAAAACTTTGCCACATGCTTGAATAGTGGTCTATTGTCCACATAAAACTATATCAGGTTTATATTGCATTTAATGTTATCGTTATGTGATTTCTGGTTTTGAGGCTGGTTGTTTATTAGATTCTATGAATATTTTTATGACTATACTATAATATTTGGTAATATGTTGAGTGGCCGGTTGGGAATTTTGCTCAGTGTATGCACAAGACTATAAAAGGTAAATTGTTATTTGTATGTACTTTTTTTTTTAATGATTATTGTCTCTACATTATTAATCTTAAGTTAATCATATTTCCCATCATAATAAATGATCAAAATTCTCGTTTTATTGGGGGGGGGGGGGGGGTATCATGTGTATATACATGTATTACTATTTTTTCTACTTTTCAAGTGCATAATGGGAGATGTGATTATTAAGACCGAAAGCTTTATTTATTTGTGTTATAAAAATCAGAATCAAGCCTTATTTAATATGACCCATGATTGGAAAATAAACTTTATCTTATCTTATCTTATCTATTATATGTATTTAAATCCTTGTATCTATTGAGAAAACATAGTTTGTCCAAGTGATGGCTCAAAAATATCATTTATTTCCGTGCCTTGGGCTCTTTGACATACATCTTTCCACCCCCCCCCCCCCCCTCCTGATCATTAAATGGTCGTCCCCTAATCATTCGTGCTACGAATAAGATTAAGAACGAATTGCTCACTATCAGTGCTCTCCCTTTGACTTCAACCGCCGCATCAATATTTCCCGCGAAAACGTCAATAACTCCACAGGTTATCAATCTCGCATTTCTATCATAAACATATTGTGGGTAAGTTCTGTATTGAAGCTAAACATTTTCAAAGTCTTGCTTATGCATTTGTTATACATCTTTTTAATGAAGAATATACCTTTTTAATGGAAAAAGAAGAAATTCTCACTTCATGAAAAAGGTCATTTGATATTTTCTAGAGCACGTGCGCGTTCCCAGTTATTCATCTGTGATTAGTCTTCGACTTTGAGTCTGTAAAATTAAATGTTTTTCTTGTTGTACATTGATTAAACCTATATTTTGTAAAGAGAATAGGTTGACAGGAGTATTTATAATACTTTTTAATATTTCAGGGGAGATAGGTATGTCAAAAACCTGCTTGCTGTGGCATGAGTTACTCCCCTTTAATGTCAAGCTATGCCCCAATTTGTTTTTAATATGAAAACTTAAATTGCAGTTTATCCAAAAACCTATTATCTAAAGCCTTGACATGATAATTATGCACCTGTCAGTTGCAACCACACCCCCACCCCAGGGGATTGGTGGTGGATAGCTGGGGAAACGGCAGTGTTTTTACCTTCCAGCTTCCCATGCACACTGACAGGGAAATGTGGGGGATTTAATTTGTCTCTGAACCAATACGCCCTGGGGACAATATTTAGTTGTCAGGAGCCTTGGAAATACCAGAGATTTTACCATCAGCTGTCCACTGCAGGGGCAAATGTCAGGTATTTTGACTAATCCCTGCTCTCCCCGGGGATGGGGGCCATGGATGCAACTGACTGATGCATAAGTATTTGTATACATGGAGAAGTGGGCTAATGAAAGATTTTGCTTATACTGTATATACAGGCAACAGGTTTTCAACTCTTTACTTATCACATATGTGATTAACAATGATAAAGCCTCCATGATACCTGAACATTCTCCGAGGCCTCAAGTGTTGTAGACGAGGGGCTGTCTTCTAGGAGCTTCTTTTAAATTTCTGACTTTTAGCTCCGAATACGATAGTACTACAGTAAGTCGAGATTGTTTGACTACAGGTGTGGGAGCTGGGTCTTGGGTTCAACAGCATGAAAGGGAACCTGGCTTCTCTTCTCTCTAATACCTTAATGGCAATGGATAACATTAAACATGAGGTGCCATGAGTGTTTTGTAATAATAAAGGATGGAAAAATTGTTTCACAATCTAGTGTAAACAAATGATAACTGTGGACATATTTCAGATAAGATAATTAGATTATAAGATGAATATTATCTAAAAGTTTTCATTGTTTCATAAAATTATATTGACTTTGACCCTGAGGCCTAAATTACTGTGATGATGTATAATTATGTCAATACAGTTAAACAACAAAACATACAAACTTTCTATGCGGTTTTCTTTTCAGGTGACATGATAAGTGTGCCTCTTTGTAACACTGACCTATCTATGACACTGACCTAATTATGTACTCTGGACGCTTCAGACATTGACCGGTATGTTTGTTAGAAAATAACCTGCTAATTGGGTTTGTCTTTTATTGACGTTTTATGAGTACTACATGCCTAAAACAATATGTTTATTGGTTGATAATTGTCCATTAAGACGCTTGACTGTGTTTGAACTGATAGGTTGGCTTACATTGTTTTTGTACATCTAGTATTTTCTCATTATCTAATGGTCAGATCATGTTGAATGGTGAACTTTACTTCATTTCTGTCCTCAGGATGCTCATTGATTTTCTGTACAGGTGACCATTAATGGTTGATACTAACTGTAACTTGCATATGACTGTTCCTTCATTGTAAATCACAGCCATACAACTTTAGGACTGTATCAATTGGCCAAACAGCACAGAGGCAAATCATTTCTAGTGTCTATTTGAAGCATTTTACTCTTCAAAAATGTACATATCGATGGCTTAGAATGAGAAGGTCGTAACTACAAAATCGATATTTTGAGAAAACGAAAAAATACTGTCCGATAATTATTCTTTACACATGGTAAAACAATTGGGCTCACAGTGATTCGTTGTGGAGCGCATCCCGAGTCCCTGACTCACAAAATCTGCTGGGGACTCATTAAAATTTTAAAATACTTTATTTTTATGCCCCCGTATCGATAGATCGGGAGGCATATAGTGATTCACCTGTCCGTTCGTCCGTCCGTTCGTCCGTTCGTCCGTCCGTCTGTTTGTCCGTCCGGCCTGGTTAACCCAAATTGACCGTTTCTTCTAGCATCAATATGGCTTGCTACAAAGCTTTCAAACTTGCATGGATGTTGTATATGGCCACTCTCCACACGCCTGTATCACCTGACTCCATTTTGACCTTCACCTTGACCTAATTTTGGACTTAGACTTATTGAAAGGCCAAATTCTTGGTTAACCCAAATTGACCGTTTCTTCTAGCATTAATATGGCTTGCTACAAAGCTTTCAAACTTGCATGGATGTTGTATATGACCACTCTCCACACGCCTGTATCACCTGACTCCATTTTGACCTTCACCTTGACCTAATTTTGGACTTAGACTTATTGAAATGGCTCCCACAGGGGGCATAAGCGTTTATTGAACGCAGTCTTGTTACATAGTGGGACTCATTGATTTTCTAGGTTCGGTGGAAATGGACTCATAGTTTTCAAAACCAAAATGAAACACTGGGCTCATTAGAAGCACCTTGTGATGCTTATTTTAAATAAGTAGGAATCTTAAAAGGTCGTAAGTAGTAGTAACGACCTTCTCATTCTAAGCCAGCGATATATTGGCTTGCCTTGGTGTGCCTCAGCATGGCCACAGGCCTGAACTTAAATGGAAAGCTCTTTGGCTGGTTTTGGTTGACAGGTGGTTGTTTTAGACTAAGAGTAATATTTAACAGGGAAACATAAATGGTTGCTCTAAAAAGTGACTGCTATTAAGAGGTAGTTGTCAGCCAGTTAATATTCCTGTTGTATATTATATTTACCATTATATTTAATTGTTCTTTTTTTTCAAATATAGTTTCAGTTGTGAGTCTGAAATACTGTGAGCATTGTGGATAAATTCACAAGTAAAGGGCTGAATAGTGATAGTTGTTGGTTGCTAAAGTGTTTCTTCTCCAGAGTGAACACCATTGATCTCTCTTCAGTTTTTTACAGTATGTAATACCATGTTTTATAATAAGAAATTCCATGGTTTCATTTTTTAATGTGTGGATCCAGAGGGGGGAGGGGGTCAATATTGGTCAGGATCCCCTCTGGAATTTTTGCGAAAATGTGGTTATTTTGTAAAATTACACTGGTTTGTCAGAACTTTGGAGTCTGAATCTGTGATCAGGATTAGCCTGTACGAAATATGGCTCACCGGATGCCCACTCTGAGAAAGAACTCCTCGGACCCATTCCTGAGAAAAAAAGCTCCTTGAGACCTTGAAAACATTCTAGATCCGTGCATGGTATACACAAGTCCTTTTAATGATAGAATATTGTCAGCAAATTTGATTAGAAGCCTCTGAAGTAAAATGTCCTAACCTAGTACTTTTCTTATAAAAGTATGTTGGCCCTAATTAAAGACGGAGCTACATCACCTGTAATGATGATAAGTGAAGTAATTATGCGTTCTCTAGCCTTGTACAGATTTATAATTAGTTTTATTACTCTCGTTAAAATAAGTAGACTGTTTAGCCACAAATTTAAGAGAAAATTTTAGGTCTTAAGTTGCACAGAAATGCAGTAAATGTCAGCCAACTTGCCGTGTGGTCTCGTAAAAACGTGACTGCAGTTCTGTATATGAAGCGGATTCTGGCACATTGGTGTTTGTTGTTAAAATTTACTTAGATTGTTAGTTTACGTTTTCAACTTCAATTCAGTGTGGTTACTCGTCAAAATCAGCAAGCAGATATTTTTAGTTTGTTTAGTTTACATTTCTTATTCAATACCCATTTAGTATGTGGATTTCTTGCCAAATGTTTGAAAATTCTAAAAAACAATGTTCATATAACTGTATTTATGAAATGTCTTTGTTTTTTAATGGCACGTCTACTCTTTGTATGACAATATTGTGACAACCTTTGCCATGTTACCATATATTAACCTATCAAATATTGCAAACATTCCACCTTAATTTTCATGATTAAAATGTCAGTGACAAAAATAATGTATAAATATGCAATGTGTTATTTAGAAGTTTAACAGTTTACTCCATAAAGATACATTATGTCACATCCACTATCGTTTCTTCAGGCAGATCCATTTTCAATCTAATTAAAATCAAATCCTTATTATACTTCTCTACTCAATTGTCTTTGCACCAATATAGATCCAATGGTTTTCCACATTGGGTCATATCAAAGTAAGCTTTGAATTATACTATCAAGTGCGGGAGAAGGTCATAGATTCAATCTCAAAGATGAAATCCCTTGCTAGATGCTCAGCATATTATAAGGGAAACTTCTTCTCTCTCATACCCTTGTGGACTCCTACGGTCTCCATTGGATTGCCTTGAATGTCTAATGTCATAGGCCGATTGAAACTGAATGACCACCCGCACTATTCTGGAACCCAAACAAACTAACAACTACTGAAACACTGTTGAAACATTCAGCTTTGAATTACAATTATTTAAAAGCTGTAATCTGACTTGGGAAGAAATTTACTGATATAGTTTTTGTAACTTGATCGTGAAATGGATTCATTGTGAACATGGGACCAGGTGTTTATTAGATCATAATTGTCTCGGTGTCTAACCAGGTGTGTAGAAATGTCATACAATATATCATGCTGAATCTGATTCATTATTCAGTCTGCGAAAACTTCTTGCCCGTTTTCTTGCCCGAATCAGGAAAATTGAATACCTTTCCTATAGACTCTATGCATAACTACTGCAAAAGTTACTTGACTGACTGCAAAATTTACTTGCCAGAATCAACAATTACTTGTCCTGGACAACCGGTCAAGGGCTTATTTCGCAGTATGGATTATTTATACAGCAAAGTCTCCCTTCTCAGACCTTATCCACATTGTGCAAAATAATGTCTTGGTTTACTGTCGTTGAAATGTCATCATTTTATCAAATGGACATATTATATACAGTTGAATCATGCTAATTATTCAATATGTCATTGTTACTTAATATAAATAATATACTAGGACATGTAAAATGATATTGTATGGCACTGTCATTTACTGTAAAAACCATTTAATTTCAATGGGACTAAATTTCTTGTTAAAATTTGTGAAAAAGACCATTTTGTGGGGACGTCATTTCAAAGATATACCTTGTCCACTAAGTCATATGGTTGAGATCATCCACAAAATCCAAGAAATTAAATGCCCTTTAATATTAATGATTTTACGGTAGTATATAAAATTTCAAGTTTGTTTAAAAACCTGTGCATGTATATATTTCATCTGAATTATCAAACAGTTACATAATATTCTATGACCTAGATATGAGGTTAGATGAAATAATGTTTGACCTCATGTTACCTGTGGTGTTTGATGATAAAACTGGGGACAGATAAAACAATAGCTGCTGTGTACAAGTAACATGACTTTATGATGTATAAGGCCAAGCTGAAATATATATTCATGTATGTCCAGCAGCCCACAATTTACCCAATTTAACATACACTAACACTTATCCAAGTAGAATTTCAAGTCTATTCACTAGACTTTTGTAACACCCTCTTGATTATGGACACCCATGCATTTTTATCATTCAGAATCAAAGCCCCAATAGCTGTTGGCTGAAAAAAACAGTGACCAACCATCAGTTGTCAATCAAGAACTAGTAAGTCATTTGACATATGATTATCATTCGACTTATGATTGTACTGCAGCACCCCATTTCTTAGTTTGTGATTTTTATTCCCCCGTATCGATAGATTGGGAGGCATATAGTGATTCACCTCTCCGTCCGTTCGTCCGTCCAGCCTGGTTAACCCAAATTGACCGTTTCTTCTAGCATTAATATTGCTTGTTGCAAAGCTTTCAAACTTGCATGGATGTTGTATATGACCACTCTCCACGCGCCTGTATCACCTGACTCCATTTTGAACTTCACCTTGACCTAATTTTGGACTTAGACTTATTGAAATGGCTTCCACGGGGGCATAAGCGTTTATTGAACGCAGTCTTGTTTTCTTAAAATTTCTTGTAATTGAGTACAGTTTGTGGCTGTCTTAATTGTCACTGTGTTCATTTCATTAATTTTCCTACGTTGCTTTCTTGTGTTTTTGTATAATTGGGTTGACAGATTTTTTCTGGTTGGAATAATGAAACTTCCAACCCTCACATTTGGCAATGAAAAAACATATTAATTTCATCCACTTTCCCAGGTGTTGTAACTGTCTGTCTGTTCATCTGTATTATTGTTTATAGGTGTCTGTCTGGAATGATGAAATGTGTTCATCATACAAGTACTACAGTTGGTGAAAATAGTGAAAATATTTGAGCAGAGTTGACCGATGATGAAGTGTCAGTATTGAAGAAGGTTAAATCTGTGGATGGTTGGTGAAGATTTTGCTTCTGCATTTCAGGATGTTCTACCTATAGATGGAGGTATTTGGTCAAATCTATCTTACATACACTGTTCATTCAATATATTCTTGTCATAAGATATTACTCCACATTTTCAGCACATAATGTGACTATTGAACCTAACCAAACTTTAAGCATTTTGTCTGGAATTAACTACTGTATTATTTCTAAGTCCTATTTGCTCTTCTGTGAGAAATTGACAATAGAAGTATTTTGAATGAACATACCCTGTCCAATCCCAGAAATGAATAGCAGATAATTTCTGGCACATTCCAACTTACAGTATGAGCCATCCAGAGCACCCATCTGTAGAGCAATAACCTTTTCATAACAACACCTTCAACATTTCCCAAAGCAGATAATTATGATAAATTTTAACCTCTGTAGAGCAACAATCAATCTTTAAACAATAGCCATTAGTTGTATCTTACAAAGGGTGTTGCTCAACAGAGGTTGTACTGTATGTCCATACTCTTATATACGGCATACCACAGATAGCATGGTGACAAACATCAAGATGTCAACTACAGGTGATAATCTCTACCTATTGTGAAGGTCGGGTGATAATCTCTAGCCATTGTGAAGGTCCGATGATAATCTCTACCTATTGTGAAGGTCAGGTGATAATCTCTACCTATTGTGAAGGTCGCTGTCTCTTTCAGTATAGAGAGTGTTCAGTTAATTTGAAATAGAATCATTAATCATTGATGTAAGTAAATTACTATCTACTATAACCGAGTGACAATCCTGGTTAACTTATGAAAACAGACAGGACGGGATGCACAAATATGTGATGAAACTCTAAACCGGTTGAATCTTTGTCATTTCGCCATTTTCAATTTTGACCGTGCTTGGAAGAAGACCATTATCGCCATTAAACTTGTAGCTTTTATATCATCAGCTTACCACTTATGTGGGGTTAGAATTGATTCGAAATTTCACATTGATAGCTGTAATGGGTTAACAAATTATTTCACTTTAATATTTTAAACCTATTAAAGTGTCCCCCCCCTTTCTTGGTGATTGATTGAAAACGCTGTTTTGATCTTTGCCTTTAAAAAGGTCGGTCATAAAAGGATGTAGTGGTGAATGAGCTCATTGTTATATCAGGGAAATCTCACCATCTTGATATTTGTATCTTGATAAACCTTTGGTACAAATACACATTCATCATGTTTTCACCTTTTTCAAGGTTTATAATACAGTATACCGCTAAGTTAGTAATAGTGCTTATTCATCAAAATTCATGAACACGAAATAAAAATTATGTTTTACAAAATGCTATTATATAGAGTAGACTCACAAATAGAATTATACCGCTAAGTTTGTTAATGGTGCTTATTCGTCAAAATTCATGAATATGAAACAAAAATTATTTTTTACAAAATGCTATTATATATAGAGTAGAATCACAAATAGAATTATACCACTAAGTTTGTAATAGTGCTTATTCGTCAAAATTCATAAATATGAAACAATAATTAGTATGTTTTACAAAATGCTATTATATAGAGTGGACTCACAAAAAGAATAATTTGGATTCCTTTTGTAACGACTCTCACTTCTGCAGAAATGGTGCTGTATGAATTTGGTTGATTTGATACCAAAGCTGGAAGGGTTCAGTTCAAAAGAAATATTAGAAATTTTAACCAGGCTTTTTAAATGGGAAACTATTGCTTCTAATATTGGTGGACTTGGTCTGAGTGGCTAAGCAACGATTGACTGCACCATCTCAAATAGTTTATTATGGCCTCAGTTGAAGCTGCTCAGCTGTTGTTTATGGAAAAAATCATATCTGATGCAGATTATGAACATGAATACTATTTAGGGATTATGCACTCTCAACTCAGCTGGTCTTTATATTCTGTTAAAGGTGTTAGACATCATTACTCACAGATAAGCAATAAATTGCTTGAGGTTTTCGATAAATATAAATGTGGTTTGGTAGCTAAACAAACCAAACAAACCTCAAAATTCCTCCTTCATACCCGTCCTTAATAAGTACAAAGGTGTTTCAGTGCAAAATCAATTTAGGGTACAGTATAATTATTCAAGTTACACGCTTAATTAGAGAAAACCTAATTATTAATTGTTAAGTCATGAAACACATGTAGAATTGTACATGTATACTGGTGTTATAATTTATGCTTTGTTGAATTGAACAATATTAAACTTTGTGTTTAAAAATTATTCCAGTACTTGGCGATTTTTTTAAATTGTTTAATCGGCGCAAACTGCACACCTGGTTTAGCTGGAATAAAATCAAAGAATGTTAACAAATGCATTCAGGCCACGAGGGGGGCAGCATTCCGACTAGAAAAAAATTACTTGCTTAACCTATGTTGTGGTTTGGTTGACAATACCATTTCTTATCTTAACAGATTTTGTTACAGTCGGTCTGTAGTACTTGCGAGATATTTGATATGTCGGGTTTGTGTTTAAACGTCACTCTGACTTTAAAACTTGTATTTGGACATGTGATATGTATATGTCATAATTCAATACAAGTGGCCTTTTACCCGGTGATTAGATACACCTACCTATTGTTATGTTCATATTACAAATGTCCATTTTCGTATTGATAATTAAGACATTAATATTGACATTATAGCTGACGTTTTTTATGAAGGTGGAGATGAACAGTGGTGTATTAAAAATGGATAAAAACACCAGGACACAATAGGTTACATTTTAAATGACTTAAATAATACCGAATGTGTTAAAAGATAACAAAAGTCGTGTGGTTGGCTTAAGGAGAATTTTTTCGAAGTTAGTTTAAACTTAAAAGGAGTTAGATAATATTTATCCTAAGTTTTAACTCATTTACGTAAAATGTAGCCACAGTTTTATCTGTTCCGTGTAAACTTACCTTGACTCCAGTTTCGAGACTTCCTTTGTTATGAAGGTTGTATTTAACATAACTACTTACAATTTTTTCGTAGACTTCATTGACTTGGATTAAGACGTTTAACTTATTATTTTGATTGTGATTTTCGATATTGGTATTAGTGGTGATATCGTCCGTTGGTGACTGATAATGGGGCTATAAACGGCAGACGATGTACGGCGGACATATATGATGGATGTAGTTGGGGATGTATGACAATTGTGTCCGTCGAAGCTTTTAATGTGCTTATATTTATGGGATGTAAAATTCATTGTGAATCGGTGATCATCTCTTAATGTATAATATAGAGTTAAATGTATGTTTGTATATATTCTTCAATTTATGTTTTAATTTATCCACGCTGGAGGTCAGTGTAGGGTTAAGTAAGTCATATAAAATATGACTTTTTCAGTTTCCACTCATACCTGCTGATTTGCGTGAAAGTAGGATTTAATAGTGAACTGTATATATGTGGTTAGCGCTGAATTGTGTTCAGAAAAATTTGAATATATCTTATAAAAAAATATGAAGGAATATATATGTGCAATGTGTGATAATATTCTAGTTAGATAGTTGGAATATAAAATGAAAGGTTGGGACACGATGCCGTTTAAACGACACAGGAGTTTCCAACGACTCTACAGGACCAAGTCCTACCCAACTGGGAAACTTCGCAAGGTAAATAATTCAATTCCATTATTATAATAAACATACAGTACCTTGAGATTTGGGTTAAAATGCAATAATAATTAAGTGGAATTAAGCCAACTCTAATGTCTGGGTTGTGACTTTTTTCACTGTTTAATTTCCAGAACAAATGAAACCTCCCTAATGTATGTGTTATAAACATGCATGCACTTTGAGAGGTTGCAGGAACTTAGTGACAATATTTATAGCTTTATTTTATTAGGGTATGGAATTTTGTCAGAATGTAGTTCTGATCTAAGTAATTTACCCCTTTTCTTGTTTGTGAATGGGCTGATCCCAAATTTGGACCCAAATGTTTTAAGAATTTAGTTCAAAATCTGAACTTGCTAGTTTTTCATTCTACTGAATTTATCTGAACTTAAATAAAATGTTTCTAAAACTTGGCCCTTAAATTTGTATTTGGCCTAGAATTCAATAACGGTAGTTTATGGGAATATCATTTAAAATAACGTTAAATAACCTGGTTGCAACTAACTGATAATAATTATTTTGACATTTTTATTGTTAGCTTGTCTGGATATTTAGAGATCTGTATTTTGTATATTTATGTAGCTACAGGCCACATTAGGTATTCATCCCTTATTAATATCTGACTCATTGCACATGCGTAATGAATCGTGAAATTTATTTGGTCTTTCTTCTATAATAAATAATTATTTTGTTATAAATTCGTTTGGGGACTGCAGTATATTTGTGTGGTAAAAATTAAGCGGTTGAATGCGGTTATATTGTAAATGCATGTACGACATTATTCATGGCATGTTTTAAGGAGATTATTTTGATGTATACGTTTGAGTATTGAGCTCGATCTTGTTGTATGCCATGTCCTTCCAACATGAATTTATGTCTATCATTATAAACTGGCCTTTAAATAAGTGTTTTGGACACTTTTTTGTGGTTCATTCTCACTTGCCTATATATTCTGTCAGTGGATTGAGGTTATTTGACAGGCACTGGTAGTTTAGTGATCAGAACTGAAGAATGGTTCGGATGGGGGTACCTGGTTGGATCCAAAACTGCAACATAATAAACACTGTTCGATCTGGTACTGAGCTATTTCCCATCCTTAGTGCAGAGCGTATAAGGGTTGTTCCAAAACTAGTTGACCTAGTTTCAGGATTACTTGTTCTTGGATCAAAGTCACCAAATTACTGCAATGCATTTGTGATAGCAACTTAAACCTACTTACAATAGGAACAAATATAGTGTATAATGTACAGTTTGGTTCGATTAATGCCAAGATTGCAATCAACTAATGTTTATTGTATATAGGCCTTTTACCACAGATGTGTGAAAAGTCATAGGTCAGATACTACCATTACCCAATTTGGTATTTATTTTGTACTATGATAATTATCTTCAACAAAAGGAAGAATTCTGCAATTTAACAAAAATTGGAGACATTATAGTTGATATTATCATAGATTATCTACAATAATGACTATAGAAATTGACGATAATCGTAGTTTCTGTTTGTGTGATTGTGTGCCACATAAATTGTTGAATAAACTGTTAGATTCTAGCCCCTAGTTCTTGTATTACTGTAAAATCATTTTATTTTGATGGGACAAAATTTTGTGGTTTCAGGAAAGACCGTTTTGATGGGACGTTAAATTTGTCGATTTCGCATTTCTAGTAATGAAGACAGGAGTCTAAATTATTGTTAGATAGGATTTGATTTCATGGTTGAAGATGAACCACAAAATTTAATCTCTCGCAAAAAAATAATTATTTTACAGTATAGCATTTATATTGAGGCATCTAACGTCATACGTGGTGTCCCTAGATAAATAATTGTCAAGTGCTCCATGTATATAGTCTATGTTCATACATACTGTATGTCTATCAAACTTGAAGCAATTATTATCTCTATAATATAAATATTTGTAATTCAAATGAGACAAGGATTAAGATAAATGTTTGATATTAATATACAGTCAAACCACAGGCAACTGTTTCATTGATAAATTTTTTTTCCAGAATATAGATAAAAAATTATTCAATGAAACAGTTACCTGTGACTTAAATCTGTAACCTGATTTCAGCAACTTCCAATCTTAAGCTGTTGATTATTAATCACAAGCAGCTTTATGTTGTATTCGGTTTTCTTGTTATAAAGCCGACCTAGCTGTGATGTAGTCTTGAAGTATAGTTAAAAAAATTCACTTTCTCTGAGTGTATGGTTGATGCAATTTTTGTTTCATTTTAATACATTTAAGTCAGATTTATGGACCAAATGTATTTCAAGGTCAAACACATGATCAGAAGGTGCTGAATAGATAAAAAAAAATTGGAAGTAAATAATTTTTTGTAAGTAGCAAAAGTATTGATATACAAGTTGAATTTTAATGAAGCATTATGGAATAAAATTTACTATGTGTTTATATCATTGTAAATTAAATTGAAATAATTAATAGTGTTAGAAGAACCCTTAATGGTAGTATTAAACACATTGAATAAAGTTATGTATTCAACCTGAAATGAGATTATTCAATATTCAACAAGTGCCTTAAAATACACTGAATGCTTACAATAGTGTATACTTTTATTTGATTTCCGACAACTTCCACAAAAGGAAATAATGCCTTTGATGTCTGAAAATTCTGTCAATGTGTCCCAGACTGTGTTTACATGTCAGACAATCCAATTATTGGATTAGAAATTGCTGGTTCATAGTCTGCTTGTCATTGCCAAATCTTACATGCACTGTAGATAATCTGATAAATATATATGGGCATGAATTGTTTGCACATATATGCACATGAGGTCTTCATTCCAAGGAGGGGGGGGGGATTTACTGCAAAAATAACTTGATCAAAGGGCAGGGACAATTGAGACTGGAATGTCATTTGCAAATTCCTGACACATTTAAGTTATTCATGAATTATAGCAGCATATCAAAATTGTTTGTATTCATTCTAGCCTAGCATTATGGTCCATGTGTGTTTTTAGCAGGTAGTCTATGGCAGCTAAGTTTGTTTCGAACACGGAGGAAGGAAGTACAGAGGAAGTATGTCGATACACATGAGTGACTGCTTTGATTGTATTTTGAGAACATGGCAAGTAAGTTGATTGAGCCTACAACATGCTTACAGCGTACGATCTACCTGCCTTTGTCAGGTTATCGTACGGAGACTGTACTTTCACAATATCGGGACAAACGGGTAGACTGAATGCAGACCACACCCTGCAAAAGTTTCTCATGCCTCGAAAGTTTTATGTCGTGTCTGCATGCTCCTAAATACGTCTCGCCATCTGCGTTATTGAGCACAGACACCACATACAGATTTCTATGTCACAGACACCACATTCTTGCAAGCACGTCCAGGTGTCACCGTCGCTTATATGAGTTCAACTGTCCCAATGTGTTAAGCTATAATATGCTGAATATATAAATGACACACATCGAAAAATAGATGTTTGTCTGGCTCATTTATCTTTTATCTCCTTGTCGGGTATGGTTTGTTCTCCGTTTATATCCTATTTAAGTTGTCAAAGGTATGTTTGTCATGTATAGAGCGGTTGTTGGCTAAATAACTTACCTTATAATTGATAAACAATGACTTCAGAAGAGTATTGTATATTGATAAACAATGACTTCAGAAGACTTTTGTATATTGATAAACACTGACTTCAGAAGCCTCATGTTTGTACATCTATGGTTGACCATGCAGCATAACAAATGATATGTAAACAGCTTACATCCTGAGTCTAATTGACTTAAATGAATTTGTCGGTGGATGATCTCTTCAAAGGTGGACTTTAATCTTTACCTTTAATCTGAAGATTTATAACAACCAAATTAAAGTGCACTGCTCATGATTATAACGAGTACTGTATTTATTTAGTCAAATTTGAGCACCCACCACAATATGGATCAGTTGTTAGTCTTTCCCTGTCTGCAAAGCTGTCCTATTTGTTGTACTTGTCACTCGCATACAAAAACAGCTGATTGACCTGAATTCAGGATAGTAGGAATGAGTAATCTCTGTATGATTATAATGGCGGTAACTTCAAACAGAAAGTATGAACGTGATAACAGGACACGAGACCTTCTTAGTGACCCGTGTACCCACTGTCATATATTAATATTGATCCATTGTCAAATTGTTTCACAACTGTATGAAAATAAATATGATTAAATTTAATTGAGACAATGTAAATATAATAATGAAATTTGAGAGTCAGGAGATCTATTTTGATCAGTGATCTGTCAACAACCCGGCATTCCTGAAAAAATTAAAAATCACGACCCCTAGAAATCACCTTAAACAAGCCCACCCCAAGGGGTTAAGGGATCATTTGTTCCTAGACTTATAAGTTAACCCTTATAGAACAATAAGTTTTCTTTTAAAACTGAGGTCATGGAATAGTTTGTTGAGGTCTGGCCTAAATATCTGCTCATATTAAGTAAGAATACATACACGCTCCCTCCGATAAGTTGTATTGGTATAACGTCTAAAATATGTCTGGCTTTTATTTGCATTGTGGCTTGTCTAGTGTTTTTCTTAAGTTTTGTAAAATTATGTATTTATGTAAACCTAACAGTTTATTAATTCTAAAGAGTAAAACAAGCGGTGTGAAGATCTAGCTCTTTAAAAAAAACAAATTAAACATGCAGACTCTTTAGAATAATAATATTTTTTGTAAATCTAAAATTTGCCCAAACCTGAGGTTTGTGACATTAGAAAACCAAATAGGAATTACGGTTGAAATCTATTTTCTTTCAAACCTCACTCATTATTATAAATGAAGGTGACACAATTATAAAATGTCAGTTGATGTAATTAGCATTCTAGAGAGGTTGTTGTTTAAGATGGGTCACTCTGAAGTGACTGTTAAAAAGTGCACCCTAGAGGTTATTTCTCCAAAACGAGGACCACTCTGGAGGGGTTGCACTGTAACATTATGAATGACATTTTGCCCACATTGTGTCTGCCATGGTAAATTACTGTACAATATGCAGTTAGTCAGCAGTTTATGAGGTAAAATTTTGACATGATGTTGCCTTCCTGTTTAAAATACATATTTATCATGTTTATGTTTGTTTGTTTTTATGCTTGTTTGGTTTATTTTGTCTTTATCTGAGAATCTCCCCATGACATCCATACCAATGTAGATATGTGACTTGGTCCTCATATATGTGTTACAAAAAATAAATATGTTGAGGGTGGATTGGTTATTTAATTTATCCAAATATGGCCATACTGCCTTGTTTGCCAGCACTGATACTGTTTTTCTATAATATTATGTCTGTAGCCATGCAGAAGCAAACTGGGGCACTTTCCTCTGTGAAAATTTGAGAAGTTACTGAAATGAGCGGGTTTTTGACGAAAAACAGCCTAAAAATTCCTCTAGAAAGGTTTTACCTAGGTTTGTTTTTAGGCTGGCGATTTGCGCCAGACTATTACAATCCTAAAAAATGAAATCCACTAAGATGAATTTACTCCCGAAACTGACAACACAGAATCTATACACCCAACCAAATAGTTCCTCCTCGTTAATCAGTTTTGCAAGATAAGAACATTCAACTTTCCTTGTTTCATTTATTCTGTTCGATTGTAATATTGAAATGGAAGGAAATTGTATGAAATTAAAAGAAAAGGTGTTTAAAGGCGTTGATAATTATTACTACGCGTTCGTATACTACGCGTTACGAACGCGATATAGCGCGCGCATAAATGATTTTATTATGTTAAATTATTTAGGTCAATATTCTCCAACGAGATCATGGTCGAGTGGATGAGCAACTCGCTTAGTAATTTTCTGATGCTAACGTCCAGCGATCGAATCACGGCGGCTCCAAAATTATTTTTTTTTAAAATTTTTTTTTGTTGAGTCCAGCACTTACCTCTCTTTCGACTTAGAAAACCACTTGATGTTATATTACTTGAAAAGCTATTGTTCCTTAGCAGTTCGCCAGCCTGTCAGTACTTTCAGTACTTTGATTGTCTCTGGTTATGGCACTGCTGTGTAACACATTTTATGACCCTTTCTGTCACCTAGATACAGAAAATTGTGCTAGAATTTTTATGGCCAAGTATTTTAGGAAACAAATCATAATTATGGTAATTTGGTAAATTGTAATGATGTAATATAAATATGCAATTGGTGTATTAAATATGCATTTGGTGTATTAAATATGCAATTGGTGTATTAAATATGCAATTGTTGTATTAAATATGCAATTAGGTCTAAACTTTTATTTGCTTAATACAGTTCTGTACCACATATGAGATGTTCATTGAACGAAAAAAAAATTGTAATTAAAAAATTTCTAACTTTAATTCAATATGAACCGAGGCTGCCAACGGAAGCTATAAATTTGGTGTCCTCAGGATGACCGTACTGCTGTTTGCTTTCAACATTTAAAAAATCATTTACTTTCTTGAATACTTTCTTACAAAAAAACTTAATTTCATTGCGTTTTATTACTGTATATTAAATTAAATACTGTTTAGAGTGTATTGATTCACAGGGTAGAATGTAATATTTGTTTTATAATACATAACAATAGATTATGTACAGTTTAAGTGAGATCTTTGATGGCTTAATCAGGTTTAAGTGTTTGTCTAATGGCTAGGAAGTAATCTTGTTTTCAAAATTGAAGAGTGCCAAACTTTGAGATTAACAGACGAAACAAAGTTTCAATTTTGAACACAAACTTTCACTGCAGGTTACCGTGTAGTATTCTTATATTTGGATGAAAGAGAATCAAAATGGCTTTCAAATCAGGAATTGCCTCTTTGTGTAAAATGTAAAAAAGAAAATATTTTTATATCAAGTCTTTTAAAAGAAAATATTTCACCCTATAACCCATAATTGGGAACTGAAGTGCTGATTTTCCGATTTGTTTGTAAAACTTATTTTATACCAAAGTTGATGAATTTATATAATAGAGTTTGACATTTGAAATCAGCATTTTATTTCAATTATTTTTGATATTTTTACAATACTTAAGTGGTGTTATTAAGTACACTTTATAGCTACTGAATAATATGACAGCTTATGTATATAAATGCTGTTTGACTGGTGAATGTTAGAAGTACAGTTAAACCTGTGTCACATGAATTAGGCAACCTCTTGTCATAAGCAAATAATTTGATTATAATTTGATTTAGTTCCAATCAGCGATGTTCATATTTAGTTCACCCAATGTATTAAACAGGCCACCTGCTTAAAGCATTGCATGGCTGCTTGAAACTGATTAAGCTGTATTTATTTTTCGTTCAATTTACTATGTAGAAATAAGATGTTCACAAGATTTTATTGTGTACATTTATGTTAATGTCGTTCTTGTGGTAAGCTTGTCTGTATTGATGCATCAAGTCTATAACTGCAAACACAGAACAATGAATGCTCAGAACTATGCCTCTGTATTCAGATCCAACAAAGAACATTGGGTGTTAAAGGTGTAAGTACAAAGCACATTTGGGTGTTGAAGGTGTAAGAACAATGAACATTGGTTGTAAGGGCAAAGAACATTGGGTGTAAAAGGTGTAAGGACAAAAAGCATTGGGTGTTGAAGGTGTAAGTTCAAAGAACATTGGGTGTTGATTCTTTTTTTTAGGTGTAAGTACAAAAAGCATTTGGTGTTTAAGGGTGTAAGGGAAAAGAACATTGGGTGTTAAAGGTGTAAGTACAAAGAACATTGGGTGTTGAAGGTGTAAGTACAAAGAACATTGGGTGTAAGGGCAAAGAACATTGGGTGTTATAGGTGTAAGGACAAAGAGCATTGGATTTTAAAGGTGTAAGTTCAAAGAACATTGTGTGTTGCGGGTGTAAGGGCAAAGAGCATTGGGTGTTAAAGGTGTGGGGCTAAAGAACATTAGGTGTTGAAGGTGTAAGGACAAAGAACATTGGGTGTTAAAGGTGTAAGAACAATAAACATTGGGTGTTGAAGGTGTAAGGACAAAGAACATAGGGTGTTAAAGCTGTAAGGACAAAGAACATTATGTGTTGAAGGTATGAGGCCAACACACATTGGGAGTTGACGGTGTGAGGCCAAAGAACATTGGGTGTTGAAGGTCAAAATTTCTGCTGAAAATATTTCAGGGAACAATTTATTGCAAGAGAAGGGGAAGAAAAATTGGAATACATTGTTGAACCTACAAATGTAGCATGTGGTTGTGTGATGAGTTTGGTTCATTTGTCAAATGAGATTTGAAATATAGCACATTAAAATTGTCTGATTTCATCAAAATATCTGTCAAGACAATTGTTTACATGTGAGTAGGTGACTGACCTTTGCTTTTAAGTTAAGGGGGTAGATGCTTTGCTTTGATGATATTTAAATAATGTAACAAGTTCAGATCTTTGTATTTCACTCTTCACCCCACTTAACCTCATACCCTCAAGCCCAGACAAGTGAAAAACTACATGAACTTAATTGACTGCTAGTTTGGTGTCATGAACATTATTGACAATGTATTGAAGTCAAACACTTGTATTCCACTATCAAGCCACTTAGATGGTAAAACTTGTGATTTTTTATCAGATTTATCGTTTTTGGTAAAACATTTAGGATTGACTGGTCACTGTCCCAATGTTCTCCATCGCTTATCTAAATGGGGTGTGGCTTAGACTGTGTTTTCATCGCATTTTACACATTTTATACGCCTTGTACAAATTAAGGGATCGCTTAAGGCTGTATTTCAGCCTCGAGATCCTGCCTTTTCCAATCCCATCTTTCGATGTAGCTTTGGCATGTAGACTATGTCTGTAAAATATTCTGTTAGCGAAAAGATTTTCCTGTTTGTTCAAGTCTTTAATTTATCTTTGAAGGATGGCCACTACCTGGAAACATATGATAACAATGATTATATTAATAATAAGCTACCAAGCATAGCCTTTATTTGCCAGTCAGCTTTCTGCTGAAATATGGCAGGCATGTCAGTGTCCCCACCCAGATTTTGAACCCGGGTCGCCAGCGTAGGCGGCAAGCACACTGCATAATTATGTAAGACTGTAGCCAATGTAACTAAAACGCCATCAGTTTTTTATTCCTTTTGGCGCAACAAGGTTGTATCTCAGGATACAGAATATAGAGAGATACAAGCTTGTTGCGCTGAAGGGAAGATTTACTTGCTAAACTAGCTGAAGCATGCATTTATAATTAAGTATAGACGATAATCATGTACTAGCTGTGAATGTATGGTTGTTAACATAACAATATGTCTGGATATATCGTGTCATCTTGTATTCCAGGATACTTGTTGCTTCGTTGCTTTGTTATAGCAAACAAGTCTTTGTTATGCACGAAATTCAAAGTCCACAGTGCATCATTCATTGCGGAGTGAGTATATAGCCTTGCTTGAAACATCCATTTTGGGGATGCGGATGGTTCGTTCTATGTCTGACTCTTGCGTGGGTGTCTAGGCGCTACCGCCGTAGCTGTGTGGCTATGTATTTATATAATCGAATCAGTGTGTAGGTTGTGACAGACAGGGCTGTAGCAATGTATTATTTTCCACTTGATATCTCTGACGATATTTAGGCTAGGAGTGGTTGATTTGCATTTCGAATGCACGTCATTCGGCATTATTTAATCTAACATGGGTTAGATGGGGCACATTACTTTTTGCAACCAGTGGCATGTAAACGATACATCATAAATTCTATAGGAAACCAAAGTTCAAATCATTTAATCTGTTCAATACATAGTGTGCTAACTTTACAAACAGCATTTTTTATGTGAATGAATGAAAAAAACATCTGTGGGGACTCCCCTGTATACTGACTGGTATTCTATATAGATGAATAATATTCCAACCAGTTAATGCTTAGCAAATTATTATAAATCTGATACAATATTATTCACTTTCAATGCTGGATGTTTTTTAAAAAGAAAGTCAAATTGAAAGTCTACATATCGTTTTAATGTAACGCTTTAAGTATAATATATCTTTTCAATTGTGTTGATATTGAAATTGATTTTTCATGAGGGATTGACAATGATTTATGTTATATGTGCTCCACACTGATCTGAACAAGGTGAACTTCAAAGGGCACACTAAAGTATATTAGGCCCATACCAATTCATTGACTGAACATTCAGCTTTCAGGGTTACTGGAGGTCATATGTGTAAGGATGACTTGGCATGATCCAGAGACATGAACATTTTTTGCCCCATTGTAGAATAATCTGACCCAGAACATTGTTGGTATTGGTCTATTCTTGCTTTCAGTTTTGAAATATGGGATCAACAAAAAATGGTTGTGGGCTTGTGGCTATAAATACAGATTGTGCACCCACTATTTGACAGTACTGCTAATAACTTATTTTGCTGTGTTTCCAAATTAAATATTTGTTAAAATTCATGAATTCATAATTAAATTCTGAATGTTTTCAATCTGTTTTATCATAGCTATGTTGAATTAAGAAAACTATGTCACACAAATTTGGCCTATAAAGCAAAAAAAGCAAATAAATAAATATATTTATATAAGCATTTTTGGAATTTAAATCATGAAATACCAACATGCATTACATTTGTTAATATTTAAATGATGTTGTAGTTCAGTAGCAATAAGCTAAGATTATACATATTTAACACTACAGGTGTCCATTTTAATGCAAAAAATATTTAAAATGTTTGGGATTTAAATTTGAAACAGGTGAATAATTATATTTATCAACTAACATCATTCAAAGGCTATTCACATTAATATTTACTGGTTCCTTCCAGGGATCATAAAACAAGTCATTAAGTTCAATGCTCAAATTCTAAAACTGAATCATAAGTAAAAACCCTAAAAAATAAAAAATGTGTTTGTTTGGTTTTGTTCCGAAACTACGACAGTCGTAAGGGCATGGTCGTTGGTTTTTTATCTTACCAGATTGGCCATTGACCATTAACTCAGTTTTAGATTAATTGATATTGAACTTAAGTCATTTCAGGATCCCAGGCTTGTCTAATTGATATTGAACTTAAGTCATTTCAGGATCCTAGGGTTGTCTTATGTCCAGAGCATCTACTGGTGTAATGGGAAATTGCTGGCTTTAACAAAAGATAAGTCCATAATTCAAAAGATCCTACTATGTATCTCCGTAGCTCAGTGCTCTTACTGTCTTAGCTGGTGATCTGGGTTCAAATTAGTATTGAGGCACACATATATATGCCTGCCATATTTCAGCAGAAAGTTGACTGGCAAATAAAGGCTATGCATGGCATTTTTACAAAAACACTCCATTTCTGGCCTTATTAATGCTATAGTAGGGTTTTATCTTCGACCAAACAATATTTGTGTGGTAATTTCATTGCATATAAATCAGATTCCTGTACATATTTTAGAACAAGATGTATTATGTGATGTGGCTATGATCACTGAGGCTTGAGTGGTAGCCTGTCAGGGACACGTCGTGTTTTGACGTGACAATGATTTTCAATTTTCATATACATTCATGTATCTGTCTCGTAAAGGTCTACATCATCATGTCCTTTTCTTTGTAGTAAACTGTAAAATCATTTAATTTTTATGGGACAAAGTTTTGTGGTTTTGGCCGTTAAGACCATTTCGATTGGATGTTAATTCGTGGATTTCGTATTTTAGGTAATGAATAAAAGGGTCAAAATTATTGTTCAATGGGATTTGATTTTGTGGTTGAAGGTGAACCAAGAAATCAATGAAATTTATCCCCAACGAAAGTTAATGATTTTACAGTATTACACTGTGTTAATGATGGTCTTACTTTGAAGAACAGGGGTTGTATTCTTTACTTTGATTGGTCTATTAAAGCTCTACATCATTTTGTAATATAAATATAATGATATATGATTATTTTATGATTCCCCTTCCGTAAGAAGATTCGGACACATATTATTAACTCACATTGGTTTATGGTTATTTTTTGGTTTCTAATCAATTAGGGGAGAAAACTTGGGTCCTATGACTGGTCTACCAAACAGAGGGTGTCATAATGGTTGACAGTTATTCCGTGCAAAGTGTTATGTGGTCACTCACTGTATTTAATTTTTAAGCTTTAATCTGTTGACTTCTCACCTGACTTGTTTGTGGTCATGACTTAATCATGTCTAACCAGGGATTAGTGGCTGTGAAATAGCAGCAAATCAGGAGGCCAATATTTCCACTACTATGTTTTCAATTGAAATTGCCGAACATGCTTTATAAGTTATGACCACAAGATACCAAAACATGAGTACATGTGTCAACTCTTCACAGTGCAAACTATAACAATGGTCAGAAAAAACTTTTAGCCAGCTTCCATAAATGGACAATCTTAAAAATGACTTATACTAACTTATAAGTAGCTGTGAGCATACTTAAAAAATTGTCAACCAATGGAAATATGTTTTACAAACATTGACCAATTAAGATATATATTCCACGGTTGACTAAAAGATCACCAATGGAATAATGTTTTACAAACATTGACCAATTAAGATATATATTCCACGGTTGACTAAAAGATCACCAATGGAATAATGTTTTACAAACAATTGACCAATTAAGGTATATATTCCAAGGTTGACTAAAAGATTACCTATGGAATAATGTTTTACAAACGATTGACCAATAGCAACATGTTTTACAAGCAATTGACCAATATGACCATGCTTTAGAAATGATTGACCGATTGGAACTTGTTTGTAAAACAATTGACCAATAGGAACAAGTTTTACATCGATTAACTAATGGGAACCTGCCTTACAAACAATTGACCAATAGAAAGTGTGCTCCTAGGTGAATGAGTACACTGAATGACTGATGTTCTCAAATGATTCAAATGGATGGTTGCTACCTTATGAGATTAAGTAAGGGTAGACATTACTTAGATACAAAATCAGGTGACCTTACAGATATGCAGTTAGACACTATCTCCTTGACTACTGTCATATCACTAATGTGACAGAAACTAGATACATACCAATACATACAAATGTTTTACCAATCTCAAGGGGTCTTGTTGCTATGGTAACCATGCTGGGGGTCATTGACTATCAAGTGTTGTGGTGATGAAGTAATTGACTAGGTTTCTCCTGCTGTGATGTGCTTCCTTGTTTGGTGATTATCTTGCCTGTGTAAGGCCAGTTAATATTATGATATAATTCTGACAGGTTCTTCATCCCAGTATTTTTATGCCCAGGCATCGACTGATGCAGGAGTCATATCTATAGTGGTTATCCTGTCCGTTTGTTTGTCCATTACAAAATGTTAAAACTCGAAGGCATTGCTTTCAAACTTGACATACTTGTTTACCATCATAAATGAAATACAGTATCAAAGCCATGTAACACTATCAAACATTTCAACAGAATTATGGCCCCTGAATAACTTAGCTATCTTTATGGGCAAGGCTTCTACCGGGCCATAAGCCTTTACTGAACACAGTCTTGTTTTTATCTGCTCTTGTTATTCCATTTTCTAAGAATTGTGAAGAACAGCTCAAAGTTCTATTCATAGCTGCCAGATCCCCTAAATAACAAAGTAGAAAATCTGGGTTTCATGAAGGCATGGATGAATTCATACCTAAAGGCACACATCAACATAAAACAATAAAATAAAAGTTACAAACTTATTCCAGCATTTGAGTTACAGCCCTTTTCAGTTAAAATTCAGACTGCTTTGTTTGTGGTTGCTATGGTGACTATCTCACAGATTCAGTTTATCATCGGAACCCATGAGGAAAACAGCATTTATTTCCTTGTGGCCTATTGTTATCAGAAAGTCTTCCAATCTACAGTTTTTGTCAACAAAGAAGTCAATTGTCACCGTGCATACCCGGCTCACTATGCAACCAGTGATAACATTCTTACTTGCACAATGATTTGATTAGTCAGACTGCTTATACGGGTGACGGGGAGTAATTATTTATCATTATTGACGCTGATCCCCTTGATCCCAGCATTCATGTAGATGTATTGTGCTTAAACCATGTCCTTTGTTGCTGTTTCTTGTACCATACAAAGACGAGTGATATTGACGAGAAAATGTGCAACAATTGTACAAATAAATGAAGCTTTTATCACTATTTTAGTATATGTATCAATTTCTATAGATGTTTAATTTATTTACTTTAAGAATTAACGGTTGTAAACAATTTGTGGAAGGTGTTGTACAAACTAATCAAATCATGTTTTAGAAAAAAATCAACCTGTCGACCAGTATACTCGACCAGTTGTGGCAGATAATTTACAAAATTCTGTCAAAATCTTTGACTTTCCTCAGTGCAGTTTCCTTGTGCAGTTTTAGTTGTTTGTTGATTGTGGAAAAGTTAGTTGTTAGAACACAGTCCAGACAAAAAGGGTTAGGATATAGATATATGTTACAGTTCAGAAAAACTGGCCAGGTGAATCTGCTGTCATATTTAAAAAAAAAATGGTTGAGGATACAGTCTAACCTTCCCAGAGAAACAAAGTTTTAAATGAAATCATTCCAAGGTTGTTATGTTTTTAAGCACAGGCCTAAGAAATTATACCACAAAAACAGTGTTTGACATTCCCAATATTTACCCATTCATGAGAGAAAATATATACTATGTATATTGAATTGATGAAAAATTTTGGGAAACAAAAACTTTAGTTTGTGATGTAAGGTCTTAGGCCTGAACTTAAAGCAGGTGAAAGTGTTGTTGTAATAGTATAATGTGGGTAGACAGAAATTATATTATCTTTCTTTGCAACCATCAGATGCGGGTCTTAAGTTTTACAGTTATGACTCATGTTGTCCTTCCATTTTTAAGTATGAATGCACATTTATGGTTATTGAAAGTATTTTATATCTGTAAAGGCTTTGTTGTCTTGTCTTTATAACAGGTTTTATGCATCTTTAATCGACATTAATGTCAAACTTAACTACATGAATAATGACGGCAACCACTTACAGTTAAATTCTGAGCTACAGGGAGTATGGAGTATATATTACTGTTTTCCCTAACAGAATAGTGGAGCTGGATGCAAAACTATGGTAACAACATCATTTTATAGAAGCAATTGTACCATAGTTTTGCACTGAGTCCTCAATATATACATATCAACTGATTATTGTATGAAATAATACTGTTTCATGTTCTGTAAGGTTAAATCTTCTGCATTTATATGCATTTGTATAACAATATTATTAATAATTTATACAGTATGATCTTTAGTAGGTTCATAATTATGGCTTTACATGTTGGTTAACTTAAATTTAGGGGTTAGTTAGTGTTTTCTGTTCCGAGGGAGTGCAAATTGTAGTTCACGACATATATACAGAGTTATTGCCCCTTTTCAGTGCTGTAGTTTCCAGGGCCGGTATTTATAAAACTTAAATATTATGACTTAAGTTAAGTTTTCACTTAAGATGCTTTATAAATACCGGCACAGGTTTGCATTGTGGATGAAAAGAGTTTCTGACTAATTATTATCACTAAGATCCATCTAATTTATTTCAAAAGTCTAAATTATATGGATGTCATAAATAATATAATTTTATTCATGCTCAATTTGAACCACAACCAATATATAGTTCACCGAAAATGTATGATTATTAATTGACATGCTTGCTCTTTGCATTTCATGATATGATTATTTAATTCCCTCGTTATGCAGGCATCATGTACTTAATGCGAATATGCACTTATTACATGAAGATTTAATGCTGCACCAAGATACATTGACCTCCCCCTAATCAAATACTGTATTCAGGTTCTTAGTACACCGTATAACTGAACATTTCATCGACATTGTCAATCGGCAATTTCATACCATTTCCAAAGGGAAATGTTAGTGAATCTCCCAAATGGCTGCTTTAATAAATGAGTTTAAATATAAACAAAAAAAGAGAACTTAGAGCTGGTTGGTATATTTATGAACCTTTTAAGTTTGTTGCAATGTTGCTTTACAGCAGTTTGTTGTTGGTTGGTCTGCTGGTAAAGACCAGACCTGAGTCTATGGTAACCCTGTATGAACTCCTGAGTCTATGATCCTCAAACTTGACTATTTTTGTGAATTTTTTAATTTGCTGTATGTAAGGCATGTTATAAATATTATGTGTTTTACAAACATCTTGTATTTGTAACTTTCTCAAAATAACACCTTAGGAGACCTTAATTTTATTGTCACAAATTTCACCTGTTATACAGTTAAAGTCCTCATGTATTTTCTATAGTTCAAGGAGAATGTTATTATTCTCATGATAAAACGTTTATTTAAATGTCAATACGCCACATTGACGAGAGAGTGAAGGGGGGCATAATAAAATAAGAAATTATTCATCGCAAAACCGCCGATTGAATATCAATTACTTGACAATTAAAATGAACAATGGATATAAATCACAGCAAAATTTAAGCAATTGTTGACTCATGATTTTTGTTTTATGCTGCAGTGAAAATTTCTCTCGGTTTTTCATGATTTACACCCTTATGCTGTATTCTTATCTAGTTCATTGATTTAGACTGAGTAATCATTTTGTATTTTAAGTCATTTATTATTGTGTGACTTATTGAGCTATATGGATGAACTGTGTTCAAAAGTTTTATAAATTGCTTAGTTGCTATTGAATGTAATTATAAAACATGCAAAACTTAACATTTTGGAGACCTCCAATTTAGACAAACTCATTTATCATGAATTGTGGTAGTTTAGTTTTAAAACCAGTTTTTATGCCCTGGCATTTACTGATGCTGTAGGTGCTGGTGGCATATACTGATGCACCAATAACTAAAATGCAAATTAGTAAAAGTCTTGAAACTTGGTATACAGGATAGCTATGACCATAATATATGATTGCAATTGATTTTCAGATTGTTGGGTCAAAGGTCAAGGTCACTAAGAACATTAATGTCTTATGTGCATGACCTTAAGTGCACGTCATGTTTTACATATATTATGTTGTAATTTTGAAAATCAGCTACTTAATACTGCAGTATATTGAATGTCTTAATTTGTTACCTGTTTAATAATCATTATGTAAAACCAGAGGTAATTTGATGGTTTAATTGTATACTGATGTAAAAGGACAAATTTTATGTATTTATTTATTTATTTATTTATTTATTTATTTACATCTCATCAACACATACATATTACAACACAATACATATACACTTTGTTAATTATACATGTGTTGCCACTCATAAGTTTGAGTTATAGGAGATGGCAAGATTGCTAAAACACACTAGGTGTCATTTAGACACTAGTATCATACGAATATATGCTAAAATACATATATACAAGTACCAGACTAGGATTCACACATAATATATCATATATATATATATTAGATGTATCATTATGTCATACATTTGTTTGAACATTTCAATTGTTTTGTTTTATACAATTTTCCTTTCATGTTGGGATAAATAAAATGCACTTTTATGGTTAATTTTATTGTTATTTATATTCAAATTGATAGGTAAAGTAAAGTTTGTTTATTATAGTGTCACCCCTTTTGAAAGGCCAGTCAAATTTGAATTATGAGACACTTCGTGCATACAATATCTTCACGAATCCCTTCTCATATTGCTGGGCACTTGGCAGAGATGGGCCTATGGTAACCATTTATTATTACTTCAGTTCAACCTCGGCTTTCGTAGAGATTCAAACCTTCAACCTAGGCAGAACCACTCGGCCACGGTCGTAGTATGAATCATTCATTGATATGAATCAAACTTACAGTTGGCTGGCTGTTAAATTCAGGCTCAACTGTTCACAGGTTTGATGAGAGAAAATCAAAGGGATTGAAGTATTATAACTTTCCTGTACAGACTACCTGTATAATCGTTTGATCCACACTTGACCCTGTTTAATTTATAGACTCTGATATTTCTTAATGTTGCAATACCCTTATTTGTTTGCAGAAAAGTAGAAAATGTTGAATAACTGATATTTCCGTTATCTTTAAGTATCTTTCAACTATGATATTTGAGGAGAAAACCAAAACAAATATTTTATAGTCATTACCTGTCATCAGATAGACTAGTTTGGAGTTGATTCCTCATTTTGATCAATTTTAATGATTTGTTGATTTCAATAAATTATATAATATTCATAAATGATGTTAATACATGAATGTGTGTTATGTTTTGTAAAGCAATTTGAATAATTAAAATTTGTCTTGAAAATTGCATTATCAATTACTTTAATATCAGTCAAAATGTTATGTAATGTTTAAACCATTTCTCATCAGATATTATAATTACAAATATACTATACAGTACAACCTCTCCAGAACGGCCTGCTGTAGAGCATTAAACTCTACAACGAGACCCTCAAATTTTCCTTAACTAATATTTATTATGAATTTAACCTCTGTAAAGCAACAACCTCTAAGCAATGACCAATAGTTACTATAATTTTTATCTGTTTAAAACAGCAACCTCTAAATAGCGTTTGATATTTGCTGTTTCCAATGGTTGTTGCCATACAAAGGTTGCACTGTAGTTATGACAAGAGATTTTCATGGCAAGAGATTTGCTACATGCTGTTCCTTGCTGGTTTTATGAAATAATTTGTGCCTGACACCCATAACAATGAAATTAAATAAATGCATTAAAATCTGCATTCAATTATATGATAGATGAATAAAAATGTGTCGTTATGGTGTGAAAAGGTTTAACGGTTTTAAAGATTTTCAACAACTTTTGCAAAGTTTGCACATATTGTAGATTGTGCAAGCATATCAAATGGTACAAGTGTTGATATTGTTTCTAATGCACTGTGATTTTTTATGCTTAATTGATTTTTTACATAAATTTTATCTGTGATTTGACATCCTTGCAATTAAATTAAATGTCTAAATGATTTTAAAACATTTGAATGCGTATTTGTCTGTTGTTGCTGTTGATGAAATGTTTTTGGTGACTGTTGCTTATTGATAAAGTTTTGTCATCGACTGTTGCAAACTGGTACAGTGAGTATTGATTGACTAATTGTTGGTTATTTTCTTCATGTTAACTCAATTAAAGTGCATGTGCTTAAAATATTGTTGATGGAGAAGTAAGCCTGTTAGATATTAACGATTACGTAATTAACTTTAACTTTGTAGAATTTTTACCCCTGGGGCCTGGGCTAACTGCTGTATTAAATAGGGCTGTAACGGTACGCTCACCTCACGATATGATACGTACCGTCAATTTTTCTAAGGGTTCGGTATATTTCGGTATGATACAATATTCTCAAACAGCAGCTTAAATACTACAATTTATAAGTGACAATGCATTTATTGATTCTATAACAGCAATTATTATGTGACTATCAACTAAATTAAATCAATATCGACAATATGCAGCATATCTGAATACAAGTAAAACGAGTGATACATGGTAGTTATACATAATCTGAGGGCTTTGACATTTTCGTTCTTTGGATATTATTTTGCTCATTAATAGCTTATACCGAACCGTACCGAAATTTGCAACTCTTGTACCGTGAACCGTGTGGGACTGAAGTCCGCGGTCTTTCGTGTACCGCGGTATACCGTTACAGCCCTAGTATTAAATATAATTCCTTCAAAATTTCTATTTACATGTTTACTTTTCTCACCATCGTTATGGTTTTCAAGTACAACTATCAGCCAAAGTGTACTTCATGTACAAGATGTATATATGCAAAGACTCCAAGTGAAGTCTGGCAAAGTGGTGAAGCCATCTGCCAATATAGAACACCAGGTCCAAAATTCAATTCTGGAAGAGCTGATCCCTTGTTACATTTTAGTAGGTGACTATAAACTGTCTAACAAGCCCAGTCAAAAGATACAATATGATCACAAGTGACTTCCTATAACAGGTGGTCATTAGATACAGGCTTCTTTTATTTTACACCATACTACCTGTTTGAATTTTAAAATGTTGACCGTTTATTCCAGGTGCTTAATTTAGATGACAACTAGGGGTGCTTTAAGTGATTATTTTTTAAAAAAAAGAAATTTGTAATAAATTATCATTTCTTTTTATCAAGAAACCGCGACTTGATCAATTAAAATGCACCAAATACCCTCAGATGTTCAAGCGAAATTCAATAATCAAGTGAAAAGTGCGTACTTTTTGTGGTTAGATAAATACTTACTCAGATTTTAATGGTTTCAATACATAATACTTCATATATCATAAAATATATTGTAAATTCAATTTGATAGAAAATTTGACACTTTTATTATAGGTAAAGTTGTCATTTTATGAAATTTATTTTTCATCTTGTGCCATAAAAAAACTTAAGAGGAAACAGCTTTCTTGTGATCCTTGTTATAGTTGTTAACATAATATGACCTAATAAGGATTGAAATTATGTCCTATTTTATGTTTTAATTAAAAATTAATTAACAACAGTGTTCATTTTGTAGTATTTAAATTTTAAAATATTTAAATATATTTTTCACTCAAGTGAACTTGTTCATGCTTTGGGCCAGTTTCTTTGCTTTGCAAATTATATTTTTACATGATTAAGAAGAAATTTGCTTTTGGAATGGGTCAATATCTGGCCCTTTGGCTTGCTGGTTAAGAAACGTGGTGTCACTTAATTACATGGTACATTTTTCCCACCCTTGTGATATATTAACAAAAGCGAGACCACTATTATAAGTTTTGATTAAATCCCAAATCAGTATTAATTTGACTATTCAAATGCTAGCCAGTTAGCCGCAATATAAATAATATTTGTCATATTGGAGTACATGATTGTATCCGCGGTCATTGAAGAAAAAAGTTCATAATTTATTTATTGACATTTATGGGGTATTATCTGACACGTTTTATATTGGTTTGGTCGGTTCACATTGGCAATTATACGCCTCGTTGAGTCCTAAATTAAGCAAAAATAAATATATCTCACGTCCATTAAGAATTTATGAGAACTGAGAGATTTTTATACCATTAACACTTAATTTATTACATTTTTACTTTATATACACTTTTGGACTTAAATGTTTCGCACAATAAATGAAGACATTCTTTTAACAATGGGGAAAATTCACTTCTAAAGGCAAGAATAAAAGAAATTCCTTGATTATTAAATTTTCTTAAAGGTTAAATTGAAGGACAGTCTAGAAATTCAGTTATGACGGCCTTGCCTTAAAAAATGCTAGTTTGAGAAAGTTATATTGCGAAAAAGATGAGATGTGAAATATAAGAAAAGATATGCCATTTCCGCTGTGTTTTGTGAATTAATTTTTGTATACATTTCCTATTATATGATTGTGTCATGTGATTGTCGAGACACTTTACATGGCGAGACACAGAAAATAAACACATATAAAACGGTGTAGGAAGCTGAATGTTAATAATATTCAACATAAGGTGACATGTATCAACATTAATAATGATACAATGTTTCACATGGAGGGGCTGATTATCATACTTTGACTTTTTTCATTTTCTTTTTGTGTAGAATAGGATCGTTGATAATGATTTGTTTTGTTCCCTGGCTGATGTTGCAAGCTTGATCCATGCCAAGAAACCTGAAGAATCTCTGTCCTTTTTCACTGGTTTTCTTTTATGCTTGGGCCATCTTCTTTTACGATTCCTTTCAGTATGGAAATTGTTACAAAACGGAAATTAGAATGTTTGATTCATCGCATGCTTTTACTGAATATAACTTTGAATTTATTTGCATTTGCAATTTAAACTGTTTACTCTACAGCCTTTAATATGTTTTACGTCATTCAATTTGTGTTTTTATGTTTTGTTTGCATACATGTACAGCTGCTGTACAAATACTCAGCACTCCCATGTACTGTAAGCTCACGCCTGTATTTGGGCATTATTAAAACCCTGGTTAGATTTTGGTAGATGCCAGTAGGCCATAATATTGTGGGGTCATAGATGCATACATTTCATATTCCTGCAAAACTTTTATATGAAGTCTGAAGAGGACAACAAGTTTAAAAGAAATTTCTCTGCTTGATGCTTATTTATGAGATTTATTTATACTTTTCCAAGAAACCAATGATTGCAAAAAATAATTATGGTAGTTTTGTAGCTGAGTTCGTTTACATGGTGGATATTTTTAAGAAGTAATAAAACAGATTTATTCAGTTCAGTTATATTAATCGTCAAACATTGAGTAGGTAATAAAACATGCGTAATCACATGCACAAGTATGCATATTATGATTGTAAAATTTTAATCATTTTTTGAGGTGGAATGTTAACTTCACTGTTACCAAGAAGTGCTCGGCAAATGGCCAACGCCTTAAAACTTTAGATAACATTTTTTTATTACAGTATTCAAAATTTCTGGATCATGAACACTTTGAACCTTCAGTCATTCAATTTCATTTTGTAGATTTCTTGAAGTAAAGTGACTCAGTAAAACTAAAACAATGAATAAATATGTCAAATCTATCACCAACCAGTTGGGAATACTAGCAAATTTAATTAACATATCATTAACCACTTAAAATCAAATTTATATTTTATAAAATCATGAAAGTGGCAAAGATGTTTGAAAAATTGCATGTTTGAATGTGACATGACTTGATAGCAGAATCTACTGTAAAATCATTAATTTTCGTGGGGGATTAAATTTCGTGGATTTCGTGGTTCATCTCAACCACGAACTTTAGTCTCAACGAACATCAATTTTTACCCTTGTTTTATTACCTGAAATTCAAAATCCACGAATTCAAGTCCCAACGAAATTGTCTTTTTTACCAAAACCACGAAATTTCGTCCCAACGAAATTAAATGATTTTACAGTATATGACTTTTGCACTCTCACATTTTTGTGATCACGCATGTGCCACATCATAAATTATTTGGGGTGGGTTTGAACCCCATCAGGTACACATGACATTAGGTATATCCAACATTGCTTACATTATGTCATACTACACTACAAAAGCCTAAATATCAACTTCCTGTGTTAATTACCCTTCACTGGTTTTCTTGTAAATATCAAATTTAAGTATAACATACATAAAGGTGGCCATGACCTTATTTCTCTGTAAGTGTTACATTTTTGTCTGAAAAAGTCGCTCTGTCACAACAAGGTTGTACCTCTATTATATCATATATAGCAAGATACAACATTGTTGTGCCAAAAGAACAAGATATTTCTACAAAGGTGAGGTGTAAGAAATTGTTCAATGTGTAAATAAAGTATTCATATTTAAACATTTTACATTAAAATTTTATTTTTTTGAAAAATCTGCGTTTTATGGTTTGTTTTCATTATTTACATTAAAATATTAAAAGCTGTTTAAATAAATAGAGAATAGAGTGTAAGCTTATCGTTACAATAGAATATGCACAATGTATATAAACCACAGTGTGCAATGGGCATTATAGGAATAATCATATTCATTGAAATATATTTTATAAAATTGGTCTATATGAAATGTATATTTTTTATTCAATTTTACATATGGGCGTTTTTCAAAAAAAGTGCAAATTTTGAAACAAATTTATTATCAAAAAAAATTATGCTAAATCAAATTTTCTTTAACATGATAAGAAAGAGTTATTATAAACAAACACATTCCAAGTAAGGGGAGACCTCCTGCTTCGCTAAAAATGTAAATATAATTGCTTGAATTTTTAAAAAAACATCATTTGTCCATCCTGTTACCACACCCATATTTCTACATTAATTTTAATATAATAAAAGAAATATGATTTGATTGTTGCAAATCATCAAATGTATTATATTTGTTGTATATATGCAGAAATAATTAAGTTATTTAATACAAAAACATCATTTTACATGAGAATACACCTTCACTCATTGCGCATGTATGTAATAATTACACTATTTAACTGTTTAATGTAAGCAATTTAATATTAAAACAAAATTTTCAGTGAAATACTGTTGCATATGCCAACTTGGTGAACATTTAATTAAGGAGTTCCATATAAAATAATACACAAAGTTGAAAACTTTAGAAATCTGATGGTAACAGGACGGAAAAACGGTAACAGGATGGACAAATTTGGTAACAGGATGGAAAATGTGGTAAAAGGATGGAAAGCACCTTCATTTGTCAGCCCTGTCAGTCAAATATAACATCCACAAAAAAGTCATCAAGGAGGATTTCATTATAAGAGATATTCACTGATACTCTGTAATCATTCAATTTGACAAAACAAGTAATTATACATTATGACATACAATTAAGATGGATGGTTACCTTAAGTATGGCCGTAATTTCTATTTCAAGAAGCTCTGCCTCCTTAAGTATCGGGAGCAAAGTACATTAAAAAATATTTTTTGTTATGTAAGATACTCTTTTTTAAAATGACATTTAAAAATCTGTAAGGTATTAAGCAATTCGGAATTTATGATCAATATATCCATTATTTGTCCATCCTGTTACCAAAATTGAAGTAACAGGATGGAACAAAAAAGCATGGTAACAGGATGGAAAATTTTATTGTAAATCTTCCTATGAATAATAATTATCCCTCTAAAGAGTCATAATTAAGGTGAAAATAAGATTTCCCAATGTTTTTTAAATGTATGTCTGAGTTTTAATGTCATTATGTTGAATTTATAAGCAATGGAGCATGGTAACAGGATGGACAATTAAGCTTTACCATCAAATATGATTGTATGATTTTTATAAAAAAACGAATTTACTTAATAAAACATAATATTCCCTTTCCCCATTCTCTTTGTTAAGGAGACTTCTATCAAGTAATTATAACGGGATTATACCTAGGAATAAATACTTTGATGTATTCCTGTTTTACCAGTAAGGTAACAGGATGGAACAAAAGTGAGGGACACACTTGTTCACGTAAAAAAACACTGGTTTTATTCCAGACCAATCAGAAAAATTGACTATCATCTACTGCAAAGTACAAAATCTTTATATTTAGCTTAAATTAGCATGATAAATTCATATAATAAAAGAGATTTTGAAGGAACAACATAACTCTGAACTGCTTGGGACAGCCCATTTTCAGGGAGTTAGATTCTTAATCGCAAAAATTTGAACGATATAAGCAGTTTATATAGACATTTGCAGGGTTTGGTAGATAGAAATATGTTCAATCTTGTACATGACAACTGTTGGATTCAGTTGAGAGCTATATACACTATTTTATGAGTCAATAAATGTCTGGGACAACAATTTGCACTTTTTTTGAAAAACGCCCGTATATTATTATAACAACAGTCTGGCTTAAGCGGAAAGTACCATGACCATATGTGTATCTCTGTTTAAGGCTGTACCATAGATCTACATCCCATCCCTGTAGAAATACACAAACAAAGTGATACTCAAAATTATAAACTAGAAAGAAAGATAACTCTGAAGAGATTGTTTTATTTTGATTGAGGTGATTAAGGTTTCTGGAGTTACTTCCCTTGGAGAAATTGCTAGTTGATTATTTGTTTAAACCTTGTGGTGAAGGATATCCCATAAAAGTGCCAGCACATATTTCCAATGGGGTCTTGTGTTCTTCAAAAGGGACAGCAAGTCAAAGAGATAGTGGTATGATACAAGGAATCTGAGTGCGCTGCCCTAGCTCTTTCTGAACAGAGTCATTTGGTACCAATTGGTCCTTTAACAATCCCAGTGTACAGCACCGATACATGGGAGACTACCTCTAGGTTGCCATCAAGTTCATCTGTTGTTTGATGGGAAACACTGAAAAGCGTTTCTGA
Organism: Spisula subtruncata; assembly: GCA_963678985.1. Taxonomy (NCBI): domain Eukaryota; kingdom Metazoa; phylum Mollusca; class Bivalvia; order Venerida; family Mactridae; genus Spisula; species Spisula subtruncata. The sequence goes on along the minus strand of OY787661.1, from coordinate 54,834,323 downwards.
AGTGCCCCGGCTGAGGATCCAACCAGGGACCTCTCAATCTTTATTCAAGCAGTTTGACCACCATGCCATCCTTATTTATTATTTAATATATTTATATACTGGAATGTGATCAACAATATTTAAAACCGAGGTATTTGATGCTAAACATTGGTATATAGATATTTGAAGAACAAATAAAACTTCTATGATAGAAGCATCTTCTGTATCATGCATTTGCCTAGAAAAATTAAATGACTCACATTTTTGTGGTGTGTAGTCTATATTGAACTAACGATAGCAATGATCGATTATTAAAAGAAACAATCAAAATATGTCATAATTGATATCTGAAATATTCAGGGTTCTGCAGTTTGTATTTCACTAGATTAGCTTTACCTATCTGTCCAACCATCTGCACAAATGTTGTGTTTACAAAAATGAAATGCATGATGGTGTAGAAATTAGATTCCCCTCCCGCTTCTAGTTCGCTTAGTCAGATAGAGTCCAAGATACCTCTTAGGTGATTCATTCAATATATAAAATGTTTGGGGACGAGTAATAAACCCAAACAAACAAACAAACAAACAAGCATATAACTCTAACGCGGTATTGGGACCTATGCCACCTAAACCAAACAGGCAAGTCAGGTATAACAACATAAGGATATTGGAAAAGGGATTATCTTTTCAATGTGAATAGTTTGGCTATTTTGACCTGACCCTGAGCCTGAACTTCATGCAAGACTATATTACAAGGTTCTTGCTTTGAATATATCAATTTCCGCAAGCAAATCATGCAATATCAGTATTCAGATTTGTGTTTGTATTACATCTCCAGCGTCTTCGTGATACTCCCAGATTTTGAAAACATGCACTCGGTGTTGTATACGTAGACAATATATCGACTGTTAAATTATGCTAATCAATAGGTCAGGCTCATGTCAATGTTGCCAAGCTATACCGTTATATTAATTTACTTGGTGAATAGAAGTGAGCAGGTAAAATAAACTCCGCTCTCCCTAAATCGATGTAATGATCAGTGATTTCTGTTTATATTGACATTGCAGAATATCGCGTTGGAGTTATACCCTATGTATAATGTCTTGTAAAGGGAGACAACTCCTGTCAGAACATACTTTTGTTTCATGATATTATCTCCCTTTGCAGATTAATAAATATAACTTAATAGTGAAAAAATTATAAAGCAATGAATATTGTTCAGTCTTGATGAAAATATACACAATTACTTATGAAAGCAGAAGTTGATCGTGGCCAGTTCTTCATATTCACAAAACAGGGTCATTGAGGCCAAAGACAAATGTAATACCTGAATGACGCCATATTCCTACATTTCATGCAGATAAGTGTAATAATTTAAATCTCAATTTTCATATCTGGGACTGCATGTCTCGCAACAGTAATTTAATATTTGATATTCATGAAGTTTTTAGTACGCAATTTCCTGATTATAAAGTTAGATATTTTTAAAATAGGTCCACTACATATTTTACAAATTTTAAATTTTAAAACATTGTAACCTCTGACAATTTTCATGCTTTAATGACGGAAATGACTATCATACATTTGTCAGTTTGACACACCTTGTGTTGCGTATGAAGTTTTATAGTGTTCAGTTCATCTCACTTTACTGCACCTTTTAATTCAATCTTGAGATCCATGCTTCTCATTGTTGTCGTGGGCCTTAAAGCAGGGTATTCTGCAGGCTTTTTTTCATTTTTCAGATAAGCAACATTCGAAACATTGGATTCCAGGCCATTGTAGACTAGCCTTATCAATTGAAAATGCATAATTATGTTATTTTACAAATTCTAAAAGCCCTACTTTAGTTAAGCGACTGGCATAGTACTATTTTTTTTATCAAAAATACCAGAAATTAAGAAAAAAATTCAGTCTGTAACTCAATGAAAACACTGCCTTTTGCACGGGTGGTATAGGGAGGGTGAAGCACTTTAAGTCTTGGCCTAATACCTTTCTATGATTTAATCAGATTACTGTATGATAATAACAGCGTAATATTAAAAATTGTGTTATGTACGCGCTTTTTTCTATACATTAACAGTATGATTTAAAATACTTGTCAACTCCTCAATGGATTCGGTTTCTTCTCCAACTGTGAAATTTACATCAGAACAGAGGGTCTGTTTACAGCAGCTGTAATATGAAGCTAAAAAAATATTGAATGAAAACTGGGGTACTGTAAAAGTAATGTAATTTGTGGGGGTAGTTTTTAAAGATTTTCTTTATGAATTTTAATCACAAAATTAAATTCACTTGCTTAATCCAACTACTAATTATGGGGACAGTTAGTAACCAAGTTTTCGTGATATATCCTATAATCGACCAACAGACAAGAATTAAACATGCTACAAATGAAATCCACCCAATTTAATTGAATTCGATAATTAATGATTTTATAGATTGTTTATTTATAAAATGTCCTTGATGGGGTGTGTCATAAATTCATGTCGTTGAATAGCGGGGATTTTGGATTGCGTAATCCGTGGATTTACGACAGTGTAATATTATGCATGTTTTGCCTCATCACTTTAAGTTTAAAAATACTTTTCATCAATAAAAACTTTCTATGAAAATTAAAATGTGTGGTGTTGAATGGGACATTTTTTTGCACGCAAATTATCTTACACAGCAGATTATTATTATGAATATTAAGGTAAACAGTCTACTTTAAATGGCAACTATTTGGTTTTGCATGATGCATGTTTATGTCCGCTTTCAAAGACGTCAGGGTTTATATAAATATATATCTTGGTAAATATTGGTCAGTTCAAACAATGTTCAATTGATCGATACAGATAATAGAACACTTGATTGTCTTCTTCAAACTTGGTGGGAAGGCTGGTCAAGTTATGCAGACCTGCATGTTCAAGTCAGCAAGCCAGAGGTCATGGGATCAGCATCCATATAAAGGGTTATTGACTGACAGAACAATGGAACTGCATGTATTAGTAATGAAGTTGTTTTGAAAATTAGATTGCTAGTCTGAGAAAATTTGACCATTACATTGATTTCCTCTACATGTGGAGAAGCTGCGTGTTCCTTTTATTAAGTAAGTACTTAATAGGAAACAGCCCAGGAAAAAGTTTGGTGAAGCACCAAAAAAAGAGAGAAACAGTGATAAAGCGAATAGGCAACACAAACAAGCAAGAACACAAATTCAGTAGGTCATCAAAAAGGGGTCAAGATATGGAGTGAAGGGGTAAGCTGTATTTCGATGATGCCGAACCAAAACCCCGTAACTCAATTTTGGCGGGAAAACTTTTTTGCAGCATTCGCATCTGCTAGACGTCCCACGCATTTCTGTCTTGTTGCCATCTAAGTAACGCAATTGTCTCTTTAGATGGCGACAAGACAGAAATGCACAGAACGTCTAGCAGATGCGAATGCTGCAAAAAAGGTTTCGCGCCAAAATTGAGTTACGGGGTTTTGGTTCGGCACCGTTGATTTATTATATGATAATATTAGGGAAATGAAGCCATCTAAAACTAACCAGGTCAGTGAGCCTCAGTATGCCAATTTTGTCTCCGAAAACATCATAAATTATTTCTCTATTTTCCAATGCATGGAAAAAACCTTGGAAAATAGTTCTTTAATGAGAAGTCTTATATATATAAGTTCGGAATGCTGAAATATGTGCTTAGTTTTACTTACAAAGTTTCTGATGGGAATGATTTTATTAAATGATCCTTTTATCAAACTAACTTCATACACACCAGCCAAAATCTTGTAATATCAAGGAGATGCTATGTGGTTTATCTATAGATATGGCATGCATGGAAAACTGTACCCCACCCAACTAATAAACACTACACCACTTATATTATTAAGCAAGATATGTTTGTGAAAACTTGAGAATTTTAATACTCTAATTGATATGATTAAGTAACAGGGTAAGGTTAATAGTGGCCATCTCTGGTCCTTATAGATATCCAAGGCATAGGCTAGAAATTCTGATAAAGGGCGATTTAATAATTTCAGTTTTTATTGCCAATTTTTGGCTACCCTTTGTAAACATATTGGATGACTTCAAAACAAGTGTTAGGCAGATTTTGAGTGCAGTTTTCTTTGATGAAGATTTGTCTGATAATACAATGGCTTGTAGGAAGGAGTTTATGAATGGTGGTAAAATATGATGGGATTTAAGATGCTTTATGGTCAGTATAACTTGACCACTGACCTGTTATGTACCGAGAGCTGTTTGTGTTTGAAATAATAAATAATATTTACACATTTATTGTGAAAGCTGTAACAATAGTGTGAAACTGTGCATATAATTGGACTGAAAAAGTGATTCTGGCTTAAATTTGGATATTACAATATTTTGTTAAATTTAGTGTTCCCTGACATTAAAAAATAACATTAAATTTATGGGTCACTGACCTACATCACTGTGAGTTCTGAGGAATATGTTACGTAATTTAAATACATGAGATGTCATTTTACTTACATTTGAAAGTGTTATAGTATAATGCGGAAGCTTTGTATTAATTATAATTATATAATGGTAGCCTTATAATTATCTTGCACCACAACGGAAATTGTGAAGATCAGACGTATCATGTTATAGTTGTGAATTATTTATGTGACATTGTGGTTTATTTAATTATAATTCCAAAGTTTGCAAATCCCTGCATTCTGATTGGCTGAGACGTGACGTTTAACTGAATTTTACGTCACAGAAAAGTGACTTATTCTAAGGTAGTTAATTCATATTGGGACCCTATTTTTATACAGTGAAACAATACATGTCATGTGACTCTGACATCACTGAAGTCAAATCTTCACTGGTTAATGTTGTTTCAAAAACTAGGTCATCAAAGTGAGGTCAATTTAAAAACTAGGTCATTAGGCCTGTGAAAGACTAGGTCATTAGGTCAATTTTAAAACAAGATCATTTAAGGTCTACAAAAAACTAGGTCATAAGGTCAATCTTAAAACTAGGTCAGTAGGGTATGTTAGTAAACTAGGTCAATGGCCTGTGAAAAATTAGGTCATTTGGCCAGTGAAAATAATAGGTCATTTTAAGAAAACTAAGGTATTTACATGTATATGCAAAAATTAGTCAACAATATTGAAGTCAGAGAAAAATGAAACAAGATTAGTACATTTATTAGTACAACCTGTATAAATGTCACGATAGACAAAGTAGCAATGATTTAGGTATAGGATGAGTGCTAGAGGGCTTATGTTTGCACTGTTGTTGTTTTATATACCTGGGTGTTGTAAATGTCACAACTGTCAAATGATCAGAAAATACAAAGTGTGTTAGTTGCTGAGGCTATTGTGGCAAAAAGCAACACTTTATTATAACTTAATAAATGATAAGGTTGCCCCAGTGGTCAGAGTTTGTGTATTTTGGGTAGGGCAATGTGTGACATTGCTGGTCTTTTGGTCATTCATCAGCCTCAGATTCATGTGTAGCAGTTGACAGCTCAAACTTGTTTGTTACTTGTTCAGATAATTATCAATTCTGGTAAAACTCGCTCATCCAACAGACCAAAAGAGAATGTATATCATTTTGATACCATTAGTGTAATAACATTTTTTTTTTAAATTAAATTTTTTTAATTGCTCATGTGTAAAACAAAATCCGTCTCAGTCAGTTCGTTGAAAAACTTGTATATTTATTGGTTCGTCTCTATGGCGTGTCAGACGTTGCAAAATTCAATAACTGTCTATGTTTGTGGTATATTCGTATATATATGTTATATAAACTCATATATACATTGTAAAATGTTATATATATATGGTATTTTATCATATATATGTTCCATAAAGTTATATATATTTGGCAAAAACCATATGTATGTGGTATATTTCTATATATATGTTGTATAAAGTTATTTATATTTTTATTCATATATATATATAAAAATTGTTCATATATAATTTTTTTGGTCGTATATATATGTTGTATAATTGCATATATAATTTTTTTTGATCGTATATATATGTTCTATAATTGCATCTTGGGAAGTGTTTACATATTGATTTGAAACGAAGGATTTCATTGGACGCTAAAGTCAAGCCAGCGAGCGATAGCAACGAACAATAACTCCATCGAACGATAAGGATATAGGTTATACACCACTAAATTTCCCAGCGAACAATAAGAATTTCCCAGCAAACAATAAGAATGGGTATGATAAAAAGGGGCATATTGAGGCAACCAGGCTTTGTGAGCTCGAAAGACCGGATATGTAGATGTAGGGCAGGTGGAATAGAGTTGAAAAATACCGTCGCTAGGCACCTATCTTGGTGCTGAAAGAGGGGCCAGACCCCCAAAGTAGCCAAAATAGCTGAATGTCATTGTCGACTTATGATGGGTTCGAGCCCGTGTACCACCCAAACCATGCTTTGTGACCCCAAAAGACCGGGTATACAGACGTAGTGTATGATCATACGAATCGAACGAGACTCTCGGCAAGTTCCTATCTTGGGGAGGATAGCGGCTAGGGGCCGGACCCCGTGGTGCATATAATAGCAGTATATTGAACTTTGCGTTTTGGGCCGGTTTCGGGCCCGAACAGAGCCCAAACCAGGCTCTGTGACCCCGGAAGACCGGGTATGTAGATGTAGGGTAGGTGGACGAGAGTAGAAATACCGTCGCTAGGCCCCTATCTTGGGGCTGAAAGAGGGGCCAGACCCCCAAAGTAGCCAAAATGGCTCTATGTCATTGTCGACTTATGACGGGTTCGAGCCCGTGTACCGCCCAAACCATGCTTTGTGACCCCAAAAGACCGGGTATACAGACGTAGTGTATGATCATACGAGTCGAACGAGACCCTCCGCAAGTTCCTATCTTGGGGAGGGTATCGGCTAGGGATCGGACCCCGTGGTGCCTATAATAGCAGTGTATTGAACTTTGCGTTTTGGGCCGGTTTCGGGCCCGAACAGAGCCCAAACCAGGCTCTGTGACCCCGGAAGACCGGGTATGTAGATGTAGGGCAGGTGGACGAGAGTAGAAAAACACCGTCGCTAGGCCCCTATCTTGGGGCTAAAAGAGGGGCCAGATCCCCAAAGTAGCCAAAATAGCGTTATGCCATAAGCGACTTATGATGGGTTCGAGCCTGTGTACCGCCCAAAGCATGCTTTGTGACTCCAAAGACCGGGTATACAGACGTAGCGTATGATCATAGGAACTTGCAGAGGGTCTCGTTCGACTCGTATGATCATACACTACGTCTGTATACCCGGTCTTTTGGGGTCACAAAGCATGGTTTGGGCGGTACACGGGCTCGAACCCATCATAAGTCGACAATGACATACAACTATTTTGGCTACTTTGGGGGTCTGGCCCCTCTTTCAGCCCCAAGATAGGGGCCTAGCGACGGTGTTTTTCTACTCTCGTCCACCTGCCGTACGTCTACATACCCGGTCTTCCGGGGTCACAGAGCCTGGTTTGGGCTCTGTTCGGGCCCGAAACCGGCCCAAAACGCAAAGTTCAATATACTGCTATTATATGCACCACGGGGTCCGGCCCCTAGCCGCTATCCTCCCTAAGATAGGAACTTGCCGAGAGTCTCGTTCGATTCGTATGATCATACACTACGTCTGTATACCCGGTCTTTTGGGGTCACAAAGCATGGTTTGGGTGGTACACGGGCTCGAACCCATCATAAGTCGACAATGACATTCAGCTATTTTGGCTACTTTGGGGGTCTGGCCCCTCTTTCAGCACCAAGATAGGTGCCTAGCGACGGTATTTTTCAACTCTATTCCACCTGCCCTACATCTACATACCCGGTCTTTCGAGCTCACAAAGCCTGGTTGCCTCAATATGCCCCTTTTTATCATACCCATTCTTATTGTTTGCTGGGAAATTCTTATTGTTCGCTGGGAAATTTAGTGGTGTATAACCTATATCCTTATCGTTCGATGGTGTTATTGTTCGTTGCTATCGCTCGCTGGCTTGACTTTAGCGTCCAATGAAATCCTTCGTTTCAAATCAATATGTAAACACTTCCCAGGATGCAATTATAGAACATATATATACGATCAAAAAAAATTATATATGCAATTATACAACATATATATACGACCAAAAAAATTATATATGAACAATTTTTATATATATATATGAATAAAAATATAAATAACTTTATACAACATATATATAGAAATATACCACATACATATGGTTTTTGCCAAATATATATAACTTTATGGAACATATATATGATAAAATACCATATATATATAACATTTTACAATGTATATATGAGTTTATATAACATATATATACGAATATACCACAAACATAGACAGTTATTGAATTTTGCAACGTCTGACACGCCATACGTCTCATAGAAGCCTATTTACAACTTTAATTAAGTAAATACAGAAATCATTAAAAAGCCCACAAAAAGCAGCAACAATAGGGGAGAGGTGAAAATCATCCAAATTATGCAAAAAAGGGAGTTAACCTTGAGTCATTGTAAAGTCCACAATGATGACTTGATTTGCCGAGAGATGACATTTCGTTGAGCAAAAAATCTACATTAATAGGACAAGCTTTCAAAATGAAAGGGACAAAGTCTCGGATGAATCGAATGTCTGTATCCACCACAACAATGTACAGAGAGCAATTGAGCTGATCAGCAAAAAGTTGAAATGATTATATGCCATAATTGGCATTTCTGAGCAATAACCAATCAATGTGCAAATGTATTCAAAAGTTTTTTCGTCAGAAAAAGTGAAAAACGACCAAAATCTTCACAAAACTGATTGTTATTTTATGATGAATCAGAATAAAAACATGGTGTATCTTTTGTTATAGCTGACAAGTTACAAGTTGACTGTATGATGGTTATATTGTGTTTTTTTGCAAGCCGAAGCTGACTTGACCTGTCAGTGTATTTGTATAACCTACTAAACTTGCCTAGTATACATCGTATACTGAAATTAATATCTATTTTATACATTGTATAATAAAATTAATGTCCGAAAAAGAGAAGTTTGACCAGTCAGTAAAATAGGTGAAAAAATGCATAAATAACAAACCAACAACCAATCAGAATCTCTCGTGATCTTATTACTTAAGTAAGTTATACTTGTTAAATAGATGAATAGTATTATATCTTGTCATTTTTAATAGAAATTGTGTGTTTTTTTATCTATTTCCGAAAAATCAACTTTGAAATTTGAAGGAAAATTGATATCAGTTTTAAATTGTGTCTGGAATTTGATAGATATAAATGATAATCTTACATGGAACAGTATGGCATTTGAGTTTCCTAAGCTTTCATTTCTTGGCAGTTTTGATGTGTTATGTATTAAATTTTGGACTTAATTGAAGTTGCATATTTGGTTTCATGGATTTTGTATTGAAATATAAGCTTGTGTGTTCAGAACTTTGTATGATGGTTTATTTTGATATTCAAATTTAATTCTTTATTCATTCACTGTATAAATGTGCATTCATTAATTTAATAGGACTAGATAATTATAATTGTAGTATTCAGTGCATGATAATGTTATTTGATAGGTTTGATCTGTGGACGTAGATCTCGGTACAATCTCGGTACAATAGGAATATCATAAACCAGTTATTGTATTATTAAGCGTATTCATATTTATAAAACTGTAAAACAAAGATAATTTCTCTACTGTTTTCGTAGCATGTCCTTATTTGGGCATGATTGCAACCTTTGACATTTCTATGTGTGGTTCTATACTAAATAACGGCTGTCATTAACTGTGCAGTTAATAGTTAAATCAATGAGCATTATTTGGAGAAAAGTGCAGATTCATATTATTAGACCTATTAAATGCTTACAAAACAAGGAGAAACCAGGAGAAACCAGGAGGAAAATAATCGCTTCCTATGTGTGTGTGTTAGCAATCATTTAATGATGTCATTTATTAACAATATCATTGTGCTCATTACCTGGACTATCTTATCATTGTGTCGAAATTCTTACTTTTTAATTGTTGTGTTATTGCTGTTTAAATGCATTTCATGACATTTTAATTAAGGAAAACTTAATTTACAAAATTTAAATTTATAAATTTATTCTGACGGCATCAAACCGGAAGAGATGTCTAATACTTGGAATGCTGGTAGTCTATTTTATAATCACGCCATTTTCGAGATTTACTGTTGAGATTGATCTCTTGATCTTCTCCATATTTCGTGCCACTTTCGAGAATGAACTTGTGAATTTGCTTACTGACTTACGAAACTTTCGTACTTTTTTTTTCGAACGTATGATTTTGCTGATTCAAATTTGGAGGAATTGAGAAACGGATTTTGTGTATTTAATATTTTCTTCTTCATCTTCTTCCATAGTTTGTGTTCCATTATCTTCATGGATGCATTACATTGGAAAGCTAACGTAAACTAAAATAGTGTAAATTATATTCAGTAGTTCATACTTTAAAAGATATATTTACTCCAGAATGAATTTAAGTAGTTGAAACTAACGTGTAATGTTCTCTACTGGTAGAGTGTTAAATAAGTGTTGACAACTTATACCATAGTTACTGCAAGCTTCGTGTTTGAATAAATAGGTTTGAAACATTCCAAATTCTGGTATTTTAAAATTCTATTTTGATATAAATCCCTTAAATATATTTGCAACAAATTGTTTTAAATAGGAATGACAGTGCATGCATGTAGAAAATGTAATTTTGTTCAAAATTAGGTAACTTGGAAAACCAGAAATTAACTACGAAAATAGGAGTAACTCCACTTTAACAGGGGTACTTGACAGTTATGCTTAATACTGTAACATTAATCTGCAGTGAAGTAGAATTTGTTGAGATAAGCAATGGTATAATACAACATTGTAGGATCAATTATTACCACTGTTAGTTGTTGTTTCGGAGATTTGAAATGTGTGAATGATCTGTTTCAAGTAGGTTTAGAGTACCGACCACCACTGGGATTTATACTTCCCTTTGAAAACTGTTGTTATATAATGTTGCATGACGAGAGAGAGGTTTCATGGACCAAAGAGTTAAGTTAAGGTAGTAGAAATTAGGAATGCCATGTCATAATGATTCATATTAAAACTGAATTATCACCATGGAAGCTGATCAATTACATTTTTGCACCAAATCTCAGTTTTTCTAAATTGACATAAAATTAAAAACTTGCTTTATTAAGATCATGTATTGTTTAAACGAAATTCAGGTATCCAATTTATGAGTCTCTTAGAATAGATACAATTTTCTGGGAAAGTTAGTAGCTGTTTCTCAAAGTAACTAGAAAGAATGTTCATCCCATTAAGTTCAAGTATAGATGAAAAATATTGGCCAAACTAGCAGGGAAGAAACCAATGACCATGCACTTATGGCTGTCTGAGAATCTTAGGCATTAATGGACAAACAGAAAGTATGTTACTTTGCTAATGTGCTGAGCATATATATTGACCCAATTATTTCCTGGAAATATTCTGTGTTTGCTAGATCCTTATATGGTCATTTAGTGCATAAATACTTTATACAGCTGCTAAGACAATTACCGTACATTACTGCATTGTGTCTGTTTTATTTGGGGAATGTGCCATTTCTCGTTAGTTTGCCAAAAATATGGGAATTATTGTCTGCATTGACGTCCCACAGGGACTTGTGCTGCCTCCTTATATGTTATTGTAATGTATTAGTCGTTACTTTTTGAGTGAAAACTTTCATTGAAATTTATGTTACGCTGATGTTGGCTTAATGTTAACTGAAGTTGGCCGATGTTTGTCGGTCTTACGTACATCAGATAGTATCTAAGTGTAACAGTAATAGTGTTATGAATGGATGATATTTCGTACTTAATTAGGCTTAACGCAAACCGTAAATAACACCGTAGGCTTTGACATTATTGAATTGGGGGTGTGATGTGAACTCAAGGAAAGTGAAAAGAGATGCTGGGAATAGAATTGATGGTTTCCATTGAAGAAAGTTAGTTTGACATATTTTGTGAATTTTGACCAAATAAGGGATGGAGGGTATTAATGACATCTTAACTGATGAACTTTGTGATTACATTCTGTTTGGACGTCCGTCTGCTGTAAAGCAATTCTGTAACTAAACTGTATTAACAAATCTTTATTAAAAGGAACTTTATAATGTTGAAATACTAATATATTAACTACAGTTTTCTCATGTAGAAGACACCAGGATTGCTCAAGTAGCCAAAGTGTACTAGTGTATTTGTTGTTTATTTTCATTTTCTCAATATTATTAAATTTGATTTTTGCTCTTGACTTTCAATCTTTTGTTACAATTTTTGAAAGCTTTGTGGATTGTATTATGAGGAACTTAAATCATCAATATTAAAAGTGTGAAGAATTTTGCATAAAGACAAATGGAATTATTCAACAGTGTATTAAGTTTGCGCTAAAGGGATGTGTTTTCATGCTCTCCCTAAAGGAGGAGCGGATAGTTGTCTCTTCATCTATTGATTGAATCTTTATAGGAATTAAGCTTAACTTGTTACCAGAAAAGGATCGAGATCAGTGATACAACAGTGTTTGCACATCTGGACTTCATGCATCAGTTCTGTCAATAATTTCTTGCTGTGAATTTAGAATTATTCAGCATCTAGTTAATGCATCATCAAAACCATATTTCATGACAGTTATATGATAGTAGTCCATCAAAACAGCTTCAAGTCTTTACTTAATCTATAGATATCGGTGTTTATGAAACTTTTGCAAATCCTTTATATTTATAATGGTTGCATGCTGTAACCCTAATATTCTTTTAAGGGGTTTGGTGCTCAACACTTATCAACAGTATTGAGGTATCACAATGTTAAGAAGGGTAGCTTAACTGCAACAATAATTTTATATGTCCTGGCATTTCCTGTATAAGGGCTTATTGACTGAAGACTTTGAAATGTGAACTGAATGTCCAGTTTGTTAACTGACCAACAGTTGGATGGTTTCGTAAATATACAGTAGTAAACTGACATCAACTATGTCAATATAATGATTAAAAAGATTAAAATAGTGAAAATCCCGGTAACGTAATATACTAAGAGCTCATTTTAATAGAATACTTGTTTGGTATTCCTGTCTAAAGTCAGTTAATAGAACAATCCAAGGTTATTTCAGGCTGACTTGACGTGCCACTGACATGACAGACCAGTTCAAGGTCACCTGATACACAAGTCCAAGGTCACATGACAGACCAGTTCAAGGTCATCTGTCAGACCAGTCCAAGGTCACCTGGCAGATCAGTCCAAGGTCATCTGACAGACCTGTCTAAAGTCACATGATCGACCAGTCCAATGTCACCTAATGGAAGTGTCCAAGGTCACCTGACAGATCAGTTCAAGGTCACCTGTTGGAACTGTGCATTGTCAAATGTTTCAAATTGCAACTTGAACTTGATATAAACTTAAACTTACTTCCATTGGCTGCTTAAAATAAAGAATATTCATATTCAGTCCACAACAGCATGAGCCTTGAGAACCAGAGACCTAATCCAATGCAGTTCCATTCTAGTATGGTCAGTGTAATAATGCTAACAATGTGTCTCTCAGGCTAGTGCCAGATGGCATTACAGGATAGGTTCAAGTCAAGATGAAAAATATGCTCTCAAAGTAGGTCAGTGTCTCATTAGTCAGAAATACAAGACCTTTTAAACAGAGGTGACACTAATAAATAAATACTTTTATTACTTTGCCTAATAATACAGGTGTAAGTGTGATGCCTTCAGTGAAATTGTCCTTGATTTATTACTTAGGTATGGTGATACGAAAATACGAAAATCGACAGGCTCAAACTTTTGTTAATAAATGCAAATGAATAGTATATTATTTGAATACACATTATTTTAGCTTAGGTATTCATTACAAGTCTTTTGATTGTTCGTTTTGTGGACGAGGTGCAGCGGCATTATTTCTCCTGGACAAATAAGCTTTATGAAATTTCTGAAATGTTTTGTGTATATAAGACGTATGATTGAAAATTAAGTATTCAGTGTAAGTTTGTTCGAATTGTTATGCAAATAATATCTAACGTTGGACTTACATGGAGGGAGTGAAAATATAGTCACATTAATGAAGGTGGTGTTTATTAGAGTAAACAGTTTGTGTGTCAAGTGTTTAGAATAATTATAATTCGTTTGAATAATTGTTACTGTCCGAATTCTCTGTGTATGGTATAATAATGAGAGCGGTAATATATCATGTCGTATTGACTCTCCAGGCCGAGGTCTCAACCCTTAGTGACTTAGCTTACTGTAGAGACAGCTACCAACTTTCATTTAGCCAAGGTCTCGAGTCTTAGTGTCTTTGTTAACTTTATAGACAGCTAACAACTTACATTAGGCCGAGGTCTCGACTCATAGTGACTTAACTAACTTTAGAGACAGCTAACAACTTACATTTGTGACATTCGTATCGAGGTGATTTTGGTTCAGTTAACAAAAATGTGAGATATTTCAACGCTTAATTGTTTTGTAATTGGATCGTCATTTGATTATCTATTACTCCACAGTGTTAATTGGATTATTAAAGTTAACGAGTGTCAGCGTTGTATTGACGAGGAAATGATAGTGTTCACAACTTGGTCTTGTTTCTGGATAAGTACATTCCAAGACGTTGGATCATGGTTTAATCCATCTTTGCATTTTATTGACCCGTAAAAGTACAAAATATATTCAGTCTAGTCTAGCTGGTTTAGCAATTTTGAAAAATTAATGAACTATAGATTAAGCAATACATTTGAGCTTCTACTGATTTTGTGCAAGACATCATTATCTGACAAGAAGATGCTAAAATAAGGAAATTTTCAATAATATTTTGGTATCAACATTTTTTTTATAGAACTGAATTAATTAAGGTCATTTCAGTTAAAATGTAAGGATAAAAACATGGCAAGTTTTTGTAAGGATAAACTTTTCAAAAGTCATCGACGTAGGTAAAGTGTACGCTTAAGATATCGTTACATGGCCCGTATGGAATAAATTAGAATTATACCAGAAAATTTTGTGCATAATATGAAGATTTTCGTCAATATCTTGTCATGATATGTTATGAAATGAACTTCTCGATTATAAATTATTTACGATTTTACCCATAATACATTGCTTCTCATTGGGCTTACTGACTTCACCACTAAGTGGATTACCTTATGCTTAATTGAAGCTTTGGATTAAATTGAAAGCGAAATTAGATAACTTCACATTAACTTCTTATACTTGATTTAATAAGTTTTGCATAGCAGTGTAATGGAACCTTCGAAAGTGTTTACTTAAATTTTTTCACTAGGTGTCATTTTGGAATAATTTGTGGTTACATCAAGGAAATGTGTATTAATTGTTTTCTTTATATAATAATTTCGTTTAATGACTGACTTATCTCATTGAAAAGATCTCTGGGAAAGGAGATATTTCATTGTGAAAATATTATCTTATGCGGTCATCATTTATTGAAAAGTTTATTGAGAAACAACCAACTTAAAATCAGTCCGTAACTTTTGTCCTTAAGAAATTGGACAAAAGTAATTTCAACAATATTGAAATAAAGTTTACGAACAATGTTATAAAATTGACATGAATGGGTCACATAATTGGAAGACTGGACATTTATTGTATATATATTTGGAATATCATTGACCGCTATCTACGGTAGACATGATAGAGAATTATACCGAACTGTGCTTATGATATTCGGCTGGATGTTTAAATATATTGAAACAAAAATGGTATAATAAAGAAGTGGAATTAATGAAAAAGTTTATACAAAAATAGGGAGACAATAGTCCCCGCAACTTAATGCATTTCAGCTGCAATCATTTAGCCATGTCAAAATCATATTTTTTACAAAAGCTGTGCTAATGTGTGCATTTAAAAATCTGGCTGCTAAGCAACTAAGGAGTTAATTTGATGCCTGTTGTTCACATTTGTTGCTGATTAACCTGGTATTCAAGCTCTTCAAGGGCCCCGCTATTATTGACTCGAGATTGAGTCAGATGCCTCGTATTGCTCCGAGCTACGTTTAATTAATTAATGCCTGAGTTATTAATAAATTTACGGCATCTGGATATTACCTTATTATAATATGAAAGTAATGAATGCGGAGTAATAATTGAAGTGGGGTTTATTTGCTGAAGGGAGCAGCTTAGCTTTCTGACTCTTAGGTGTAAAGTTGATGTTTTTGTGATGAATTTCATTTTTCGATGGATTCTTCATCTGGATATGTGTCTATTTTTAATGACAATTGTTACCGTGGCGATGAAGAATACGTTTTTATTTTAATTGAGAAGTTAGGTGAGCATTTAATAAAGTGTCTGAGCTGAAACATAAATAATAAAACTTTTATTTTTATAAAAAAAATCTGGAAAGCAATACAGGAATGCTGCTGAAATGATCTAATTTATGATTTATTTATGATGACCCCCAAAAAACAAGCTTCTTTTCATCTTGATGGTGTGATCATTGATAGCGAGAATGTTTGATTCTCATCTTGTACGAGGAAATTGAGAATTGATGTAATACATGAAGTGTGTGAAAATTGCTGGAATACAATTGACAAGATTTTGTGATTTAACGCCAATTAATTTTTGATATCACATTAATGCAATTTTTTTTGTAATCAAAAAAAATCTTTAATTGACGCTTTTTTATGAGGGATGATTTTTGTCCATTTTTTGTGAACCAGAATGTCATGAAATTAGATTTTTAGGGAAAGGATAAAGAAATTGAAATGAACTGTTAAATGTGTTACTATAGCAATTGAGTCATCAGGACTATGTGAATACAACAGCTGGGCGGGGAGTGAAACTAGTTATATGAAGTATAGCTTGTCACATATTGTGACCGGATGAATCGAAAATACATAATGAGGCGTAGCAAGCTGTGGTCATGGACCCGGTTTTCAGCAGCTAATTAATTAAGGGTCAACGATGCAATGAACTTCAACGAAAAATGTGACTATTTTGAGAAAAAAATGTTTAGATGTAGTCAGTTTTGAGCAAAGAAAATTAATAGTATTTCTGAAATAATTGTGAATATTTGTGAATTATTATATTAAGTGTTACATTTATAATGTGAATAAATAGCTAGTGATTCCTTTTAAATATAAATTTTGTTTCTTTAAATTTTAGGATACTTTCTCGGAGTTAGTTCACTTTGATGAAATATTAGTCGTAGGCGGTGTATAAAACAGTTGTTGTTCGGGTAAACAACATGTATAATATTTCATTTGAAATGTGAGAAATGAAAATTGGAGTAATCAGTACTATGAAGTACTTTTTTGACTGATTAAAACTGGAGATTTGATACACAGGATGCGGGTGTCCAGATTTTCGATTTCCGTTGGAATATGATACGTGAAACGTGTGACCTTGATGTTTTAATGGACCCATTAATTTCTGTGCACCTTGTTCACATGTCAGAATGATGCACACGATACACATGCAGTGATATACATGTACGTACAGTAACACATGTATGTGCTACATTTCTGCAGGGTTCTAGGGGATTGTGACAGACCCTTCGGTCATAGAATAATGTTGCTATGCTACACGACTTGATGTTCATTGGCTGCAACAGATGTTCTATTGTCGTTGAAGAATTTATTGTAACAAGCAGTTGCATTCTATTGTTAATGAAGCGTAAATTGTAACACGCAGTTAGATATTATTATTTGGAATTTTATTATTATTATAACGTTTATAGTGATAAAACTTGTGCCTTTGTTGTGATTGAAGTCGCAAAAAAATGTGTGATGAGAATTTTGTGACTAAATGAGTATGCACGGTACAGACAGTGTGGTTTCCAAGGCGCTAAATTTGATCGGAAAATTGCAACATAAGTATGGATTTAAACCTAAATTTTATGATATTGTGGAATATTCACCAGAAAAAGAGGAATTACCGACAATATTGGAAGAAGATTTCATTAAAGAGGTTTGTACCAATATACATGCATACATATTAAAATGAAGATGTTTGACGCTTAACTGTAGTATCCGTCCCTATCTGGTTACAGTTAACACAGTTTTGCTCCAAATTCTGAAAAAAAGTTTTGATGATATACCAAGTCTATGGCCAGGCTAAACACCACTAAATTTGCATGGCTCATATATGGCTTTGGGGGCAGTGGAAAGAGAGTTAGAGTGATTTAATGTTAGGGAGTTGGGGTTTAGGGAGTTTAGGGGCTGAGGGAGTATGAGTGTTGTAAAAACCCTGACTTTTGTCTTTGCTAAAGAATAACAAAATAAGAGCGGGGGGGGGGTCTAATATTTTGGTATCTTAATGTATAACATGAATGATTTGTTGATGTTGTTTGTGTCAGCCACTATCAGAAATACTTGGCTGTGGAGGGAAGTTAGTGTGGCAACAAGAAGTGCTAAGTGCAATAACAAATGTCACTGAAGATAATGAAACAGTCTTTAGGGTAATCAGATGATTTAAGGACATTTGTCTACTTATATTCTGTGTCAGATAAAAGCTTGATTTATTTCTATATATCTGTGTCACAGGAAGCTTGATTTATATTTTCTTTATGTTTGTGTCATATTGAAGCTTGATATATCACAAAACAGTTGAGTATTAGAGAAATGTTATAGAGAAATCAAATAGGTGACATCTCTGTGTTATATTTGTGGTTTATTCTGACAGTGGGTTAGAGTAGTCTAACTGTTGTCTCAGATTGCAGAGTACCCTAACTGTTAAATGATTGAAATCTATGAAATGTGAGTGAGAAGAATGCTGTGGTATTCATCACTTCGATGCAACTACGTTGTATTTCACTAAGTACCATATGAAAAGATACGACCTTGTTGCGGCTGATTTAAAAATTGTTGCTACCAGTTTATTATACAATAGTAGTAGACAATGGTGACTATACACCATTGATATACCTGATACCCAGTTATTTACATACCATTGTACCATCAGTACCTAATTTCTGTCTTAAAGAAGTCTTGTTTCCTGAGTGACATAGTAAAAATGTACTGAAGATAGATCAGAATGTTTATGCCACTACCGAAGAAATTGGGGGACATTACTAAGATTTGCAGAGTTGTGGCCCTTGAAATGGTTAAAAAATACTGTAATTGCTCAGAATTATAAGTATTTGAGCTGCACATCAACCCTTGTAGGAGTATATTAGTCAGCATATGTATCATTAGTTATTGCCCTTTATATGCCTTAATGACATGGTCGAATTGCAACTGGGGGCATCCATGTCTGGTGGACATAGTTCTAGTTCCTAGCTAATATTTTATTTTGGTGTCTATAAAGCATCAGTCAAAGAAGTTCAGGGGTGTGGTTGAAAAAATATGGTTATCAAAATTGTTTGGCCTTCATCATTTCTCCTATATTATTTGATAGCACAGCTTTTTATATACAATGTTGTACTTGATTCATTTAACTTATAAAACTGTTTATGTAATAATTTCTCTATAATTTCTGTCTGCCTATATAATCATCTCTATATTACCAGGTACAGACAGAGTGATTGAAATGTACTGATAAGCCTTTCGGTGCTTACATCCAAATCTTGATATCAATGAAAGCCATTCACCTATTTTGATTGTAGATTTTTCTGAACTTTTTTTCTGGATTTTTTTATAGGAAAGTATTTACAAAGATAGTAGTATCTTCACAAGTGTTGAATTAAAACATCATTTCAGATAAAGTAGTCATTAAGGAAAGGGTACATAACTCAGCAGTGGGTGGAAATGAAATAAGGTAAATCATTCAAAATGTCAACTGATGGCATGATAGGATACAAACATCAAGAGTTTGTTGAGGTACAGGCAACAAGTTTGTTGAGGTACAGGCAACAGGTTTGTTGAGGTACAGGCAACGGGTTTGTTGAGGTACCGGCAACAGGTTTGTTGAGGTACAGGCAACGAGTTTGTTGAGGTACAGGCAACGAGTTTGTTGAGGTACAGGTCGACAACGAGTTTGTTGAGGTAAAGGCAACGAGTTTGTTGAGGTACAGGTCGACAACGAGTTTGTTGAGGTAAAGGCAACGAGTTTGTTGAGGTACAGGTCGACAACGAGTTTGTTGAGGTAAAGGCAACGAGTTTGTTGAGGTACAGGTCAACAACGTGTTTGTTGAGGTACAGGCAACGAGTTTGTTGAGGTAAAGGTCGACAACGAGTTTGTTGAGGTACAAGTCGACAACGAGTTTGTTGAGGTACAGGTCGACAACGAGTTAGTTGAGGTACAGGTCGACAACGAGTTTGTTGAGGTACAGGTCGACAACGAGTTAGTTGAGGTACAGGTCGACAACGAGTTTGTTGAGGTATAGAGTACTGTAAAACCTTGATAAAACAACCACATCATTGATAAAGTCACATTAATAAAGGCAACCTCAATAATAAAAACACCTTTATAATAAGACCAAAAGCCATCTCTATGATTATGATGCCCCCCCCCTCCCATCTTTGTTGAGGGGAGAACACTGCTTTGCAAATGTTCATTGGTAGATCGGACTGTCTGTTGGTAGACCAAGCTGGTTTCCGTTCGATACTTCAAGAACGCTTTGCCGTAGGATCTTTAAACTTAAATGGAGACTGGCCAGCAACACTGATGACAAATGATTTTTAGGTTAGTCGGTCAAAGGGTCAAGGTCACTGTGACCTTTACCATTTTCAACAATTAGGGCCTATTAGGGGCATTGTACTTTACAAAACATGTTTTACAAACATCTCTTGTTAAAGACTACAATCTGTCTCAATGATAAAACGACCTCAATAATAAGGCAATTCCAAGAATAAGGCAATTTCAAGAATAAGGCAATTTCAAGAATAAGGCAAACTCAATAGTAATTAGGCAACCAAACTACAAAGAACCCATCATAATTATTGTGTAACCACCTCAGTAATGAAGCCACCTCAATAATGAGTCTACCTCAATAATGAGTCTACCTCAATAATAAAGCCACCTCAAAATTATTACTACCTCAATAATAAGACCACTTAAAATAAAGAGCCCTTTATCTGTTTTAGTAAATTTATATTCAGATGCAATATCAGTGATTTAGATTGTAATGGCCAGGATGCTGAATCACTTACCGTACCTTTATTCCATAACACATTACAGAACTAAAAGAAAATTAGTGTGGGAATTAATTTATTACAGTTTTTTATGAGTCAAAACTCCAAAAAAATAGATATTATTATGAGTAAGAACTTTTATTGAAAATGAGTCCATGTATTACCCATAAATATGTCAGCTGATAATTAACAGTACTTTCTAGGTAAATCCCCGTGGGTAATAGATATAGTGAGGAATCCAATGCATAGGATAGCAGTACGCATTTCATTCCCAGGTCCACTGTACTATACTGTAAATTCATTTAATTTCGATTTGACAACATTTTCATGATTTTGGTAAAAAGACCTTTATGATGGGACGTTAATTCCTGGACTGCGCATTTCAGGTAATATTAAATCACAATTATTGTTTGATGGGATTTGATTTTGGGGTTAAAGATGAACCACAAAATTTAATCCCCCATGAAAATTAATGATCTTACAGTATGAGAGTAACATACTGTTTGCCAATGAATACCCATGGGAAAGTATTGTAGTATTGTTAACATTGTATGAGACATTGGGAAAACTTTCCAATTATGTTGTACATCTGTTAATCATATCCCCGGGTATCTCCCTCCAACATCAGCCGACATCAACCGACATTAGCCGACCTCAGCCCCGACAACAGCTGTACATGTTTGTGTCAATACAAGTCAAACATACCAGTACCAGGTACCCTGCATGGAGGAATACATTCCCTATACCTGGTTCTCCTGTTTGAAACACCCCTTTCCTCATCTCATATTGTTATACTGGTACCCTGTATGGAGGAATGCATTCCCTGGATCTGGTTCCCCTGTTTGAAACACCCCTTCCCTCGTCTCATATTGTACTGGTGCCCTGCATTGAGGAATTCTCTGGTTCTGATTCCCCTACATAAAATCATCCCTCAGTTCCTATTAAAAAATTGTTTAGTTGGTACCCTGCCTGGAGGAATTTGCTAAATCTGGTTACCCTTTTTGAAATGCCCCTTCCTCATCTCCTATTGTTATACTGGTACCTTGCAAGAAGGCATCTACCTGGTTCCACTGTTGTGGTTCAGTCCCTCAGAGAAGTAATAGGAATCTGTGTAACTGTTAAACTCAGATTCCTTAATTGCATGAAGGAATTCCTCATCCCCTCCTAGAGGTAATTGAATCCCTTTCCATTATAACTTTCCCAGATAAACATACCGATTCCAGGTGTGCATGCAGTTAATGAGCAAGGTACAATATACATTTCTGTTTACATATTTTACATACATGATATACATGACTTTTGTAATTGCATGCTGTGCTTTCACCTGACATGTAAGCATAGTATTTTATGAAACAGTTCATTCTAACCCATTAAGTCATTACATTTATAAACAAAATAAAACTATTTACAATATTCGATGATGAGGGAATGATTAAAAAGTTGCTTTAACATAACATTTACATACTCTTTTTCCCCTTTAATAGGACCAGAGTGTTAAAATGTTCCAAATGGTGCCAAAAATTGCAACATTTATCTGGCACATTAAGTCTTGGCATTTAATCTGAGACTCTGATGTCCAGTTATCTCCCTTTCTCCACTAGATTCTCATAGAACACATTTCTCTGGTAATTACCACATGTGTGTTACAATTCCAATAAGTGGGTTACTGAATAATGATTATAAATACATGACCTGAGGTCAAATGTTTCTGATTATTTTTTTCTGTTTTTTCAAATAAATTACCATAGTAATGATAAATTGATAGCACTACTTCAGCATGTTTCCGGGTAATTCATACCCTGGAATGTTTAGGTATAATGTTTACATTTTCTGGACACGCTGCCAAAATCTGCCATTTATCTGAAAAACATGTCTCCGCATCTTCCGAAATGTTTGTGTTTTAGCCAGGCATGTTGTTTATTTTTTAGGAAACATATAAAACTATTATTATCTAATAATCATAGATTTTGAGCATATTTTAGTGAGCGCTCAGGGGAACGTTATACGGGTTTGCAGACATTGATTATTCCATATTGAACGTACCATAGTTATAACAGTAGCTAGTATGACTCATTCATGCATTGATCTGGTACTGGTAGAGAATCTTACTGTATAGAGAATAGCGTTTCCACTGTATTCAGCAGTTTATACTCTGAAAAATTGGATATTTTCTTGTGAAAAATATTTTGGAATTTTAAACACATGTGAGACAATGCCGATGGTATGTACATGCCGTTTGTTGTTTGATATTTTCTATAATTTTGTGCATCTTCAAGTTTGCCATGTCTGTATGGTAAAATACCACTTCTTAAGTTAGATTACGGTAATACATTTTAAAAGCATAGGTTGTTAGATTTTTTATGCTTTTGACTCTATCTTATTGGCCCCGGTTTCTAATACTTGACCATAATTATATTCAATTTGTGGTGATTCTGTGCTGCATGATGCTGGTGTTTATGGGTTTGACATAATTACTGTGATATGCTGACTCGCAGCCTAGAGCAAATATTGATTTATTTAGATTTTATGAAATATGAATACAATCAAGTGGCTTCTGTCTTGTTTTATTTCCCAATGGTAGTCAATAAATATTGAACATTGTCTGAAAAATGCCAAGGCAATTGTTGCAGGTTGCAGTTTATGACAGAAATTTTGAGTTTTCATCATGTGAAAACTGAAGTGATATCACAGAACTTATTTGCAATTTGCCATAGCATGGTACAGAACTTAATTGGAAGCATGAATGAACATTTACCAATACTGTATAGGTGACATTCTGCAGGGGGTTAGTGTGCACATTCTATGTATTTATATATAATCAATTCTCTTTTGTTTATTTATTATTCCATTCATGTCTATTGTATTGTGGACATTATGTGCCTGACAAATTAAGAAATTTCCGCTTAGAATTTCCACTTTTATTGACCAGTTATACTTATGAATATTTACAAAATGCTACTTCAAAGGAGGTTGTGCTCAGGGTACTAAAATATATCGGATGGAACAGAACAAAACCGCTCCCTTTTCTGCTGCTGGAATAGTATGCAGAATAGCTTTATTGTACATCTTTCAAACATTTTGTTCAGTAAAATGTTTGATCTAAAATTTCTACTTCAACTTCTTGTTATCACAATAAACCATACATGT
Source organism: Spisula subtruncata (assembly GCA_963678985.1). Classification (NCBI taxonomy): domain Eukaryota; kingdom Metazoa; phylum Mollusca; class Bivalvia; order Venerida; family Mactridae; genus Spisula; species Spisula subtruncata. The sequence continues at coordinate 54,810,200 of OY787661.1, read as the reverse complement.
TTAATTGCTTATCTTGCAATAAGTCATACATTGACAAGAAATCACAGATGTAGTTACTCGCAATAAGTCAAACAAGTTAGAATAATGAGTATTCCAATAAGTCGTACAGTGATAAGGTTTATAAGCTGTAGAATTGGTTTAATAATATACGTAAGTAAATGGTACTTGGGAACTAGGTCAACTTAACCATTATGTTTATAGATTTGAAGCAGTAATGGGATTTTTTGCCTCCAAGAAATATGTATAAATATATAATACTATACATTATACAAAATTTGAGGGTGAGATACAAACAGTCGTAATTAATTCTACAATTTGCAAAATTTACCCCAGTTTTGACTCTATGTCTTGAACTGTTATAATGTATGCAATCACATGTACCTGAACTTTTGATACATCATTCTATGCACTCTGTTAGATTGACTGGTAGATTATATATATTATATATAGTTTGGAGATATTTATATATTATTATTATTTTTTTAAAGTTATTTAGATATGTTATAACAGTTCTGATATATACATCATTTAGGTAACCATATACATGTACAGAAATGGCATGTTTAGTGTAGTATATATAAATAAATGGTAATACACAAAACTGTCTGTACAGTATGCTAATATAGATTCAATAAGTAATACTTATGAGGGAACTATCCCATTCGAAAGAATACCGGGGACTACAGTTAACTCAGGTATACCCAGTGAAACCTAGATAAACTAAGTTTACGTGGCAGACAAGCTAATGTTTATAACCATTATCATTTAACTTCGACCAGACTATAGGGTGAAATGGGATTGGGTGTATGTTCTAACATGGTTGCTAGAAGGCCACTACAAATTAATTGCTAGTCTATCCTTCACAAAATTTTCTTATGATTGGGTGAGGAGCAAGGATTTTAGTTCTTACGTTCAAGGACTTGATATGCGATGATGCTTGTTTTTCTGGTTGCAATTTTGACTGCTTTAGCCTGTTACAAAGTTTACTTTTGCGATAACTTGTCTTCTGTGCAGATACTAGAGGTAGCAATTTTGTCTTAGCCTTCATAAACTATGTCCCAATCAGGGATTTCCCCAGAATTTTTTCTAAGCACAATAGGGGTGGGAATGAGAGGGGTGTCCCATATTTTGAAAACAAAATCAATTTGGGGTATGAAGTGGTGCAAATTTTGGAGGTTTTAGAGGCCATATCACGGATACAACAAAATTAATCAGATACCAAATTTTCCTCATGAAATAAAATGCAATTAACACATTCTTTAATGTGATGCATTGTTTGTAAGACATATTTAATTTCTCGGGTATGACTTTTTAAGCGCAACTTTAAGCGCAATTCAAGTTGTAAGCGCACTGGCAAACTGGATTTTGGAATCCAAGCGCACTGGGTCCAGACATTAAAACGCCCTGCGGAAATCTCTGCCAATAATCATCTCTGTAGATAGAGACTGATTTTATAAGTTTGAAATAATAGGGCATCCAGTGATCATAACTAGGTCACTAAGTCATCCAGTGATCATAACTAGGTCACAAGGTCCTAGATCACATAGGTCACTTGGTCATCCAGTGCTCATCACTAGGTCACTAGGTCATCCAGTGCTCATCACTCAGTCATCCAGTGATCATAACTAGGTCACTATGTCATCCAGTGATCATCACTAGGTCACTTGGTCATCCAGTGATAATAACTAGGTCACTAGGTCATCCAGTGCTCATCACTAGGTCATCCAGTGATCATAACTAGGTTACTAGGTCATCCAGTGATCATAACTATGTCACTATGTCAAATCATAGATAACATTAGAAGCTGAATTTTGCACTTCATCATACAGTGCAGTTGTCAGACTGTTTATCTCGATGACATCTAGGTCAAATATGAGTTCAAATCTAGGCTAATATGTGTCAAAATCTAGGTTAGATATGTGTTATCTGGTGTATAACAACTATTGTGCATCTATTCAGAATTATTACTGGGCTAATACAATGCATAAGTTAAAAGTATATGAGTTGGCATGTAAATAGGGAGCGTGTTGGGGATGAAAATCTAGGAATATACCGGTACTTATCCCGGCCTAATTTATATGTTTTATTATGTTAATATCACTGGTGATATCATTTGGTATGTAAATTGTCGAAAATAAAATTGGTGAATAAAAAGGTCGGGTTCCTATTCATAATTTCATCATTTATGATAATTTGAGAGAGCTTCATATAACAGCAGTATTTTCTACACCGTTTTACACCAATATAGGTCATATGTTGTGGGAATATTGTTGCAATGCATTTTGTCAATGTTGCCCGAATTCCAGAAAACTATGATACATTTATGGGGTTTATATACAGATAATTTGTATGCCACCGGCATCTACTGATGCAGAGGCATATAGTGATTCACCTGTCTGTCTGTTTATTTGTCTGTGCATCTGTTACAAAACTTTGAAGTTTTTTATGCCCCCGTATCGATAGATCGGGAAGCATATAGTGATTCACCCGATCGTTCGTTCGTCCGTCCGTCCTCTGGTTAACCCAAATTGACCGTTTCTTCTAGCATTAATATGGCTTGCTACAAAGCTTTCAAACTTGCATAGATGTTGTATATGACCACTCTCCACATGCCTGTATCACCTGACTCCATTTTGATCTTCACCTTGACCTAATTTTGGTCTTAGACTTATTGAAAATGGCTTCCATGGGGACATAAGCGTTTATTGAACACAGTCTTGTTTACTTAGTTATTTATTATAGACAAGGCATGATTCCACCAGGGCAAAGACATTTTTCTAACACAGTTTTGTTAACAGACTGATGCTGATGTATTTTCTCATTCGTAAACACGGCCTTGCATTGTAGGGGCATTATGGAGAGATTGTACTGTATTGATGATTTAACCGTATTTATGATGGCTCTAAGTATAGATTGTTGATAACTCGTTAGGAATTGGCAGGCTTGGTGCTCCAATGAGTGGCATGGGTGTTGTATTGATTGTTGATAATACTCATTATGGAGCTTCAATAATATTGATCAACAACCTGATGTCACTGGAATCAATAAATTCCTGACATTCTGGAAAATCTGATTTTGTCGTTATTAAAACTGTTGCCGTGATTACGCGCACCTTTTGATGACTGGACACAGTCTGTGACAGCTGCAGGTTTGTGGACTGGTTCACTGTTGTTGCTGAATCATAATTCTGTTGCTTCATGTATTTATTGCTGATATTTTATTCCATTTGTTACAAAATGTCTGTCGGATTAGTGTCGGCTCTTAATGTTTCATGTCGTCTGGAATATGTTTTTTTATAAATCTTTAGTATGATTTGATTAATACGGGAATATATTTTGATTAAAAAACTGACACATTTTTCTTGAAAATTCCTTTGAAAAACGGCTAAGCAAAGGATACTGGTTGTCTGTCTGGACTAATCTGTCAGAACTGCTTTTGAATCCGGACGTTAGATTGCCTAGGATTCCTTATTGTTTCTTTGTTGTGCATATTAATTTGAATAAGATCAGTTTTGAAACAGAACTTCCAGGTGGTTGACTGTTTATGAATCACAGGTCATAGTTGTATAAAAGGATTACATATTTGGGATGTTAGCCAGCCATTTATTGGTTGAGGCCCGGCTGAGGTCCTGGAGGGACCAAGAGGTGCTCAAGGTTAGAGTTTGCTTTAGGAAATATTATTCCATTACCCTTTATGTGTTAAAAATTGTACATTGTAGCTGTATAAAGTTCCAACTTAAACTTTTTTGTGAGAGGATTGCATGGAGTAAATATCAAAAATGACCTCCCTTGGTTAAGATATTAAATAAAGTCCAATTCTGAAATTGGATTGTCTCCCCTAGTACTCATAATTGTTGCATACTTAATTGAAAGACACAAGCTATATTTGACCTGAATTGAATTGTATCAATGGAATAAAGGCTTATGTTACTTAGCAAAAATGATTACTACCTCAAGTTCATGCTTCATACGCATGACCTTCATTGTCAAGGTCAAGGTCAAAGGATGCAAATGCTGATACTGGGGCATCTGTATAAAATGTTGAAGTGCAATTTACTAGTTTTGGATCTTTATACTGTAATATATGATTATACGAGTTTCACTTCATAAACCTCTGATACTATTAAAGCTCTTTAAAGCCACATTATTGTCCATAAACATTTTCCCTATCATCCAATGAATAAAAGGAATTGTGGTACCATTAAAAGGTTTTTTACTAATGACCAATAATTAGTGAGAGAATGTTTACTATATATGTTAAAATAGTAGGCAAGACATCACATTTAGTAAAATGTATGGATGACCAACTACTAATTTTGCAAGAGTTGCTTCCCTTAGAGTTATTGCTTGTTGAAAAAAGCTGTTAAAGCCATGTTTTGCTCTTCTGTGTATATGGACAGGGAACTAAGATGGTATATTACAGTTTGACAGATTTCCATCATCCATACCTTGCCAGACTTTATTTTTGGGGGAAAATAGGAGATTATGTTAGCCTCTGCTTTTTCTCTTGTGAGGTTTTGTCATTATATATATTTTGTTTTTGTCTGCTGACTTTATTGAACTGATGCGTAAAGTAATTTCCTTGTCTGATCTGGATCATTTAAATGCTTATTGTATTATAAAGTGCTGGATCTACTGTCTGCTGGCTTGTCTGATCTGGATCATGTAAATGCTTATTGTATTATATAGTGCTGTAATTACTGTCTGCTGGCTTGCTGCCATCACAAACAAATTGCATGTTTACATGATGTTTATTATGACATGTAACACTATTATATAGGTTATTGCTTACTCGTAATTCTATGTAATTTGCACTTACTGCTGGACAGACTGACTAAGGGGTAGAATGTTGTCTGGTTCAGCCAAGTGCACAAGGTTGGTCCCTCGTGGTGATAGACCACATCAGTAATGGTGTTGGTCCCTCGTGGTGATAGACTACATCAGTAATGAGGTCGGTCACTCGTGGTGATAGACTACATCAGTAGTGAGGTCGGTCCCTCGTGGTGATAGACCACATCAGTAATGGTGTTGGTCCCTCGTGGTGATAGACTACATCAGTAATGAGGTCGGTCACTCGTGGTGATAGACCACATCAGTAATGAGGTCGGTCCCTCGTGGTGATAGACTACACCAGTAATGAGGTCGGTCCCTCGTGGTGATAGACCACATCAGTAGTGAGGTATGTCCCTCATGGTGGACTACATCATTAATGAGGTAGGTCCCTCTTGGTGTCAGATAGACCACATCAGTAGTGAGGCCAGTCCCTCATGGTGATAGACTACATCATTAATGAGGTAGGTCCCTCTTGGTGTCAGATAGACCACATCAGTAGTGAGGCCAGTCCCTCATGGTGATAGACTGCATCAGTAGTGAGGTCGGTCCCTCGTGGTGATAGACCACATCAGTAATGAGGTTGGCCCCTCATGGTGATAGACTACACCAGTAATGAGGTCGGTCCCTCGTGGTGATTGACCACATCAGTAATGAGGTTGGTCCCTCATGATGATTGACTATTTTGCTATTCATTCTTTGAGATATTGTGCAGTTCTTCAGATTTTGTTGTTAAAACTAATTCGAAGCACATAAATTAAAGTTGTGTGCATTCTCTTGTGTCTTCATCTATGAATAATTGACTATTTCTGGTTAGAAATGCTATCTAATGAGCTAGTATGAGATTTCTTGATGTGATTATTTTCAATTTGGATACTGATAAATAACTTAATTATTGTACCATATACCTGATACATTTATATACTGTAATATCAATGCACTACTATCATTCAATATCTTGTACTAGGCACATATCAATATTTTATCCCAGGGGGCGGGAGTGGTTGGTCAAAGCAGGGGAATGAAGAATATTTCTGTTGAAAGATGTACCAAGTTGAACATGCTTGTATGGGTGTCTTAAATGAGCAGCAGGGTTCAATGTGTATGTATAGATGGCGTAAAGTCTATAATGCACTAGAATGCAAAATCCTTGTGAAAGTCCAACATCTCACGTGGTGACACCTCAATTCCGACCCTACCTTCTGTCACATCCGGCCATGGTCCATTTATTGAGGCCTTTATAGGTTTGAAATTAGCCGTTTCATTTTAACTGCTATTTCGCATTTATAGTCCAGCAATAATGTCTCCAAAAAACGACTAATCATTAATTTTTGGAGAAAGTTGCCAAACTTGGTATATACATTGGGTTAACATATTAAAACATTTTTTTCATGAGACCCATCTCGTATCTGCCATTATGGTTGCCATGGCAACCATTTTTAAAGATGGCCGCCAAAAACGAAAAATCGGTGTATATCTTATATAACGCATGACAACAACGTTATTATGAGTAATCGTAAAGTATTTTTATTAGAAATAACTTAACTAACATCTAACTTATACCTTTAACCGAAAGATCGTTTTGAAATATCCAAAATGGCCGACAAAATGACCGCCACATTTGAAATATTCTATATAATAGTCTTTAGGTATACTGATACTATATGTTTAACATTTATACTGATAGTTCTAGAAAAATCTGGTTAAATGTATTCCAGTTTAATTATTAATTAGTGGATAAAGCAGATATTTTATTCTAGGGACGTAAATTTCAATATAGATAAGTCTCGATCTGAGAAAGGGGCACTTAATGACATGACATGAAATTGAGTTTTTAAGTTACGTCACTATTTTCTGCGAATTTCAGAACAGGGCACAAAATGCACATAAAAGTTTTATGTTATATCCCGCAACATAATTGTTGCCTTGTAACATACTTAATGTGGAGTTCTATACTAACACTTGAGACCTATATTTTTGGGGTAAAATATGAGAAACTACAAACAAAAGTGAGGATTTTTGGAATTGGCAGATCACAATGTCATTGATAGTAGTATTTTATTGAAAACCCCTGCAATATAAGTGAAGTATCTTATAGTAGTATTTATCATACGAAATTATCGGCTATTGGTCAAGATACGATATTTTGGGGTAAAATACTACAAAATGAAAACAAAAATGATGATTTTTGGAATCAGCTTACTGTAATGTCATTTATTATGGTATTTGATTATAAATCAATAGAATGGACACATATTGTCTTCTTGCTTATGATATTGCTAATCTGGTGCCGAAATGTTATGTATTTTAAGACATTTGGTAGTATAAACAAAAGAAGTGAGGATTTGAGGAATCGATTGGCTACGATGGCATTTAAAATCGTATTATTTATAAAACAACTGCAATTCGTTTGTAGTAACTTAAAGTTTAGTATATCAAATAATATATTAATATCATTTATGATTACTGAATGCTATTTTGGGATAAAATCGTACAAAATATAAACTAAAATGGTGATTTTTGGAATAGGTTTACTACAATGGCCCCAATCGCATTATTTAGTTATAAATCATTAAGATAGACATATGCAGTTTTTATTAAGATATTAATAATCTTGTTTCAAAATGACTGGCGTCTTGGGATATATTTGGGGTGAAACAGTCAAAAATATAAAATTAATAAAAGGGAGGATTTTTGGAATCTAAAGATCACAATGTCATAACGCCACAAACTGTGCTATTTTATAATTAATCACTACGATAGGCACATGTTGTCTTTTCGCATATTAAGAAATTAATAATCTGTTCTAAAAGTTGTTCATATGTTATGTTATCTCTTTTGGGTAAAACATTACTAACTATAAACAGTAATTAATTATTATAAGAATCAGAAGATCACTCAATTACTAAGCATCGTATTTGTTGATAACTCACTGCATTTGGTTGGTAGTAACAATTTGCTTAATACATCATAACATTTATGTATGAAATAACTTGTGAAAATGCAATTCTTTGGAATAAAACACAAAAAATGTAAACGAAACAACCTACTCCAAGCAATTATGTATCAGGCAATGATGTATACCACAAAGAGCCGTTATCTACCAAAAGCATTGCTAAGACAGGAATAAAACACAACGTGTCGACCAAGAAAGGAATTTCTGACGAGGAATTGCTGTGCCCGACCAAACTAGGTATCTTTATAGTCAGGATAAAAATGTTCAGGTAGACCTAGGCATAATGATGAATACCACACCTGCATGGAATCTCTGCATATTTATTTGAGAAGATCATATTGTTTGAGATGGCTTTACCTGGTCATATTTCAAATACTAGTAACTGGTGTGGCCTGGACATTTTCAAAATTATACAGGGCTTCAAGTCTGCTAATCAAATGAGGTTAACACTACAAGTGGGCCCCATTTCCTTGATTACTGTTACAAAATGTCTTAAGTGTTACACTCTTAGGTCACCATCTCATATATTTTTGTTAACGCTGTATTGTTTGAACTATTCGAAAAAAGAAACACTATAGTTCCACAACAAGAAACTATGAAATTCCATGAAAATTTGAAAATCATGTTTTCATGTCGGCCAAATAATCTGGCGCAAAATACGCTATATATTCTTCAGACAAGCTACATTTACAGCAATTGCCATCATAATATCTCATTCAAAGTAATTTGATAGTAAACCGATACTATTTTAAAGTAACTATGACGTTGACCCCTAATGCTCCACTTATATATGAGCCATGATCCAGGAAAACCTGCTGACTTGACATCATGTATTTTTAATTACTGTATAAAACAAGGTTTTGGAAAGGCTCTAAAATAAGTGAAAAAATGTATATATCTGTTGATTGTACTTTAAGTAATTTATCCATATAGTACTATATCTTAGCTTTAAATTTCCTCATAAATTTTGGTGAAACTATGTACTTTGTTGCCATGGTTACCAATTTCGGAAAAATACTTCAATTAAGAAAAACTGAGAGTAAGCTGTTTAAAACAACAGTAGCCTTTCTCTAAATGCAACATGTTTCTATTGTGATATATATTTTAAAAATAAGAACATAATTCTAAAATGTGACACTATTTTGAACATTTTATGTCAAGAATTAATCATATGGTGTAATTATGAAACACTTTTTACAGTCAAATGACGTTCGAATGACGTTCGCGACTTCAGGCAAAAAAACTCGGAATATTGACTTTACAAAAACAGCTGTAACTTCCTCAAATCTCAAGATATTTACACAATTTCCTTTGAATCATGCTTCATTGGCATTAGTCTTTATAACTATGAAACATCACAAAAAACGTTTCTTGTCAAAATAGCAGGTTTTCCTACAGACTGGCTTATATATATAATTTAGTAAACTCAAGGTTTTGTCCGTTTAAAAAATCTGGATCCGGTCATAGCTTAATTAGTTTTGAAGCTAGATTAATGAAACTTGGTATGTGGATACAAATTAATAAGCAGATTATTCATGTTAATTTGTGTTTTATTCAGACAACAATTGTGGTTGCCATGGTAACAAAAACATAGAAAACCAAACAGGGTGCTTATATATTGCTTGTAATTCGTAATTTATTGTTATTATTAAGCAGAAACTGGCTTTTTATTTTATCAACGTCGACCTTGACCCCATTTACACCTATTTTGATGGAAAGTATCTTCGCAGAAGCTATATATTGACCTCGTTTCATTTATTTATGTCAATCCAGACTAAATATAGTCAGCGGAAACCGATTTTCTATTTTTAGTAACAGTGACCTTGACCCCAAATGTCCCATTTTTTATCCCAATGTGTATCATCCTACAAGCAACGTATATAGCAAGTTTCATCCAAATATCTCATTCTTAACGGAAGTTATTCAGCAAAAACCAATTTTCTATTTTTAGTAACAGTGACCTAGATATTGACCCCACCCATCCAACTTTTTATTTTTAGTGGCGTATTGAGACAAGCTACTTATACACCAAGTTTCATCACGATATGCAATTCTAAACTGAAGTTATTGGCCGAAAACCGCCATTTGATCATTTTGGTGGCCATTTTGAAAACCGTTGCTATGGCAACCAAAGAAAATATTTTAAGTGGGTCTCATGAAAAAAGTGTTTCAAATGGACCAAGGAACAGTTGTACCAAGTTTGGTAACTTTCTCCAAAAATTAATGTTTATTGGACATTATTGCTGGACTATTACTTGAAAATGAGAACCAGTATAAGGGATGAGAACAAACTAGGTATTAATTTCACAAGTCATTGATATACAATTGGTAAAACCTTATACAGGTACATAACAAAAACCTCTTTCAAATATTTTAAGAGCCTTAAATAATTCATCTGAAATAAAATGTCATTTCTAAATGAATGAGGTAATTTATTTGAAATAAATTCTGCCTTAACCAATTCACATGGGAAGAATATCTGTTAACCGTGCTAATTTGTCATCTAGACTTAAACTGTCATGGAGGTCTGAAATTTCTTGTATCATTCAGTTAGGTTACACCTAGATGTTACTAGGTATTACATGATATGCTTAGTCTTATTATGTGACATGCACACACCTACATCCACAAGATAATCACAAATAATTAATGCTAGATTAAAAACTGAAAGATTTGACATCATCTTAAAATTAATAAAAGGTAGATAAAGCGATATGTAATGTTCCTTCAGTCCTTGTTTCCCAACCCTCTTCTTAGAAGGTGAATTAGTTTGTACATTAACCCATCACTGATTGCCCCTCTCCCTCTAATCATCTTCATAGATGCTTGGAAAATATTTGGTGGTTGCCATCAGTCCTGTTGAAAAAACGGTATGAGAAAATCGGACAGGGAAGGTAGCACTCAACCCAACCAGCCGAGCACAGAAATCAGAAACACCACGACACAACTACCCTGAGCAGTGCCCACAGAAACCCATGCCAAAACGGTGACCAAATGAGGCACAACAACCCCCGGGCATGACCTAGTTTAAAATACAAGGACAGTGACCTAACATGCGACCTAAAGAGGCACAACTACGACTTGACCTAGTTAAAATAATGGGCAAGGTAGGAAAGGGTTGGGAAATAATATTACATATTCCTAGCAACTACATTGAGCAATGCCCACACATAAGCCGAAGAAACCTCTGTTGGACAATATGGGGGAGATTCTTTGACTGATTGGCATTGTATTTTGCATAGAGATCAACTTATATGAGTTGTGTAACAGTATGGTGGTGACTTTAGATAGTATGTGACAGTATGGTGGTGACTTTATGACTAAGGTTATTGTTGTATATTTTCAGGAACCTCCACCGGGTGATACAACAGAAGAAGGAGAGTGGTGTCTGGTTAGTTCCCATGGTAACATACATAGACTACCTAAAACAATGATCTTCTTAGGACGGGAAGAATGTGATATTGAAGTCCAGGTAAGCTGATGCAGGAGGCCTATAGTCATACCTGCCAAGTACTCCTATTAAGGTGGAGTTACTCCTATTTTCGTTGTTAATGTTTGGTTTTCTAAGTTCACTTTACTTTGAACAAAGCTACAATTGATTCATTTTATGATCTTCTGTCTCATATTTATAACCCCTTGAATTAATTCATGCCTTGTTGATGCATCTTGATCCCTTTTAAATCACATTAAAGTGCATCTAGTGACATGTTTCGCTTAATCACTCCTGTTTTGGATTTAACTAGCTTTGCATATATGCCTATAGTGATTTTTCTACTAATAGTCTGTTTGTCCATCAGATCGTCCGAAACTTATAACCAAAACTTTCAACGTTTGAAGTCTGTCAGGGCATTGTTTTCAAACTAGGCATACTTGTTTACCATCTTTAACACATTACATTGTCAAAGCCATGTAACACTATCCAATATTTCAACGGAGTTATGGCCCCTGGTCAACATAGCTAGTTTTTATGGACATGGTTTCCACTGGGGCATGTAAAGCAGTTATTGGACACAGTCTTGTTTTACCCAGAATCAAATATTGGTGAAGGAGTCACCTTTTATTTCTAATCAATAACTCATAAAGGAACAGATGGCTCATAGAGAAATCATAAAATAAAGGTCATATTTTATGTTGGTCAGGGTGACATAAATATTGTTTGTAAGATGACCCTTTATGATCAGACAAGTGACATTCCATATACTCCATATTAGTCTTTTTTCTTCCTCGTGCATGTAATGTATGTTTTGGTCGCAATAAAAATTTTGGTGATAAAGTTTTGTAACAGGTCTCTTAAACAGTGCTTGATCGTTGCAGTATTTTGTTTAAATTTTAAAATATTTCTTTAAAAGAGATGGAGATTTACCACTCAAATTCTTCCTTATGCCCTCAAATTCTTCTTCATTCACTTAAATTCTTCATCATTCACTCAAATTCTTCATCATTCACTCAAATTCTTCATCATTCACCAGAGCTACAGATAAGCTGCGTATTGGGGTAATTACCCAATTAATTTTCTTAAAAACCCAATAGATTTTGACAGGAGGGAGTAAGAAAAAGCAATGAAAATCTGAAATACCCAAAAAGAAAAGGATGATATAGTGAAAAATAGTACATAAAAGATCATTTACCCTATGCGTTTGATTAAATACCCAATTAAAATTTGTCAAAACCCAATCAAATTTGAAACTGGGGGTAAAATACCCAATTGACTAAAACCTTATCTGTAGCTCTGATTCACTCAAATTCTTCATTATTCACTCAAATTCTTAATTATTCACTCAAATTCTTCATCATTCACTCAAATTCTTCATCATTCACTCAAATTCTTCATCATTCACTCAAATTCATCATTATTCATTCAAAGTCTTCATCATTCACTCACGATTATCCCTCTTGGTTCCAGTACTATTGATGGTTGGAGGACAGTTTTTTGGTCAATGTTGTATAATTCATACAGTCCTCTTGGGGACGTTTGTTGTTCCCATTATCTCCCTTTAATCTGTAAAAAACATTAATCAATGTACAATGTACAAATATGGGTAGATTAAGATTAGTACTTTCTGCTAATAATGTCTTCACTCTGGACAACTTGAGACCATAAAACAATAACTTTAGAACCATAAATCCTACAAAATTATATGTACCGTATTTACAGTCTTCTTATCAGTTAAGTTTAAATAAATGAAATTTTAAAGTAGTCAGTATGGTAGGAGTAGTCTCCCTTTCTGTTTGATTAACTGTCAGTGTGTATATGTCCTCGAGTAGATCAGTCAGTCTATGTACAGTGAAGTGTGAATTAGATCGTTACTGGATATATACAAATTGCCTCATTTGGACTACGTTATGTCTAACTTGTCGACTTCTCACCACGTTTTATAAGTGGATTTATGTTCAAGTGAACTCGGATCAATGTGAGATTTTGTGTTAAGGTAAATATGTGCTAGTTTTGTCTATAAATCTCCAAGACTTAGTACTCAACCACAGGGTTTCCTATTTGTTATCTATACTGTATTGATTTTGTCCTGTACATGTACGATTTACGTTGTTCTGTTTGTAGCTTTAAGTGGACTGAATTATCTCATGTTTCATCTGTTACTTTGTACCACTAAACTGTTGCAATAGTGTTGTTTGCCGCTAAACTGTTGCTGTTAGTGTTGCTTAAATGGTGTTTGTTTGTACAACATTACGTTATTGGTATTCTTGTTGTTCTTGTTGTTGGTAGGATCTAGGATCATTAATTGAATTGTGGTTTCTAGAATTACATACAAACAGACACCTTATATGGTAGTTAGGTAGGTATGTCACTTTGTCTGTAACCCGTCTGTATCCGTTACACGAGGAATTTAATTATCCTGATGTTCAGGGGGTCTGTTAATATAATATACATAGTACATGTGTGACACTGAAGGTTTGTGTGTCTGGTGGTTTCTGGTACTTTGAATGCTGGGTAATAGTCAATATAAAATAGAGAACTTGTGCTTATATGCAATATTTGACATCACAAAAAAGGGACTTGAAAGAGTAAGAGCTCAGTGCAAAACAATGGTACATGCCTCTATAACTTGAAGTTATCATAGTTTTGCACCGAGCCCTTGATATTATCATACAAATTTTGTTAGAATCTTCTTCAGTACTCATATTTTGATAGGTCTGTATGATAAAGTTACCTAATGGTCCTTGTCATTAAAATAGTACATTTCCTCTTTAATAGTTTTCTATATTGATTATTCTGACTCATTATGATGACTCTGAGGGTATGACATGGCTGCGGACACGTTGATTGTATAGTTGTCAACAGAAAATGGAACCTGATTCTATGAAGACTGCCAATTATAGAGAATTCTGGCATTAGATGGGAAACAGAATTGATTTGTTTTATCGGACTAGTAGAATTAAGTATGACCTTGACATAGAAAAAGTCATATGGTGCTATATGAATAGGAATGATCGATATTAGTATGATACATTGTTGTCTATGATACATTTAGTTAAATATAGCTGAGGAGTATTATAATGAGGTGTGATTATAGTGCTGAGAATTGTGAATGGAAATGTCAGTTCACACTTACGAGATGTCTCTGTAGAAGGGACTTGTATCAGTGTTTGGCAAAGATGCTGATAAAGTTCAACATTGTCCCTTGGGTGATGGGGGGAGGCAATGTTCCACATTTGGACAAGTTATGATTCTATGTGACATAGGGCCATGTCCTCCACATGTGGAGAAGTTGTCTGTTGCTTGCGGAAGAGGACGTTAGTACTGGTGGAGGATGAATTCCAGTAAACTTAGCGTCTGGTTACATAATATAACTACACTTCTGGAAAACAGTTGAAAAAAAAACCATAAACTACAAGCAGTTCTTGTGGAAGAAATAAAATCTTTTAAGGGAAATAATGACCCCAAGTTGACACTTTCGAGATACATGAGTCACCAGTGTTAGTATAAGTTTGATGAATATGTCAGTTTTATGTGATGTATGCCTCTAATAAAATATATGAGTGATAACGATGTTGCTAAAGTATATAATAATTATTTGATGGATTCACACATGCCATACATGACTCATAAAAATATAGTTGAAATTACGTCATACAAAAGTGTATATATTTGAGTTGTTTCACTATTATCCTGTGAGTTTTGTGGTTTTAATTACATTATGTATCCTAATTAAGTAATTAGCTGCTCATCAGACCATAGAATTACCATATTTTATAGGCATTATAATATGTCCTGGATTTTGTTATAAATTCTGTCTTGTTGTTTTATAAATACGGTCATTTTTGTCGACTTGGTTGTGCGAGTTTGTCAGTCACTTTAAAATGAAGTTTACTGTATTGTGTCTGTATCCCTCTGTATCCCTTTAAAATGAGGTATACATACTGTTGTATTTTCTATGCTTCATAAACTACCATTTAATACTTAAATGACCCTACAGCTGTAGTTGACCTGACTAGCATTCCTATGTTACCTTAACCTATTCTAAACCAACTATGGACTAGTTGACATCTTGAATCAGAGCAGGGGTTGGGGGAGTGAATTTCAGCAACTATTGACAGGTTGACATTGTGATTCAGCGCAGGGGTTTGGGGGGGGGGGGGTAAATTTATGATTTAAAAACTCAAAACAAATAGTTGTTGTTAATAAATATATCAAAGTTGATAATGACAGGTTTATTAGTTTATCAATAACTGTAGAACTAAATGACCCATAATTATACACCCTTAAGGCATTACATTAAAATGTCAACAAATTCAAATTTACAAAATTTGGAGTTCATATATTTCATCTACCAGTATGTATGCTGGAAATATGCTGATGCTCCGAAGATCAGTGGTCAGTGCACTGGTCATCTTATCTGGCGACACGGGTTCAAATGCGTATGGAGGCACTCATATGCCTGCCATACTTCAGCTGAAAGCTGACTGGCAAATAATTAAGGCTATGAAAAAAGACCAGACAGTTTCACAGGACTCAGGTGTCCCTCTAAATATTGCATCAAGCTATTCGTTTAATTGAAAGGTTGAGGTGTACCATATCGACACCTGCAATGGGTTCAATATTTAAAGATACCAAAATCCCAAGTCAACATAATATTGTTACTGTTTTCTGATCTTATCGGAATATTTTCAATATTGTTATAATAAATAAACCAAGAATTAGAAGGGAGGGATGTTTTATCAATGAAAAGTTCTAACGTTCAAGTGTAACAGGAGCCGTGTCAATTTACCCAGGTTCTATCGTGGTTTTGGACCAGGTGTGTTCGTGTAATCATTCCAGTTGATTATTCTGCTGAACTATAGTCAGAGAAAATGTGATTTGAAAACTCTTATAAAAGAGACTTTGTTGTTGCGTATCAGTATCAAGTGACTGTTTACTCTTATATTAGATCACCTCAATAATGAGACCAACTCAATATAGAGACCTTACAATGTCAAGGTCTCAAGGGTGGGTCTATTATTGAGGCTATCTAAATCTAATTATCAAATATAAAACAGACAAAATGCTACACTTATTCAATTTAATTTACGGTGTACTATATAATTATATATTGGTATTGATTCTAAATGATTTATAGTATAATAAAATGAGAAGTTACAAATTATTGTACAGTTTAATTGACAAGTTTGGAATAAAATGAATATGGTGCTCTACATGTAACCTATCAGAAAATAAATTAAAGTAATTAAATGGGGATAAAATGACCAGTCAAATATAAACAGGTAAACGTTACCTCTACGTCTAAATTGAAAGGCAATGGTTTATAGACCCATTACGTCTTATATAGGGAAAGTTCCCGCCAAAACCCAATTATGCACCATGTATCATGGGGAACACCAAATTCTCATGATAAACATGAAATCTCTAAAGTAAGGCATGGAACATGACCATGCTACATGATAACATAATGATTGTCTTACATAAATATTAAAAGTGTACTGGAAGACTCAATGATCGACCAGTCTGTTTGTTTAACACATCACTATACTACTGTATGTCAATTATACAATTTAAGGCCAATCAATAAAAGAATTGGTTAATCATAAAAGGCTACAGGTTTAACAATATAGCAGACGAAAATAACCATTCCTGCTACACAAGTATAATAGGTAACCTGCTTGTTCAAATACGGCCGGTGAAAGCAATCAATAGTGTTTAACTTTAATATACATTCAATGCTATAGTTAGTAAGTAAACATAGTACTTTAATATTGAAAGTTTCAGCTGATAGCAAATTTTTATTTTTTCAATGTGGTAATCTTATGAAAAGGAATTTGTGTCTAGGCCACACTTGTGTCTAGGCCACACTTAAAAAACTTGAGTCCTTTGCTGTCTGTCCAAAAACAGTACTCAAAGTACTTGAGGGATCAATAATGGTATATGTCACTGTCTGTCTGACATCAAAACTTAAACATTATAAGCCATTTACTTTATCAAAAATAATCTATAAAAAAAATCCATAGCAAATCTTTCTTAAATTGTGGCCGCACATAAAATTATTATCAAGTATGGAAATCTTTTATATGAAATTTTTTCGGACTTATTTGGGAATATACAGTAGTGTAGTAAGTATAGTAAGTAGGCAGGCAGGCTGTGGTTTTAACCTGTAATGATCACTCCGGTTTCGATTAATCTTCTTGATAGTAAGCCAATATAGCTGATGCATTACAGTGATTAGAAGTTGATTAATTAGGTATAATCACTGGTCCTAATATCAATTAAGAGAGATTATGTTGTCAGTAAGTGAAACTAGAGCTCTCAGATGGTTGTCAACTATCTCCAGGATACAAGGAAATCACAGTATCCCAGTGTTCAACCATTTAGAAGCGCTTAACTACGTCTATGCAACATCACACTATTTTTATGCCTCTGTATTGATAGATCGGAAGACATATAGTGGTTCACCTGTCCCTTCGTCCGTTCGTCCGTCCGGCCTGGTTAACCCAAGTTGACCGTTTCTTCTAGCATTAATATGGCTTGCTACAATGCTTTCAAACTTGCATGGATGTTGTATATGACCACTCTCTACACGCCTGTATCACCTGACTCCATTTTGACCTTGACCTAATTTTGGACTTTGACTTAATGAAAGGACAAATTCATGGTTAACCCAAATGGACTGTTTCTTCTAGCATTAATATGGCTTGCTACAAAGCTTTCAAACTTGCATGGATGTTGTATATGACCACTCTCCACACGCCTGTATCGCCTGACTCCATTTTGACCTTCACCTTGACCTAATTTTGGACTTGGACTTAGTGAAATGGCTTCCATGGGGCATTAGTGTTTATTGAACGCAGTCTTGTTTTCACTTCTTTCCATGTGTAGCACAACTTTTTTTCTAGCTTAGCTCTGTAAATCGTTCAGTAGTGGGTTGTTAAGCAACAGACTCCAGTTCAACCAGTATTCAGCATTCCCTAAAAGTCTTTAAGGAGTGATTGAATGTTACTGTTTAAAACAGATGGTCTTTTGAAGCCATGGCCATGGACCACTGTGGTTTAAATTGAACTGAATTTGATACCCGAAAATCTGGACTTCAATTTTGGTAACACCAGGGCATCATGGTCTTGGATTACCAGTAAATGAAATTCGACATCAATTCTTATTTTCCTTTACAAGCGAGAAGCTGCTGGTTTCTTGTGGCAGGGCTTAAGTACATGGTCATTCAATTTGTGTTCCCTGTCTGTTTGGTTAATTAAAGAAACTAACTGTAACACTTAATTTTCATAGGCTAATATGGCCTACTTATCCCACGGAACATTAGCAAATTAAAGCTAATGTTGGACATTACTCACAAGTTTTTGTACAGTATAACATTGACATGCTTGTAGTGAAGTGAACATTAATACAGAGCAATCATTTACTTACATCACATAAACCGGTTCACATAGTGGTGTTACTGTAAAATAATTCATTTTTGTGGGGGATTAAATTTCATGGATCTCGAGGTTCTTCGATGACCTGACGTTCAACCACAAATAAAATAATTTTGACCCTTGTATTTATTACCTGAAATGCAAAATCCACTCATTAACATCCCAAGTGAAAGGAACTTTTTAACCCAAACCATGAAATTTTGTCTCATCAAAATATCTTGATTTTACAGTATAACT
This sequence comes from Spisula subtruncata, assembly GCA_963678985.1. Taxonomy (NCBI): domain Eukaryota; kingdom Metazoa; phylum Mollusca; class Bivalvia; order Venerida; family Mactridae; genus Spisula; species Spisula subtruncata. The sequence goes on along the minus strand of OY787661.1, from coordinate 54,791,306 downwards.
TTGATGTAAGATATAAGTGCTATCGTTACATGTATGGGCCTACAGCACTTGTCGATTTAGTAATTTACATGTTTTTAGTCCTTCATGTGCTACATAGATGGATGACTATGTATGTGCTAATAAGATGAATGTCTATGTAACTACAACACGAAATCACAGAGCAAAAAGAGTTCATTCAGATCAAACTATTAGAAATTAGGCAGGGAAGTTTACAATATTCAGGGAAAAACAGATGACACACATTTAAGACAGTCACAGTTGAACATAAAAACCGCATAGCCCTTTGATGGAGCTGAGAATGCATTTCCAGTCAAGATTACTACTGTACACTGGCAAGGATACCCTGCTAAGGAGCATCTCTTCCCTTTTAAGTTCTTACGTTGTCACAAGTTTGCCAGCCTTTTTATCATTTGGAAGTACTCACGATACAAAACAGCATTTTGCAACTTACGCAAATCAAGCTGGAATAATTAACTGTTTGAATTTGGTTTGAAATTTACTATTAATTACGAATAAATACATGTTTCAAAACTAGCCTAGCTTTAGTTACATTTGTACATCTATCTTTAGGGGTATAAATTTTACTGGAGCAATGATATTTGAAGTAGGTAAGTCTTTGATGTTTGTCCATGAATGAAATAAGACCTTGGATGTCACTTATTAATAGTATCTTTATTAAATCTTGTTAACATCAAGTGTACCGACATTGACTGGTGGGAGGGTGGCAGAAGTTCAAGGCTGGTTGACTGGCTCGGACTAATGAACTCAGCAGTGAGAAGAATATTTGATCAGGGGGTGTTACTTCAATTGTCCGGTGTTAAAATCAGTGAAAATTAGAAAAGATTGTCACCTTGTGTCCTCCGACTGATGAATGCTAATTTATGATGTTTACTGTTATAGGTTGACCGTATTTTTAGCTGATTTGTCTCATTAAAAGGTTACCTGGTATCATGGTGTTGGTTCATGGAAAGCTTCTTTTAGTATAGACCATGGGTTGCAGTTCATAAGGCATTGTCTGCCCAATTGGTTTAAAATGAAATTGAAATTATTAAATTGTCAGAATTTAAGAAATGTAAGTTACATACAGCCCTACGTACACAGTCGGAAATTTGTCAAACATACCATGAGTGAAATGCTAGTTCAGAAAACCTGGGCCATTTGACAGCTTATATCAATGATAATGTTGATTTAACTTGGTTAATGAAGCATTCTTGTTGTACACCTCCTGTATATAATTAACTGTCCAAATTCCACTGGCCATGGGGGTGGGGGACCCATTAAAGGACAGAATTGAAAGAAATGTTTGACTTTTCATTGTAGCAGTCTGTTACAATTGACATTACACCAGTTGTCAATCAGTACCCTTTAAATCAATTTTACAGTAAATTATAATCATATGGTCCAATGGATTAACTTGAAAACCTTTGCCAAGCAACTTTCGACATACAAGCAGGTGGAGCGATCTCTGCTCTGGCATAATGTCAATTTGTAACGTTCCAGTAACATAGTTTTCATTCATGTACATGTAGGTTCCTCCATCCTCCTAATCAATCACTAATTAGAAGTTAATTAGTGAAGTAATTAAGTACTTCAAAGTAAACATTGACGTTTGTGATTGATCTAATTTATGGTTTCAGTTTACTTAATTAATAGAGTACGACTTCATAATGAGTAATGCTGAACAGCGGGGACTAAAAATTGTTACAAAGGTCTCCTTGTTGACATTTGGTCTGACTGCTTCTCTACAGTTTGACCTTATCTGATGTCAATTAAGTGTAATAGTTCAGTTGTCATGTACAAATATGATCATGTGTTGCATTCTTATATTACTGAAGGAGCAGTATCCAACCTCAATCATGCCTTTCTAGATATATATATAGAAAATGCCATCCACTGGTCACTGAGTGCAGTTGAAAGAGCCAAATTATGCCAGACATTTGGTAAAAGCTCTTGGTTCCACCATCATGCTCTCAGTCATATAACTTCTTCATAAGATTCCCTTACAATAATATGAGGCTTCTAATAGTCAGCTGCCTAGATGCTACTAATAGTGATGCTGTGGCCTTTGGCAACTTACTAAGCTAGTAGCTACTGGTAGTGACTTCATTTGGCTTGATTCATATGCAGATTAGTTCTGTTTCTACCAATAGTGGGCTCCTACTAGAAGCCGGAATAAGGCTGTGCAACCTAGGTGGGTTCTAAATACTAAATAAGGAGCATTATTGTTGCTTACTTGGTCTTAATGGTAACCTGCACCATAAAACAGCTGTTAATAACTGTTTATTCATATAAATGACCAGCCAAATGACACGTCAGTAGAATGATGACTTGTTCCCTTAGATACAGCTGCTATAAATGTCTGTAAATATTTTACTGTTGTATTTATGCCATAGTTTGTCTATATATAAAGTGGTTAATTAGGCAGGTCTAGATGTGATAACGGTTGAATGTTATACCTACTTGAACTAGAGGGAACAAAAAACTAGATTAATGCTTTATTTTCATGGATATTTGCCCACCATTATTACCTCTACAAAGTATAATTGTCAGAGCATTCAACTATTATCTGCCTAACAATACAAATGTATTGTTTATCTCTTTTTGTCGGTATATTTTTGTTCCGACTTGATAGACAATATGTCAGTTTATTGTTTCATTAGGTCAATTGTTTTTCGGTAGATATTTTTGTTCGGAAAATTGAAAATCAATTATTGTTTTTTGGCATTTTGCAATTGTTTTAAGAAACCATATATCATGTGCAGAAAATTGTCAATTAAGGGTTTATTGTTTGTTTGTATGTGTTTATTGTTCTACAGTAGACATGTGGACATTTGAGTGCATGACAGAAATATCTCTGCATTGACGGAAATCTTGTGACAGACTTTGTAAATTATTGTCTGTACATGTTTGAGTTAAAGAAAAAATACTAAATGTATAGCTATTAATATTGTCTGTCCCTTTGGCTGAGCGTTTAGTTTTTGAAAACAAGGGTCAAAGGTATGATTCCAAGTAAGACTCTATTCTAACATGACCTGTTGGTGAGCTGCTAGCTGTTTAACCAATGATCACGGTGTGCTTGTCTAATTGGTACCTGACTGGCATGAAAAAGGTTAGGTCTAGTTAGTAAATGTGCTCATAAGCCAAATTGGTGTTCCTTTACATAGGGATGACACAATAAGTACACATTTTATGTGTTTTAGTGTATTCAAGGTATCAGAAATGTCAAGGTCACGGCTAAGATATCAAGGTTTATGTCTGAGCTACTACAAATAGTGTGACTGTGTCTGCAGCACCTTGGAATCAGTAATAGTTTGAACGTTTTGCCAAGTACTGTTATTGATCTTATTGACCTGGCATGTAGTACATTACATGTTTTTATCATTAACCTATGAGGACTTACTGGGAAATAATTTTTTTAGGTTATTTATCTGACTTAGTTGCTGTACCATTGATCGGTTTTCAATTCTAGCTGGCCATTCAACTGTACACCATTGAACTATATGGTTTTAGATGAAATACACCATTGTACGCAGTTAGCATTTTGAGTGGGCACCATAGGGTTATATGCCTTTTAAATGGGCCATTTGCCTTTGGACAATGCACCATTGGGCTACATGCCTTTAGATAATGCACCATTGGACTACATGCCTTTAGACAATGCACCATTAGGCTACATGCCTTTGGATAATGCACCATTAGGCTACATGCCTTTGGACAATGCACCATTGGACTACATGCCTTTAGATAATGCACCATTGGACTACATGCCTTTGGACAATGCACCATTAGGCTACATGCCTTTGGATAATGCACCATTAGGCTAAATGTCTTTGGACCATGCACCATTAGACTAAATGTCTTTGGACCATGCACCATTAGACTAAATGTCTTTGGACCATGCACCAATAGACTAAATGTCTTTGGACCTTGCACCATTAGACTAAATGTCTTTGGACTATGCACCATTGGACTACATGCCTTTGGATAATGCACCATTGGACTATATGCCTTTGGATTATGCACCATTAGGCTAAATGTCTTTGGACCATGCACCATTAGACTAAATGTCTTTGGACAATGCACCATTGGACTACATGCCTTTGGACCATGCACCATTTGGCAAAATGTAATTGGACAATGCACTATTAGGCTAAATGTCTTTGGACCATGCACCATCTGGCTAAATGTAATTGGACAATGCACTATTAGGCTAAATGTCTTTGGACCAGGTACCATGAGGCTAAATGTCTTTGGACAATGTACCATTGGGCTAAATGTCTTTGGACCGTGCACCATTAGACTAAATGTCTTTGGACAATGCACTATTGGACTACATGCCTTTGGACAATGCACCATTAGGCTACATACCTGCCTTTGGACCATGCACCATTTGGCTACATGCCTTTGGACAATACACCATTTGACTACATGCCTTTGGACAATGTACCATTGGACTACATGCCTTTGGACAATGTACCATTTGACTATATGCCTTTGGACAATGCACCATTGGACTACAAGCCTTTGACAATGCACATTTGAGCTACATACCTGCCTTTGGACCATGCACCATTGGACTACAAGCCTTTGACAATACAATTTTAAACATTTGTTGAATTTGGTTTGTTTACAATAAATGGCACTATTTGACCTGGAAACCAGCCCTATATTGGTGCTGGTATGTGCTGCGTCAGCATTATAACATATTATAATATTTCATACCAAACACATTCCTTTCCTGCAACAAAGGTGTATTTTGGTGAATAGTCTTTAGTGAGATACAATTTTGTTGCACCAAAGGGACAAGCTGTCCTGTGGTTTGTATAATACCTGATGTACGATAACATGGTTGGTAAGCCTCCAATATTTACCTTCAAATCAATACACTACAGTGTCAGGCATAGTATTGAACTTCTGTAGTCCTGAATTCCTAACTTCTGCTATCTCCAAATCATCTCTTGGGTCTGTGAAACTTCTTATTTCCTACATGGCAAGTTTAGCGAAAAGAGTTGGTGTAAAATATCAAAAATTTAAAATCTGTTCGAATGTTATTTGCATTGTTATATTTAATGGTTTATTCCTTGACAGCTAAACAATGTGTGGCTGAGTCACTCTAGTTTTGAGTCAAGCTCTAAAAATATACCAGAATAATATTATGGACTTTGGGTCACCTTAAACAATAGCATTCAGTGCTTAGGCCTTATTTTTAAGTCCTTGTAACTTATTTCTATCTTGTCAGGTTCTTAAATTTTGTACAAATCAATGCCTTGTATTGGTAATTACTGAGGGATGTCTATTGAAACATGCCTCTATGATTTTCAATGATTTATATACAAATACGGACAAATTAGTTTAGACTCCTGTTTGTAAGTTTGGTGGGCAAAAAGATTTAGTTAACTTTGACCTTTAGTGGTTGGTTGAATATTTAAGTGGAGTTGCATCTTTTGTATCGGAATATTTTGGACTTAAATGTACACCAGCTCAAATGTCTAATGTACTGATGTTGAAATGAAATGAATACATGTTGTAGTATTGTTTGAATATTTTAATTTTAAATTTTACTATTTTATGAGATATAGAGTTATCAGTTGTGTTTGTGGTAAGATTTATGGTAAGATAAAAGTAACCACAGAAATGATTGGCTTAAAATGCATGTCATTTAGGACGTCATTATGGTGTCATACCAAAAGTTTTTCCCATCATCCCTGATATTGTCGTTAATGTTGATACTATTGACCAAGGAATAAGTGTCAAAAACCTCAATTTCAGTATCTCATGGGCAAGCAAGACATAGAAAAAAAAACATTATTTTTTATAAGTTTGATAAACTAGTTCAACAATTTATGTATTGATGGTCAATTTTGATTTTTCAAGATTTTTTCTTCAAAATTTAAGCGTCTGTCAAATAATACCAACGAAACATAATCATTTTGATTGTAAAGTTTAAATATTAAGTAAACATAAGAACTGCTGTATGCTTAAGATGATAGTTAAAGTTTAACGTATAAGGTTTAACATTATACGTTAAAATCCTTCATGCAGATATAATCTATACCTTATATTTATTATGTTTTTGATGTGTAGCCCATTAACCTGAAACGTTAATATTGTAAGTTTTCAAATACTGTCTGTGATTCAATAATACGTGACCTAGAAGTTGCTGGAGTTTATAAAAATTCAAACCAGATTCAAATGAAAGTTATATATATATATAGGAGTTATATTCAATACCCTTAAAAAAGCCAGGAAAATATTGCTGATATAGAAGGTTTGTAATAGTTGTTTGTTTGTTTTCACTTGTTTGTTTTCACTTGTTTGTTTTCTCTTGTTTGGCTGTTGTTTTCATTGTGTTTCTCCTATGGTTAGTGGTATATTTTCTTGAAGCTTCAGTCCATCTAGCTTAGGTGCAATGTGTAGAGTGCAAGAACCCCAAGACAATTTGGGTTTGATTTCTGGGTCAGATTGGTTGTGTTGTTTGTAACATTGTCCTCCACTTGTGGAGTTGTTGCCTGACATGATCCTCCACATCTGGAGTTGTTGTCCGACATGATCCTGCACATGTGGAGTTGTTGTCCCACATGATCCTCCACATGTGGACTTGATGTCTGACATGATTCTCCACATGTGGAGTTGTTGTCCGACATGATCCTCCACATGTGGACTTGATGTCTGACATGATTCTCCACATCTGGAGTTGTTGTCCGACATGATCCTGCACATGTGGAGTTGTTGTCCCACATGATCCTCCACATGTGGAGTTGTTGTCCGACATGATCCTCCACATGTGGACTTGATGTCTGACATGATTCTCCACATGTGGAGTTGTTGTCCGGCATGATCCACCACATGTGGACTTGATGTCATACCTTGCGTGAATCATCAGAGCTCATCATAATTAAAATGTAAACCCGCTCATGGTACACTATCATCTCAGTATAATAAACACTAATGAGCTTTCTTCACCATTGAGTTATTTGGCGCGGTGATTATAAACATTTCTCATTCTCATACTCAAACTCCATACTCCAAGCTCCAACTTGAAACACAGCTTTTTTCAGAATTTTGCATTAAAACCAACAGCAACTTGTAGCAAATGATCTAACTAAGAAAATGAACCCCCGTTTCATATGTTTCCATTCAGTAATAAAGAAGTTACAGCAGATTTTGTAACTAAGAAATGCTCCATTTGGAGTACGGAGTATGAGTTGGAGCATGGAGAACGTAGTCCAATGTTTATAATCACCAGGCCTGAGCTCAACTCTTACAGAGATTCACTGAGCTTATCTTATAAAATTTAAAATTCACCAGAAATTGTACTGGCTGATTTTTTATATGAAGTTCATTAGCTTATTTGCCCTCACATAAATCCCGGAGCATTTCTGATTGGAACATCAATATTGTCATTCCTGTTTGTTCTATTTACAGAGTGATACTGTTGACAAGCGACATGCTGTTGTGACGTTTGATCATTATCTACGTAGATTTAAAATCAAAGATCTCAGTACAGTTAACGGGGTAAGAATACTTTGTCTAACTTATCATATCCCTGGCTTAGAATGAGAAGGTCTTAACTACTACTTACGACCTTATAGGACTCATTCATGTTTGAAATCTGCTTCACAAGGAGCTTCTTATGAGCCTATTTTCGTGAAAATCAGAAATTGTCATGTTGACCAAAATGAAGTTTTAAAAACTTATTTTCCCATAGGTAAAGACTAAATTACAGACAGTTTTCTCTTGTTTTCTCAATATATCGATTTTGTAGTTATGGCCTGCTAATTCTAAGCCATCGATATGTATGTTTAAATAAATTATACTCATAAGGTAGGTTCATGAATGTCTTCTACTGGAACAGTTAGTGAGGAGAGCCTGTGGCTTATGATGTTCTAGAAACAGTAATTATTGGTGTTAGATGTTGTGTGTTTGAAATCCTTAGTTAGATCATATAAGTCTACGGATTGAATGAATAAGTTGTGCTCTCCAATGCTGTTCTAGAAATGCTATGCTTGCTAGATTTGTGGATTTGAATCCTTAAGGTAAGATTGCATAGGTCAAGTGAGCTCCAATGCTGTTATAGAATCGTTATGCTTGCTAGGTGTGGGTTTGAACCCCTAGATATGGCATACTTTCTTTCATCATAGTTGGACAGATAGTAATAATGTTAAGTCAATTTGTTCACACTTGTTGCGCCAATTTTAGGGACAAATTGTAGATGCCGACTTCGTGTGGAGCATTTCAGCTAGCAACATGCTTGACACCATGCCCAGCTTGAATGGTCTTAACAACTCTCTGTGACCTTAAATAGATAGACCTCCTGAAAATTGAGTGTCAGTACTACTGCACTGCCCTATGCTTATGTGATTGTTTTGTACAAATGTGATTGTTTGGTATAAAAGAATAGTCACGATTTAATGATTCTTTAAGACCAATTAGAATGACTAACACTCTTAATTTGTTAAACAAGTGTTTTTGTTCTGTCAACCGTGTGACAGTAACATTACTGATTTAAGATTGGTAGACAAGTCTTGACAACTATAAGGTTTATATGTGTGCTGTCTGAAAAGCTAGTACTAAACCACTCTGTTATATAAGACACTAATTCATTTACATCTTGGTTTTAAATAAGAAATTGAATTATGCCGAGCATAGCCTTTTTTTGCTTTATTTCTACTGACACAAGGCAGGCATACATATGTACCTCCACCCGGATTTGAACCCGGGTCGTCAGATAAGACGGCAAGCGCACTAACCACTGAGCTACAAAGGCACATAGAATAAATAGTATTTATATAAGTGAAACATAATTATAGCAAACATTCATTTTCTCAAATCATGTTCCTGAGCCTTTGCTTAACTAAATTTACACTGTCCACTATGGGTGGGGTATGTTGTTAACTTCACAAGCAAGAAGCTGTGGCCTTGATCTTAGGCCCAAATAATTGAAATCATGTAAATTGGTACTGGTATCCCTGGCTTAGAGCACAACTTAGTTTCAGATCGGGTTAGCTTTATTGTCAGGATAATTGGACGGGAGAGCCTTATGTTACGGTTGAAATATTGTCAGTGGGTCTACAAACATGAAATAAAAAAGTAAAATTGACAATAATTATAGTTATTAATTCAAGTTTATATCATAAATTTTATCAACCCAATGACTCAACTTCTGGGTACAGCAGTTTTAACCTTACATATATGACCATATAATTTTATATTGACAAACTATGGACTTAAACCAGCAAGAGCTACATTAAAGATTTTCGTGTCGAGTATGATTAATATCCAAAATCTTGTTGTGTTGTGTTCAGATATTATAAAGTATAAATGAATTCATTTGATATCAGTTGGTTACCCCAGGTAATGGAATGGTGTGATTACATGCGACATCAATTTCTGTTGTAAGTGAATCACTTTTCATGGCTACATAAATATGTTGAAGTAGATATAAATGCTGGGAACCGATGAAAAGGAGTTGAGGACGAATGGGTTGGTAATAACATAAACTGGGGAAAATTGTATCATTTAAAATACATTAGATTACCAAGGATAATGTATGCACGCTTTAAATCCGCACGTTTAATGACTGAAAATACTTAAAATTACAATTATGTGTTGTTGATGCATTTTAAATGGTAATATTATCACAAAGTCGACTGATTCTAACAGCTTTTATGGAACAGTGCTAGCTGCATTAAGGAATAGAAATTGTATAAGGGTAAAATAAGTAACAATAAAGTGAACAGAGACACTTTTAGACACAATTAAGACACAGAATGAAATAGGGACAGACTAAAATTTAGGCAAGAAAAGAATGATAAAGAAATAAGGGCTATTTTCATCAGGTTGACCTGTGACCTGGTTCCCCAAAGCAAATTACAGCTTCTCTACATGCTGAGACCCTATAGGCAATATTTAACTAAGAGTCATAGCCCGCCTAATTTGGGAATTGAACCTGGATCTATACCGGGTGACAGTCCAATGTGATGCTGGAGATTGAATGATCTTCTTTAGTTGAAATCTAGTGTTCTACCAGGCTATGCGACATACCAAAATAGGTAAACAAAAAGTTAAAAACAACCATAAGTATCTTATTGGTTGACAAGATTCGTCTGACGCTGTGAAAATTGGTAAAAAAATAATGCTATGTGGAATTCTATCATGAAAGTATAATCTATGATATATCGTGTTGTAGTGTATTAGATATTCTGATATAATTTGATGGGTAGTGTAGATTATACGATGGAATACGATGGAATATGTCCGTGTACAGGTAAAACCATACATGCTACTTGTGTACGCTTTCTCTGATCATAAATATTTAATCAAACTGCATGGTTAATCATATGGTTGGATCTTGGATCGTTAGACAATATAGCCTGAAGACAAGAAATTGAATTACGTTGACTCGGCAGAACTCTCAGATGACGTCTTGTCATGTAAGGGATGTTGAACTTGTTTCGTGTCTGCTTGATGAACATGTTATTGAATATTGTGGTAACGTCTACATGATGCCTGGTTTGTGTACTAACTAGGGAGTGTATGTTAGTTGTAGCTTTTTGTACCATACTGTAAAATCATTTAATTTCGTTGGGACAAAATTTCGTGGTTTTGGTTAAAAAGACAATTTCATTGGAACTTGAATTCGTGGATTTTGCATTTCAGGTAATAAAACAAGGGTCAAAATTAATGTTCGTTGGGATAAAAGTTCATGGTTGAGATGAACCACGAAATCCACGAAATTTAACCACCCAAGAAAATTAATGATTTTACAGTATTTGGTATGAATGGATGTTTTCTATTGATCCGTGCTGTTATATGGTGAAATTTTGACTTCCAGGATGTATAAAATCAAGGTTTGTAAAAATTTCAAAGTTGGCTCGTAGCTGACTCTTTGAAATTTAAGGGCTTATTACCAGAAATTATCTTAAGCTAACAATCATTATGACAGTTATGACATTATTTTATGTTTCATAACAATGAGCATAATTATATAATTAGCCTAGCAATAGCTTCTCAGGTTCTTAGCTCATTGGTTCTTAGAAATGTCTTAAAGCAATTAGTGTCTGTGCCTTGGGTGGTATTGATCATTGATCTTTTTTAAATTGAATGTAAGGATAGCCAATCATGTCACCTCTTACTGATCAATAGTTTAGTATGGTGCGATCTCATTGGTTGTCATTGTCCTCAATTGACATTACACCAGAGCAAAGATCGCTCCACCTGATTGTTTGTCGAAGATTGCTTGACGAAGGTTTTCAAGTTAATCCATTGGACCTTGTGATTATAACTTACGGTTAAAATCAATTATAAAGGGTATTGATTGACAACTGGCGTAATGTCAATTAGTCAAGTAAGATCAATATTAAATACCCCTGATTTGGTTTTAGAGAATTATGTTATTGTTTTATGTAACAGTGTTATTGTTTTCTTTTACAGACACATGTAAACAAGGAACGTATACCAGAACAAGAATATGTGATACTCGATGAACAAGATTCACTCTATCTAGGAAATGATGATATCCTTTATATATATATATACCATGCCCACCTTTTCTTGGTGGTAAACAGTCAGGTTGTTTCTGTTTGAACAAACAATACTTTTATGAAGAGCTTTTTTGATTTCACATACGTAATTATGGCAAGAAATTTTAAGATTCTCAACAAATGGCGATTGGGCATTAAATTTTGCTCCCGCTGATTGACTTTTTTTTGTAATTCTCTTTTTATTTTCCAATTTTCAACATACTATTAATACAATATGTACAATATGATAATTTCATGATATGCGAAAAATAGTTTACACAAATTGTTCAAAGCATCAAGGAAGATAATAATACTCATTAGTCGATGGATACCTTATATACTCCCTAGAAAATTTGTGATTGAACGTAACACTTTTGCGCACTTAAAAACTTATGTTGCATGAAACATGAACTGGTTGATGTGTTTAACAAGAAAATATTTAATCATATGCCAGTATAACAACGTCGTAGAACAATGTACATTGATGAAATATAAGTTCAACGTCGTAGAAAAATACAATGTACACTGATAAAAGATAAGTTCTAATATATACTGTCGATGATACTAGATACTATTTTAATCTATAAACACAAGGGGGAGTATTCCCGTTTAACATATTTATTAAAGTTGTTTGGATTACCTCCCTTATTATCTTCGATGTATTTAAGCAAAATTAATAACACGTAGAACAATGTGCATTGATAAAATATAAGTTCAACGTCGTAGAAAAATACAATGTACACTAGCTGATAAAAGGTAAGTTCTAATATATACTGTCTATGATACTAGATACTATTTTAATCTATAAACACAAGGGTGTTCTAATATATACTGTCGATGATACTAGATACTATTTTAATCTATAAACACAAGGGGGAGTATTCCCGTTTAACATATTTAGTAAAGTTGTTTGGATTACCTCCCTTATTATATTCCAATGTATTTAAGCAGAATTAATAACTTTTAACACAGGGTACATAGATCATGATGTGTTAAATAAGAAAATACATATTTACATATCATACATTTTTTTACATAAGGCACAAATAGGAAAACGTTTTTTTTTTTTAGTTTTATGTGATAGTATTTTATAACAAGTGTAACTTAAATATCAAATACATATTGGAGATCATAGGCTATAAATGAAAGTTGTGTCCTGATAGCAGTTTAGTAACATAAATAAAAGAGGGTCGTTTCTGTATCAAAGAAGACTTTTCGGTTAAAGTTTGACTTTGTACTGTAAGGATCTAATACAAAATTACTAATAATTTTAATATATTTATATGTGAAGTCAAAGGTTTAGGTATCTTCATCCAGAGCTGCTGTAAAGTGGTGCCATTTTCTATTAAAAAGATTTAATGTACAGGTTTTTCTTGCTTGATACTTTTCAGTTTTGATATATGACATTACCGTTTGTTTAAAAGTGTTTAAAGCAGGTGAACAATTTTTCATTTTGCAACTGTAAATATACTGTTTGGTCAGTAATATAACATTGTTAATTGCCTTTGAAAATTTTTTACTACCAAAAATAACATCTTCTTTAAGCAAGATGATATTCGTATCAGAGAATTCGTTATTTATCCAAGTTTTTACCAAATTTATGAAGGTTTCAACATGGGAACAGGACCAAAACAGGTGAATTATAGTTTCATCATGTTGCTCACAAAAAGAACAGACATTTGAGTTTTTTATTCCCATTTTATATAGAAGATGGTTTGTTCCTAAAATTCTATGGTTAATTCTGAATTGAAGCCATTGTAATTTTGGATCTTTAGTACATACAAACGGGATGTCATAATAGAACTTCCAGTTTAAAACATAATTTAAATTGAGATTTTCGGACCATTTGTTTTGGGATATTGGGGTTAGTTTATTCTTTATCAAAATGTCGTATAAATTTCTGCATCCTTTCTTACACAAAGTAATATACTTAATAATTAATGGCCTTGTTGGTGCAAATATTTGCTGAGGGGACTGGACAATTCTTAATTGTGTAAGGGCTGCCTTAACAGCATTTGTTATACTCCTTAATTGTAGGAAATTTGCATTTATTTGATATTTGTTTTCCAAATTGTTAAAATTAAGAAATTCCCCATTTTCATCTAGGAGGTCTTTAACAAACGTTATTCCCTTGTCAAAGAAATTTTTGAACATAAAACTTTTGCCAGCAATTTTTAATAAACTGTTGTACCATAAAGGTAATTCAGTAAAATCGGAGAATGTTTGTATTTCAAGACAGCCCGATAATTCTACATACCCTTTGACAACATCTTTCCAAAATATATTGTCAATATTGTTTAGCTTTGATTTAAAATAATCAGCACCTAACGTTCCAACATTATTAATACATGGGCATATAACCTTAACAAGGCGAAAATATTTGTTATTGTTAGTAAGTAATCTTCTTATCCAAGTAATTTTTAATGCAGTTATGAATTTGTTAAAGTCGATTACCCTAAGTCCCCCTTGATTGTAATTTTGGGTCACTATTTTCCTTTTAACTTTGTCCGGTCCCCCTCCCCATAGGTAGTTAAATGTCATGTTTTGGAGTTGGTTAATAATATTTATACTTGGGTTTGGTAGACTCAAGATCAGGTGGTTAATTTTTGATAGTGCAAGTGTTTTAATTACAACGTTTTTACCTATGGGGGAAAGAATTCGTTTTGACCATTGTATTAATAACTTATGGATGTCATTTAATTTTGGTAAGAAGTTAGTGTCTATCATTTCTGTTAAATTTTTTTTAAAAGTTATTCCAAGAAGAGTAAAAGAATCATCCTCCCAAGTTATCCCCAAGTCTGGACATATACAGTCTCTTCTATTTTTCAATGAACCTATCCAAATGGCCTTAGTTTTTTCAATATTTATCTTTAAACCAGAAATATTCGCATAAAATTTTAATACAAGCATGGTGTTTCTGAGAGAATTTTCTGAACCGTCTAGTAAAAGAGATGTGTCGTCAGCATATTGAGATACTAAAAATTCTTCTGTATTTACGGTGATGCCCTTTATCTGATTGTTCTGTTTTAGAAGGATAGATAAGATTTCAGCACATAAAATAAAAATGTAGCCAGAGATAGGGTCACCTTGTCTACAACCTCTGTGAATATAAAACCAGTCTGATAAATTTCCATTAACAGATACACAGGAGACTATATTTGTGTAAAATATTTTTATCCATTGTGTTAAATTTGGGCCAATATTAAAAAATTTAAGTACTTTAAACATGAAATTCCAAGATAAGCTGTCGAAAGCGGTAGCGAAATCAAGAAGGAGAATCATACCTGGTACATTATTTTTTTCTGTGTAATACATCATATCATAAATAAGTCTTAAGTTGTCACCTATAAATCGTCCAGGTAAGAAACCACTCTGGTCTTCACTGATTAATTTTGTTAGGACACTTTTTAGACGCGCTGCCACTGTGGCTGATAAAATTTTATACTCAACATTAAGCAGAGAAATCGGACGGCCAATTTTTCAAATGTAGCTTATCTTTATTTCCTTTAGGGATACATGTTATAACACCTTGTTTCAAGGTAATAGATAGTTCCTTAGTAGTAAAAGAGTGGTTAAGGGATCGTGTCAGGAAAGGACCAATATCTATCCAAAAGAATTTATAGAAAGATACAGTAAAACCGCTACTACCCGGAGAAGAATTATTGGACATCTTTTTTAAACTGGAGAGATATTCCTCATACATAAGTGGCTTATCTAATTCAAGTTGTTCTTCTTGATTTAAAGCATACACATTTTCTTTGTTTAAAATACTATTTAAGTTGACTTCCTCTACTTCAGAGTTCGCATACAGCGTTTTGTAGTGGTTAGCGGTTTCTGTTAAAATATCAGTTTGATTAGTGAGTAAATTTCCGCTTTTAGAGTATAATTTATTCATGATTTTGGATGTATAGTTTCTATTTTCTAGATTACAAAAATAGTTAGTGGGTTTTTCACCTTCAAAAATCCATTTTGCCCTTGATCGTACAAATTTGCCTTCCAAATGAATCCTTCTTAATTCTTGTAATTCCTTATTTTTTTCATCAAGTTTATTCGTATCAACTACTGATTCATTTCTTATTAAGTTTATTTCTTTTTCTAATAATTCTTGTCTATTTACACGCTGTTTTTTTATGAAAGAGGAATATGATATAGTTTCACCCCTAATCTCTAATAAAAGTGTTTCAAAAAATAGTTGGTCGTTAATATCAAACTTAATATCTTTATTACAAATTTCTACTAAGGGTAATTGAAAATCTTGTATCGTTGATGCGTATTGTAACTTAGTTCTAATTATGGTTTCTTTAATTTTTTGAATATATGTTTTGTCTTTCAGTAAAGAATTATTGAATTTCCAATATGACGCTCCTTTTTTACATGCATCCATCAATAAAATTAATGTAATAATCGAGTGATCAGTCCTGTAGCCTGGATTTATATTACTATCTTCAACATTTGAATAAAGTGTACCTGATATCAAGAAAAAGTCTAGCCTAGCTTGTTTTAAAGGAGTTTTTTTCAACCAAGTATATTGACGATCTTCTATATGGTCTTCACGCCAGCAGTCCACTAGTTCAAATTCTAACATTATTTCTAAGAGTTTATCCCGAGCTTTAGTATTATTTACATTTACATAATTTTGATAATCTTTATCGGGGTCCATTACTAAGTTAAAGTCACCTACAAGGATTACAGGGTTATCTAAATTGCTTATTTTTTCTCTTAATTTGTTATAGAATTCCGGGTCATCTTTGTTTGGGCCGTAAATACAGAAAAGTGAAACTACCTTTTCATAAGATGTAAAATTAATCATAATATAGTTACCATTATTATCCTTTTCTGACTGTAAAAAATTGAAATCAAAATTATTATTTATAAAAATTGCTACACCCCTTGATTGGGAATTAAAGTTACTGAAGTAACATTCATAGCCCCAGAGGCTTCTGATAAATGGGATGTTTTTATCAGTAAAGTGAGTATCTTGAATACAGCATATGTTTGGATTTTTACTTTTCAGAAAGTTAATGACATCTCTACATTTATTATTGTCACCAAGACCTTGTACATTCATGGAAATAATATTTAGCTTACTATTCATGGGGCATATTGTGGATTGTAAATGTCTTACAACAGCAATGGTAGAAAGAATACTGTTCCATATCGGATACCCTTAAGATACACAGTACTTTGTCAAAACTAGTACGACCCTCGTTTATTGAATGTGGAAGATTTGTTACAGTGTAAGAATATAAAAAAACAACATATAAACTGCACAGCCAAATCCTGATTTGGCTGTAACTATTCATTTCAGTTAATAACTGAGAAGTTTGTGGCATAGAAGCCGGATAGCGGTATAAAGAAGGTTAAATAATACAACGCATCAGCGCAGACAAAAAACAAAACATACAAAAAAGGAACATTTCGTGAACAGCTTAGGTCAGTTGGTCAACTGACTCATAAAGTTAAAATGAAAGTAGGCTCAGAAATATATATGCATGTACAATAGAATAGAATATAGAGTAGAGATGTACATGTACACCTACGAAAATATATATGCATGTACAATAGAATAGAATATAGAGTAGAGATGTACATGTACACCTACGGACACAGTGAAACTGGCATGTTTAGCGTCTTCATATATAATATTATATCTATACATGCATGTATACATACTCACACACGCTGATTGACTTAGTAGCTATTTGTTATGGACAAGGCTTCCACCTGGGTATAAGCGTTTACTGAACACAGTTTTGGTTCTTGGATACCATCAGGAATGAGGTGTCGAGATTAAATAATAGAAGCTTTAGAACTTCTTTAAATTATTTCGTTGAAATAAAAATCATGACAAAATGACATAATTTTTCAAAAGGGTTCATATTTCGCATATATTATTATATAATAAATTCACTTGATTAGATACAGCGTGTAAGCAGCATAGTTTTAATGTGTGATACAGTTCAATTAGGTGAATATTCAAGACTTGGGCGGATGAGCTAATGTTTATAACAATTATCATTTAACTTTGAACAGGCTGTTTGTGACATAGATCAACAAATATATCGTCTTTAGATTGTATAAGAGTTTGTGTAAATGTTGTCTATTTTACGGATAAATACCAAGATAGTTTAGATGTGTGAAAATATTGATATTTACTTATATTGATATGACACGACTATGTAAATACCCGGGGTGTACGTAAATAACTTGTTCTGTTTAGTGAACGTGTCATAAGGAATTCGGAGTGATTACAGTAGCTTTCGTTTTGCCCCAGTTGATTGCCCCTTGCTTTGTTAAAACCATTTGACATTACACAATAGTAGAGAATGCTCCACCTGATTGTTTGGCGAAGGTTTTCAAGTTACTTCATTGGACCATGTGATTATAATTTACCGTTAAATTTGATTCAAAGGGTATTGATTGACAACTGGTGTAATGTCAATTACAGAGGGCCTAAGGGTGCATGTGGGGAAGTTGACCCCTCCTGAACCCTTAATGGTAATAGGGGATCGCACTCGTACTCCCATGTTTACTTATGGTTTATGTGACACAGTGCCGTGCAGTATTGGGGTTACTTGTACTATGTGAGAATAGATACTGCTATATGTTTTACAGTGATATATCGACGGTGCCCAACCAAAACCCTGTAACTCAGTTTTGGCGTGAAAACTTTTTTTTGCAGCATCCGCATCTGCTAGACGTCCCGCGCATTTCTGTCTTGTCGCCATTTAAATAGCCAATCGTGTTACTTATATGGAGACAAGACAGAAATGCATGTCTAGAAGATGCGGATGCTGCAAAAAAACTTTTCGCACCAAAAATGAGTTACGGGGTTTTGGTTCGGCGCCGTCGATATATAAAAAGTCCTTTGTCACTAATCAACAGTTCTCCAGCTCTGGAGGGAAAGAAAACTACAGAACAAAACAGATTCAGTATATTACAGAATTAAATGAGAATTAACAACTTTCGGCTAAATTCTAATGTCAATATAAATTTATTAATGCTACATTAAATATTAGGCATGTCAAATGAAAATGATTTCAGACACTCTTAGAAACGTTCAACAACATTGTGAAAATATTGTATAACATTATGTCAGTCAACTCAATCAGCCATGTAAAGTCACCTTATTTATGTGTATTATTATAACTTTACTCTTTTCAAACCCTTTGATCTGTGATTGATTGGATCAAACGTTGAATGTACGAGGATATTGACCTGATATATTGACCTGATCCTAACCTATATGCCGAGCGAAGCATAGCCTTTATTTGTCGGTCAGCTTTCTGCTGAAACATGGCAAGAATATGAATATTTATGTACCCCCATCCAGATTTGAACCCAAGTCGCCAGATAAGACAGCAAGCACACTAACCACTAATCTACGAAGGCTTATTTAACAAGGTTCTTGCGTTGAATATATCAATTTGCAAGGGAAAATCCTACAATATCCGTTCTTTAGATTTGTTAGGTTTCTTATGTAACATGTATGATCAATCTTTTACTAAAATAATACTGATAAACGTGCACACTTGGATAAACCACCTATGTGGGCTATACCAAATATTCCAACCTTTCACATTATTCTGGGTGCACTATATCAGCTGTTAAATTACACTTAAACTAAAAACAAGGTTGAGGTTCAAGTTAAAGCTCTGTATGGTACACTTCTTTATATAATCCTCTGTGATTTATCCCTACTTGGATTTTCTTGATCCAGTCGCCAGATTTGATATTTACTAAAATTCCATTCAGGGTTTTAAAATTCAAGTGACTGGTCAGCTTAAACTGTGGTTTGGGCCATTTGATTCTTTGATTAGATTAAAAAATTCCCCGTTTTAATAATGTTTCCATTTCTGACCTGCAGATTGTTTCATATTTGTAAAATCTCGTGTTCTCGGTAATCAACTAAACCAGCCACATTATAACCTATGACCTGGGAAAATATCATTGTACTAATAGTTCCACAAGTTAAAGAAAGTCATAAACCTGATGGTATCAAGTCCCAGCCCTTCGAGCCCCGGCTAATTCACTGCCTGATGATATTTAAGTCTCTAATATATCTTTTCAATATCATGATTTACATGACTGTAGGGATTGCAATTCAGATAAATACTGGAATGGTTTTGTGAACCTGTGCTTCCACCTCTGTGATTTGTCATGTGAGATCGTCTAATTTGCTTCACTTAATGACACCCTTGTGTCAGGTATGTGCTGAGTCTTTATATTTGTAAAACCAGGTCCTGCTTCTGTTTTAGGTTGCTTCTATTCAGTAATAATAATGTGACAATAAATTTTCATTGAGTAGAATTTCTAGTTAACAATACCACATTTAGTTGCCTTTGTATGGAATGGCACTGCAGTGTATTGAATGTGATTGTTGTATGTGACTGTTTATTTGTGGACTATCCAAAGTATCTATCGATTTCACTTTTGTGATCTATTTAAGGAGGCACTTGACATTCCTGATTACTTTATGGAGACAATAAAAGCCAAAATTAGAGACAATAGATTCTCTGAGTTACATACTCTCCCAGAAGATACGGTCTAATATAAATGTGACCTGAATCATCAGATCCGTAAAGATTATCGGATAATGATTGGTTATTGACCCCTGATTACTGAAAAGATGTGCCTATCGGGAGATATAGGTACCATTTCTATACACCCTTTGAAAAAGGGACATAATACTTGAACCCCCTAAGCAAGCGGGCAGGCTGTGTCCAGACATTTGTCTGAACTCTAGTTATAGCAGTTTTTTTCTGATCATCTTCAAATTTAGTGGCAATGTTCATGAGCATGGCATCTAGGTCAAGTTTGATTATGAACCTACTTTGAACCCACTTGGCCCATAGCTTGGATTATGGCCCTTGAATTACCAAATAAATGTGACATAACAGCCTTGTCTGTTCTTTAATTGTTTATTTATTTATAAGTGGGGGCATATAACATTGGTGCTGTCCGTCTGTAACGCAAATCTTGTGTGTTGAACTCCTCACTAACCATTGGGCAGAATTTCTCTAAACTTTCACAGATCAACAACCTTGATGTGAAGTTGATCATAAAGGAAGAATTGTTGCTGTGGCAATTTTACCAGAGCTATGGCCCTTTGTTACTTTTACTATATACATAAATGGGGGCACCTGTGTCGATGGACACATTTATAGTTCAAACAGTTTACACCTGATGGTCTTCATACAATCATCAAATGACTCCTTAACTCTGAATACATTCAATAACATTCCACATGGAGAGATTCGAGGATCCACCAAACACCGAGCAGGAAGGGGAGACAATCTTCTCACCGATAGATGATGAGTTACCTCCCTGGGCTAACACAAACACTGGCTCGCAGGATCTACAGAGTCCGTTAGCAGAATGCCAGGTGAGTTATATCTTCATGGTAGTATTATACTGTACAACCTCTGTAGAACAACAACCTGTGGTTGCTGCAAATATTGACTTTTGTTTAATGGTTGCTGCTCTAAAGATATTAAAATTATTGTAAATATGAGCTACAGGGAATTTTGAAGGTAAATTGTACAGCACAATCTCATCAGAGCAACCACCCTGTGTGAGGTGCAAATACTGACCATTGTTTAGAGGCTGTTGCTCTATAGAGGTTTATTTATAGTAAATAAATATATGATCTCAGGGAAATTTTGAAGGTGTTGTTATAGAGTTGTTGCTTTACAAAGAGCCACTCTGTGGAGGTTGTACAGTAATTACATTTGCAGAGTGAGTCATTTTTGCTCTTCTGCATGATATGTGGTGTTTTTACTTTGCAATTGATATAATGTGTCTGTGTGTCTGTCTGGGGCAAAAATGAGAGGTAATTATCTAAAATATTAATGGTCTATAAAATTGGTGCTCGCTTTTTCTGCATTGCATATTCATCGTATTATTTACATGTTGTTTCAATAAGTAATACTAATGAGGAAACTATCCCATTGGAGTGAATAGCGGGGATTACAGTTAACTCAGTTACATCCAGTTAAACCTAGATGAACATAGTTTACCTATAGGATGAGCTTATGTTTACAACTGTTATTAATTAATGTTATTAACTAACCTTGAATGGTCTGTTCTAACTTGTCTTTAACACACAGCCAAGGAAAACAGTTTATATGACTTTTTATTGAGGATGCTTAAGATATTGAAATTTAATATAAAAATAAGCAATTTATGAATAAATGTCAAATCAATTTTAATTGCTTTGGAGAGCACATCTCTACCACTATAAAGGGATTTTATACCCCCTGTTCAAAAGCTGTCATAAATGATAAAATTGCTGCAAATACCCAGTATTGGTGCATACTTGCTGCATGCTAAATTGAAGTAAAAATTTAATTATTCAATTATACACCATGCATCACAATAGCTGTATAAAATATGTCAGCATGACCTAAAATAGAATTGCAATTTCTATGTAAAATTTAAAAGTTTTTTTATCTGAAAATTGGTTGACCGAAATTATTAAATTTACTGCATCAATGCATAAATGCCTAAATCATTGAATTGCTGCATCACAGTGTTAGAGTCTATATTATGTTTCATTGACCTAGCTGAATAAACACTTTGCTATTAAATGTGTTTGGTAAATTAATTAATAACAATTAAGATGGTCAAGGTAGATTCAAACATGATTATTCACCTGGCCTGATAGCACAATACACATATAACTGTACAAAATTGTTTCACTGCAGGCAGTTGGGTAAACTTTATATTAATTTATTGAAAACTAGTTCAAACAACACTCTTTAAGAATAATTTTAGTACATGTGTCAAACTGTTTACTCAGCAGTCGTATTTGTTCAAAGAAAATCAACAAATAAAAAGGAGAAAAAGAAATGTAACTGCTTTATACCTTTACGGTTATATGTTCAATTCTAATTGAAAATTGTCTTTGATCATGAAATGAAAAACAAATTGGAGGGAAGGGATGTAATTGTGGAAAAAGGAAACTTTCGCTTCCTAGGAAGTTTTTCATTTTCCGCCAGTCAGGGATATTCTGGGTATGTTTTGATAGGCTACCTCCATCAGTGGGTTCTGCACTAAGAATTAATATTTTGAGAGAACAAAAAACTGTTTGAAAAGTTCTCTTTACTTATTGTAAAACAAGCAGTTTCATCTTCAGGTCTACATTACAAGTTTCGGTTTTCATGAAAATGAGTTCAAAAGAAGCACCTTGTAATGTGATTTAAAATATGTACTTAAGACCCTTTCATTCTAAGCCAGTGATATAGAGTATGCTGTCTTCACAAAGTTGATATATTGGTTAGCTCAGTTCTGTGCAAGTTTTGAACAAAGCTAATGAAAATGTAGTCTTGTTTATTGCAATCAAATGAAGTGTGTTTTTGATAAGCATATTTAAGCACTGATAAGTAATACTGCTCTTTTCTTTTAATTAATTATGGATGACTTGACTAATAATATAACTATAAAATTTTGACC
Source organism: Spisula subtruncata (assembly GCA_963678985.1). NCBI lineage: Eukaryota > Metazoa > Mollusca > Bivalvia > Venerida > Mactridae > Spisula > Spisula subtruncata. The sequence continues at coordinate 54,768,330 of OY787661.1, read as the reverse complement.
TTTAATAGTTTCAATCCAGCTTATGTAATGAATAAATCAACACGTTTTAATAGTATTGAGTACTGCGGTGATTAAGTTATTCTTAGTGTTTTTGTGGTTTAAAATGCTTGCTCATAATAGTATTAAAAATCCGTGTTGAAGGTTTATTATTTTGAAGTAATAAATGCCATTGTTTCACTATCTCAACGATCGTGTGGCATACTAATTGTTTGTGTGAAAACTTTTGTGAATCAGTGAAAGGCTTGAATTAATTCATTATTTTCTGATTGTTGTTTATAAATAAACCGTGCACGTATACATTGGCCTTTAATAAATATAATTTATTTCGAAAGCGTGTTGCACTCACTTAAATTAACATGCTGTAAGTTTTTGAAGTCATTAAGCAAACTATTTACATTGGAAATTAATGGGGAACTAATTGGAATTAACATACAATACAATTTAAGGTAAGGTAATTTATGTTTAATTACGTGATATTACATGTTTAATTATGTACATGAATGCAAATCATGTTTGTGATTTAACAGTAGGTTATTATATTGATAGTAACCCTGTCAGGGACATGGTCTTAGTGCATGTTTATGAATCAGAATGTTATTTTTTCTCTTTTACATTTCTTTGAAATCAAAGACTTGAAAAGCAGGTTCAGAAACAAGAACCTTAAAATGAAGTAGAATTTTAGTTGCCAAAGATAAAAAATTAATGCCTAGTATAATTGAAGGCATGTATGAAGAAAAAATACCAGTAATATGCTTATAAATTAGGTGCCTCCTTAAAATAACTCATGGCCAGACTTTGCCTCGCCAAATCATAGATGTTGTAGGAAACTCAGTAGGATCAAAATATGAGATTATAAGAATAAAAGCTTAGTGAGTCAAAATGGTTTACATTAACATAGGGGTTATAGCAAAATAAGTAGAATGTTTTGCTCTAGGGGTGGTATTCAATATTGATCTTACTTGATTTAAGGACAACCAATCAGATCACACAATATATAACTTTTGGTCAGTTACAGACGTTATGGTTGGCTATCTGTGTTCTCAAATTAAATGAGATAAATATGGAATACCTCCCCAGATCATTTACGTCTTATACTGATTAATAGTTACCTCCCTTTATGTATACACATATACCAGTACTAAATTCATGTAACAACTGTTTACTAATCTAGAGTTATCTTCCCCTTTATCAAGCCACATGAACCTGTTGGATATTTCTACGCATGTTTCCCTACGAGCGTCCTGGTAGGTAAAACTTTACAATCTACAAGCCATGCATGAAGCCAACAGCATGTTACTTTATATGTTGCTATTGTCATTGTCTCCCTTTGAATTTTCTTTACTTTATTTTTTTACTTAAAATCTATTTTCATTCTTTTATCATTTCTGTGGTTTTATTCACAGGGAACTGTATCGTTGAAAAATAAAAAAAAAAAACTTTTTTATGAAAATTTATATTTTTGTTACATAGATTTTCAAAAAAAATTTTTTATCATTTTCAACTAAAAAGTTTCCTGTGGTTTTATTTTCACCCTGCAGCTGTTTTATTGGTGTCAGATAATCTCTAGAACGTGACCATGATCCATTTCCAAATGGAAAATATACTAATATGATATTTTATCATATTTTTATCAAGCTCAGTTCATGGTTACAGTAATAATTTGATCCTTACCATGATATGATTTGGTGTAGGTATTTGTTAATCTATGAACAGTGATATATTATTAAATTTTTGTATGTTTTCAATATTCTTTACAATTTATGATTCAATGTTTTTCTTGTGATATGCTTTAAATTGTGGTTGTCTCCCTCGGATATTCTGGATTAAACTTGGGACTGTCCGGCTATAATAAATGTTATCTCACAGTATGGTTGAGGTAGGGGAACCTGCATGCAGATCTGTAGGTACTTACAATATCATAACCTCCAGCACTAATAAAGTTGCTTTAAGGAATCCCCAAACATAACTTGAAATACTATTCATTTGGATGGACCCTTTGGATACCGTAATTGGAAGGTCAAGGGATATGATATCATAATCACGATGCTTGTGGATCAGAACCCCCTTTGTAAAACATAAATTAGATGGTTTGAGTTTAGATGGGACCAATAGGTTTGGCCTTTTTGTTGCCCTTAGTTCTCCTTTATAAGGAAGATAATTTTATGTCAGCAGTACTGTACCAGTTTTTCATTGAATTTGACGCCCATAAATTTCATTGCATTTTTTGTTGCTAGATGTATGAGGGGGTACAAAATCATTGTAATAAGACATGGTAGACGTACTATCATAGTCGTAATGTATTTTATGACTTACCTTTCCAATAAAATATTTATTCATGCTACTGTATCTAATTGTAGATTGATGTCTTGTATATTACTGTTTTCTTGTACAATGTAGTAATATATAACACGCTTTTTGTGAGAGTTTTAGCATTGGGTGAACATTGAAAATGACAAAATTACCAAATTTAGAATATTGAAGATTTGAATCCCTTGTTGGGTCATTTGGTCATTCCGTATAAAACCTAAGTTCCAGACCCATTGTAGCGCTCCATGTAAATAAGGTTATTTGAAAAAAATAGGTAAAAAATTGCTCCTCACGAAATTAACGTGATATACAGTACGTTTCTGTAGTCAACTGAACTCACAGTCTCTCACTGTTTATATTGTATGTAAGCTTTTGGCATGAAACACCAGTATTCTCTTTCTGTTCAATTTTCTGTTGTTTTGGCAACATAATTGTGGTTTTTCTACACATTGATTACTATAACTGCAGTGTTAGTGGGAATGTTTAGGAAAATCGGGTGAAAACATGGGGAATATAAAACTAATGTGTTGTTTTGCATCATGAAATTTGATATCAGATTTTGAAATGTTCAACTTTTTAGTAAAGTACAGATTTATGAATCTTTTTAATATGTTTTCGACTGAATGTATGGGAGTGTAGCATACTTCATAAATATTTGAGCTAAAAATGTGAAAAGATTCTAAATCATACGTTGGATTTTTCGTAACTTTCGTTGGATATGATTTATAAATTTTTCGACCTGTTTCGGTAAGCAGAACATAATTCTATTCTAATTTCATGTGTAATTATATTGTCTGTATTTCTTGGTGCATGTGCATGTTGTGTTGATATATTGGAGGGTGTGGTCCGATTGTTGTAAATTACATGGTTCTTTGATTCATATGTACTAGCTGCTATGGATTTTGGAATGAAGTCAAATTAAAAATGGCTAACTTTTAAATACTGTAAATTCATTGCATGTTGTAAACTTTTTGCTACAAAGTTTCACCCTTTGACAAATTTCAGATTGACTTTCACCTCCCTATTTCCTATTTAACATTTAAAAGGAGCGAATTTTTGTGGGGATATTTTTGCTGATTTTAAATTTAAATTGAAACTTTCTGTTCATTAGTTATATGGTAAAGGTTAGGTGTTTGTTTATTATAGTGTCACCCCTATTGAAAGGGCCAGCCAATTTGACTTATCAGACACCTATTTTTCTTGTGCACAAAACCTCCCGAATCCCTTCTCGTATTGCCGGGCGCCTGGCAGAGATGGGCCTAGGGTAACCATTCTTTAACTAGCTGGCGGCTCACCAACCGGTCGCATGAGTTCTAGCCCAGCTTTCGCCGGGATTCGAACCTTCGACCTTCAGCTCCGGGGGCGGACGCCCTAACCACTAGGCCACGGTAGCCGTTATGATTAGATCATGTGAATACAATCCTTAAACTGACTTCTGATTGAGAAAAGTGATTTTATCGTATTTAGTATTTATGATATCATTGCATGAAAACTCCTACAAAATTATTACACCTGTAATTTGTAATTTGGCACTTGTATTGTCTGTATGGCTTCATTTTATTATGCATTATCTGCTGACCAGCAAAATTATAATGTTGTTTTGTTTATTGAATTTAACCCTTGACTCCATAGTGACTTCTTGTAACACATCAGCTCTTAGATCTATATACCTCTACACATTTCAAAGTAATTACCTGATTTTCATGCAGAGATCCAGCATGGATGTCAATCACCAATTAAACATGTTCATATAATTAGTATGGAGATTGGTGCGCAATAATGTAACTAGCACTTCAGCTGATGTCAGCATATTAGAAGTCTATGGAGTACAGGAATAAAATACAAAACAGTTTTTGCCTTCGTCTTGATATAGTAATAAATATATAAATACCAATTAATGAGTGAAAACAATACTGCTGTAACTTACTCTTCAAAGTCTGTGAGTTAGGACAATTTGGCGTGGAACAATTTCACTTTCAACCCACAGATTATGCTTTCACACTGTGGTATAGGTCTTATACTAAGGAATTGATTGCTCAATAAATAGTTCCAACCATTTCTGACATTTTCGAAGGAGAGAAATAAATGCTTTGTTAATGATACAATGTGTTTTGATGTAAGGTTATAGTTGGTTAATTACCGCTATTGTTTTGGTAACCTAGATGTATACCCAAGATTATTACATACATGATCGAGTTCTCACGTCAGAGATTGTCGAGAGATCATAGGTATGAAGGTGAAGAAGTCAGTGACTCTTCAGTGTAATCGATAGAAGGTGTGAAAGTAATATAATTGTGTCCGCAGAAAATTATGGTTAACCGACAGCTAAAATTTTGCCAAGATAATGTTTATTTGTCGGCCACAATAAAAAGATACCTGCATGCACTGACATTGAATAAAATGTCCTTTTCTTGTGCTTTCTGAGTGAAAAATTCAGGATTCTGGATGTTTAGGCATCCTGATACTTATAATTGTTTATTATAAACATTTGAGTATTTGTTCCAGAGCAATTGATTCTTTCCTTGTAAAAACTAAGGTCACCTAGGTGAACGACTCTTCAATAGAAGGTCGGAAACTGATATAAATGTGTCTATTTCATTAATTTCATATGTGGTGAAGACAATATTTCACGATAATATAATTCTGGTTGACATTGCAATATCGCGCTTAATGCATTTTTAATAGAATTTGTCTGTCACATCAGGACAACACTCAAAGAAACAGTTGGTTGGACCCCCTGAGTAAAATAGCAGTTTGACCGTAGCCCAACCCCTCTGAGAAAAAAGACTGAATCTGCACATTTACTCTCCTAAAAATGAAACATTCAGATTTGATTTAAAAACAAAACAGATAGGCTTCTTTAAATTGAGAATGTAGCAAGATGGCCACTCATGAGAGGTTGCACATGATGTTACAATACAATTTTAATAATAACTTGAAATGATTTTGCTGAACACAGTTTTTATCACAATAATATAAATCACAATCCATCTTAAAGTAAAACATTGACAGTAATGTTTACTTTCTGAAGGATAATAGTGTCATGTGATCTTGATTGATACAAAATGGCTTCCAATTTTCTACTTCACTAAGTCTTAAAACACATGATTACTTCAAGTTTCTTTGTAATTTAGATGAATTATTATGCAGTCAAATGTTTTCCTGGCTGCAAAAACTGATCACTTTTATGTCCAACTTTATTACCTCCCTTTCATCTTCTGTTATAAAGACTATTATGCTTGAAGTTGTAAAAGTTACTGAAGTTGCAAAAAGTTGCAGATGATTTTATTGATTTTTTGTTTCATATCTCAAAAGTTCATTTATTTTTCCAAATATAAAGCAGGTGGTGCAATCATTAAAAATCTTGCCAAACAGTTTTGCAGTTGTTTGTCTACGTGACTTATAAAATAAAATTCCAAAATACACTACTGGTTAAAATGGGACCAAAAATTAGGGCGAACAGATTTAGAAAAATACATTTGTCCATGTGAACGTCAAAGAAGTTTTGCTAGAATTGGTCTAAATTTTGCTAATTTATCGTTCTTAAGTATTTTGCAAATTTTGAAATTCATGAAGAACTGCTTTCTATGGTTTAATAGCATTATTATAAGTTCACAAACATAAATTTGCACAAATGTAACGATTTTGCTAATATTGTGAAAATTGAATCTTCGCAAGAATTACTGATTTTATCATGATGATACAGTATTTTGTGATACATTTGAAATGCAGTATCCTTTTCTCCTGCTTACTCATAAATACATCTAAAAAATTGTCCACAATCTAGAAAGATAAAAACTAACACCAAGAGATGTTTGCAATTGTCATCAGGGAACGTGATTAGTGTACTTTATGATGACTTTATCATATGAAAAAATAAAAACAGACTTGACAACTGAAACATGCTACAGAAATATACCGGTACATTTCATGCAGTATAGATGTGCAGAGATCTCGGTTTGTGTGCTGTTTGCTGTTCAAATTCCATGTGATAGATTGAATCTCCTCCCATTAAACATAAGGAGATAAGAAAGTGGTTCCTTCACCTTCGTTTTGAAGAATTATCTTTTTTTTGAAGAGCTTAGAAAATGATTCCTTCACCTTCGTTTTGAAGAGTTATCTTCTTTTTGAAGAGCTTGCTGTGATGCTGCTGTTGGTATTTTGGAAAATTATAAAAATGTGGAGCAAAATACTGTGCTAATAAGTGTTATATATGTCTCAAATTGTTACACAAGTTTGTATTAAAAACACTTGTTTTTTGAGTTCAGATAAAAACTTATTTTGTTTCTTGATTCTTGAATTACTGGATTAATTATTAATTATAACAGCTGTGAGTTTTTAGTGATTTATTTGTGAGTATAAACCACCAGTGTATCAGAAGATTGTGTTGTTTACAAATGTTCTCCTATCAGACTTTCTGTGTTGTTTATATCTTCGAGTGCTAATGGAGTAACATATGGTGTTCTGATCTGGCTCGAAGTTTGTGCTTTCTTCATGTTGTTTGTGCATGTCATCATGTGTGGATATACAAGCAGTTGAATGTACATGAGAATGTTTTTGAATACTGTATGCTTTTGTAAAGGTTAACCTTTCTTATACATCATGTTGCTGCTTAAAACAGAAGGTTTTTAATCCAGATAACTTCATATTAAACATCTTATTGGGTCTAAGCGGCATAACAGTATTTTCATTATTAATATTGCTAAAACAAACAATCAAAACACAATTTCAAACAAAGTTTAGTATCAGCTATAATACTGAAAACCCCAATATTGGCTGCCTAAGACAGGGTGGTTGTGTAATTGAGATGACCACTGCACTGACACAACCATGTCTGATCGTTGAACTACAAGAGGTATAGTTCTTAACAACTTTAAATTAAACAGGGATTGTTGTCACCTGCTCTAGTGAGAATGACCATTACCTACTGTTCGAGTTATGAAAATTCCAATGAATAAGCTCCCAGGTTCTGAGTATGACAATATTAACGGTGATATATGTTATATTTTCAGGGGTGTATTGTGGAACAGAGGATTGAACATACTTGTAATGAGAACAACTTGGAGACCGAGTCAGCACATAAAGACTTGGATAGAAGTTACAGTCATGATAGTATAGCATCTTTTGGGTAAGTCTTTTTATGGCATCATGGTATTGACATTAAAATTTTGCAAAGACAAGAACTTATTAGGCCCCTACCAGTTTCAACCGTAGGGGACTATATGTTTGCCCTCTGTCTGTCCAGGAAATCTGGATCCTGTCATAACTCAAACTGTTTACAAGCTAGGTTTATGAAGCTTGGTATGTGGATAGGGGCTACTTAAGGAGATTATTCACGTCTTATTTTCTTTATTATTCGGTCAAAAATTGTGGTAACCTAGGCAACAGTAACATTGACAACCTGGAAACCAGGTAGGGGACTTCTGTATTGATTGCAATTCCTGTTTATACTGAACACACTCAATACCTGCCTTCTTGTGCCAATATGTGCACCTTATCATTTTGATAAAATGTGGCTTGTTACTCAGCCAGGGTTCAAACTTGATATTCTAGTTACCTTGAGTTTGACTAGACTGACAGTGTTGAGGTAAACAAGTAAAAGATGATTGATCAAGTTATAAGATAAGCGTCAATTGCTTGTGATTAAAACTGTCATTATGGTGGTAGTGAAAGTTTTAATCTTTAATTTCAAGATTTATAAGCAAAATTTAATGTATGTCTGTAAAAGGTAAAGTGTAAAGTGTTTGTTTATTATAGCGTCACCCCTATTGAACGGGCCCGCCAATTTGACTTATGAGACACCTATTTTTCTTAATCACAGTATGTTTTGCACTTCATTTCTACAATTTACAATACCTAGAATTCACAATATATTGAGTATGCTAAATCAGACAGTATTTGTTACTCTACAAAACTATTTTTACTTTCACTACGATCATTCAGCGGTGTGGAAACATAAACATATGATATATTCTTGGCTTTAACTGTTCATGATCCAAGTATTTATGTAATAAGTAAATAGTTATTGTAGGTTAATGACTATCTACTATTGCCAAATGATTTTGTTCAAGTGTCGAACATATAGAAAGAATGTATTATTTTTGCTTTTTGTTGGTAAATGGTTGAACGTTTTGCCAACTTCGTGATCGCTTCATCAAGCCAGATTCTGTATATTATAATATTCATGAGCATAAATCTCTTAGTATGAGAAGGTCGTAAGTACGACCTTATAAAACTGAAACATATTTAAAATCATCATCACAAGGCACTTCTTAGGAGCCTTTTTCTATTAAAAATTGGAACTTTTCTTGTTAACCGAACTGAAGGTGAAAAAGCTTGTTTTACTATTAGTGAGGGTAATTTTCGGACCGTTATTTCTCAAAATATCGATTTTGTACTTACAACCTTCTCATTCTAAGCCAGCAAAATGTTTGTAAATTTGTCAAAAGTAAATTTTGTGGAGTTTTCAAATTTTAAAAAATCAAATGAAGGAAAATATAGTGGCTGGTGATTTTCCTGTTTCGTGAATTGACAAATTCCCAATAAAAAATCACTTTACTCCATAAAACAACACAATTGTTAATACTAATAATGTAGCTTTATAGAACAAATATCAAGAATAGTCTCCCTTGGTGAGTAATCTTGTTAAGTATGTTGCTATAATTGGATTGTCTCCCCCCCACGTCAATTATTTGAAAATAATTGATGATTGACATAGGAAAGGGGGTGAATGGATGTTTCTGTGGAGTAAAGGGTTAAAATACTTAGCAGCATTGACATTTTGTTGGCTAAAATTGTGAAAGTGAAAATTTATGTTCATTATTTGCCAGAATCTTGATGTATGATGATATTAGTTTACTTAATTCTATACATTATCAGATAAATTCTCATTGATAGATATGTGATAAAATGTCATTGAATGGAATCCAAAAAGCTGTGCGATTATAATTAACAAGGAATAGATAAACTTCTGTAGATTTCACCTTAGAATTGATGGGAATGTTTAGCTTTGATGAGTGAATAGTTTCATAGTTTCAATGAGTGGTAGTGAGTGAATAGTTTATCTATCTGCTGATGGGACATAGAGTGTGGCATTCTATGGTGGTTGTAATTGATCAGGAATTTAATTAAGAGAAAGCACGTTCCATCTTATATTACTTTGATAGCCATCTAAATGTGTTTTGTTCTGCCAAATTAGATAATTAAGACCTGCAGAAAAATGGTGTTTAGGAATGTACAAGAGCTTGATTGGTTATAGGTATTGCTTTACAACTTGTACATCTGAATAGTGATCCTGTTTGAACTATCTTTGATATAACCTAAGTGTACCAGTACATGTAGGGTTTCTTTTTTTCAACATAAAAGTAACATAAATTTAGACTTGCCAAAAAAGTACACTTATTAGGAAACAAAATATTTCCTATCACTCTCAATCGTTGAGCCAAATCAAGAAAGTATGGCCATAATGGCCATCACCTACCTGGCTGAAGTTAAGCTCAAACTAGCCATCGTCAGAACTGGAGCCATGGCTAAGGTGTTCAACCACTCTACCATCAATGATCATGCCTCTCTTGTCCATAGGTTTGGCGCTACATGACCATTAGTTTTAGTGCTACAAAATTAAACTTGTTGGTTGATTCAACAAGATATTAGATTTTGCACATTTGAATCACACATTATACAGCCTTGTTGTTATGTGCATTATGCTGCCTTCCCTGTCTGATTTCCTCATTTCTTTTTTGTGTTCTATTTACAGGTTAGGATGCAACACATGGCCAAAGAAGCGTTACAAACCGAAGAAAACTGCAGTACATGAAATCTTTGGTGACATGGACGAGGAACGATCCCTACATGTAGAGGGCCTCATTGATGTACAACCAAGTAGGGTTCTCAGGGGTACTGGTGCTCCCATGAATAAACTACCTGATGGTAAGTAACCTGATTAGATGTCTAGCTTACCTGAGTACTAAGTGCTTTTAGGTGTTAGAGCTATTGTGATCTCCCATTCCTGTCGTCAATTTCTAAAGGTCCTGTCACAGCACATTAACCCAATCGTTATGAAATCTATAAACAATGTGTGTTAGTGTAAATTCTACTAATGTGAGCTTTGATACCTGGTTTACCTAGGGTTAGAAACTAGGCCAATAGGTTAAATCAAAGAAAAAGCCTTTTTAACACATTAGAGGTCATAGTTTTTACTTCTTCATTAAATATGTCTCTGTAATGATTTTGCTTCAAATTTCAATTCTGGGGCATATGAGTTGTAAAGAATTAAGTATATAAACTAGAAGTTTTGACTTGTATCTCAAATAGTTTGATTTTCTCAAGCGCAGTTATTTTATTTTTCAACAAATCTTTCACATGCAGAAACAATGACTAATAAGACCTCCTGGTGTTAAACGTCTTGCACAGCGATTACTCAAGAGTTCCTGCAATATGCATGAAAAATACAGAGTTGCAGCAAAATGCACGAAAATACTCAAAGAGTTGCAGTACCGTGCGTTATTGTTTAGTACAATGCGTTACCTTTTTCTATGAGCAGCAATGATAATGTATATTAAACAACTCTCCATTTTTGCTGTATTAGTTTATAACGATCTATATAATTTGTTGACAAATTCTATGTAAATTGTTACGTTTATTGAATGAAGTAATTGTAAGTGGATAACTAATTGGCTACATATTCCTACAATAAAAACCAAACTGTTCCAAATGTATTTGCTGCATGGCGACATGTACAATATTATTGTTATACAAAGCTTCTGTGTAGTATTTTCTTGATATGTATTTATTTTCCAATGAAAGTATTTAATCAGCAAAACACTCTGACATGTAATTGTAATTAGCCTGTGTAAATGAACGTCGATTATGTGTTACATTCATTACATATTACCGACATGCTTTATTCAATACAGTCTGTAAATATAGCTGACTAGCAACTACTATAAAATAGTTATATTCTAGAAATCATTGGCTGTTGTAAAGAGTTGCTCCCCTTGCTCGCAAGGCAGCATATAAGTCAATCAATTCAGAACTGGCTTGCTCAATGCCCGTTTAGCATTTTTAGGTACTGTTGGGTTGTCTCCATTGGACAACAAACTTAGATTTAATAATGTCAGTCTTTAGTCTGGTAAAATATTGATATGTTTGACTGAGGGCTTGGGGTGTTCAAGTTTGTGGCTATCGACTTGGAAGTTGTAAGGGGGCTATAGTGTTTTCAGCTTGTCTGTTCATCTGTCCATCTGTTCGTAGATGCATTCTTAAGAACGCAACTCCTCCTACAATTTTTGCAGGATTTTCTTTAAACGTTTACCCATGAAAACCCTTAACATGTCAACGTGGATGAAGGCTGGAATTAGTGCTGAGATTATTTTTGCTAGAATCATGGCCCTTTGCCGACAGGGGGTATATGAGTCTGGCAAATGGCAACCGCTCTAGTTATACATGTTGCTGGATTTTTCTATTGTTATAACTTGGACTTTGAAACATAAATATTTTACAAATACTTTGAACTTTAGAAAAACATATAGAATCACAGAATTTTCTTGGCAATTTGCTCCTAATCATTTTGTTTTATATTGCTCTATCAGTTAAGATTAACTAACCATTTAGCCATAAAAATCATTTATATGAAGATTAGGTATTTCCTTTGTTTGATAAAACTATTTACATCTTCTAAGATATATTAATGATACTTTATGAAACTGCTATGTAGGTATAGGAGATTCTTGGTATTATCAGTGTGTTGCATGGCTACCGAATTGATAATGTAGATACTTTCCATTATTGATAATGTAGATACTTTCCAATATTGATAATGTAGATACTTTCCATTATTGATAATGTAGATACTTTCCATTATTGATAATGTAGATACTTTCCATTATTGATAATGTAGATACTTTCCATTATTGATAATGTAGATACTTTCCATTACTTTTTACCGTAGGACATTACTTTTCTCTGATTGGCCCTGTTAACCTGTTCAGATGAAAAGGGAGGTAATTAATAAAATAACCAGAAGATACAAGAGTTGTCTCTCCTGAAAATAAAGTAAAATATTGGGTGAAATGTTTCAGCTCTAACCCACCAGATTATCCCTACAGCTTAGCCTACAATTTCTCTTCCAACATGTTTTCCGAGGTTTTTGCTTGTAACAAGATCTTTGATTGAGTGTCTGGAATGCAGATTTTCAATGGATTCTTGACATGCTCTGATAACAAATAAACTGCCGAAATTGCATCTTTATTTATGAAGGTTTTTATGTTGGTTGATAATATGTTGGAAAAATTCCCATAAAACCCAAGATTTTGTCCTGGTTGACTGATTGTTCTGCTGAGTTAGGAGATTAAAATGTTAACTTCTGGGTGATAGGAGAAAGTTTGAAGATATTTTAATAACATGAGATAGTTTGTGCATGCCAATTAGAGAATCTGCTACGTAAGTTTGTTGGCAACTTGGCAGTTATTCCAACTTTTTTACAAAATTTCAAAAAATTATAAACAAAATTCACAGCAGCTCTGTTGAAAGAAACAGTAGAGTTATGTTGAGGCTGACTGAGAAGTATTGTTTTAAGATGCATACTAGAAGGTGATAGAGAACAGTTTATGATGTTCAGCTCTTAATCATTCTTCATCAATTTATTTTACTTTTATCTAAGCTGCTATAAATTTTGTTAAATGATTTTGAAGTCTTTATGAATTTCTTGCTTTTCAATAGTTATTGCTTTGTGTTTTTATTGCACTCTCTGTTATTAAGAACTGTTTTGATTAGCTTGAGCGCTTAATTAAAAGTGGATTAAATACTATTCATTAAAGCTGAAATAGTTCATGTTTACCTAAAAAATGGCTTTATGTATGATATTATACTGTATAAACATACTCTTATAATTTCCACCTGTTTGGTATCAAAAGTCTTTAGATCCGAGTATGATAAGTGAAATTGATTGCTTGAAAAATGCTTTTGCAAAGATGCTGTTAGTGTACCCTAGAAAGTTGAAATTAAAGGAGGTAACTGATTAATTGAATGATCAAAACTGATGAGTTACTTCCCTTGATGAATATTCTAAGAAATGTTTGTCTCTGTTGATTTCAAGCACGATGAGTATGTGGAAAGATAGATGACCAATTTCATAAAATGCTATTTATTGAAACCCAATGACAAATTATATGTGCTATGGATGCTGTGCATTGCTGTCATATTAAAACCTTTGACATTGAAACATTGATTTAAATCTGTCTGTGCTGGTGATGGCATTTATTGGTTGGACTGTTGTATTGATGATATTGTTGTCTACACTTTCATTATGTCACCGACAAGGCCGGAGCATTTTATGCTTCCCTCAGGAGGTGTAGTAAAGTAGTTGGTTCGTCTGTACATTGTGCTAGTACAATGTCTGTGCGTGCAGTTGTCTAGTGTCTGCACATCTGTCTTATATCTCAACAACCACCTACCAGAATTCAATACAAAAAATCGGCAATTTTCTCTACCAGGAAACATATTGCATACTGTCAGCATAATGTTGTTGAATGCTTACTAGAGTTTCGGATTCCCGGCTATGGATGGGTCACCATACTAACCAAGATGATACTTGTTGAGCTAGTTCGATACAAAATAGGAAAAGCAATGTATTAATTCTAGTGGTTATATATATATAGGACAGAAGATCATAAAATGAACCAAATTTATGTACTTTTGTGCAAGGTAGGTGAATTTTATCATCAAACAGAGGAGTAACTCCACTTTACAAGGAGTACTTGGCAGATACGATGTACATCTTTCAGGTACCAATTCCTGGTAGCATCTGTTAGTTCAACTAAGTAACAACAAAAATTGTAAAGTACTAACAGAATGGTTTTGTCAACATAAAATACAATAAGGACGGGTTTTATATAATATAACCTTCAGAGACATGTAAAAACATTGTCATGCAGCAAAAACTAGCAGTGCAGCTTTGAAAGCAATAAATCACAGACTTCAGTTTTTCAGTGGGTTATTGACTGTAGTCTCACAGCATAGAGTCTGGCATGATTCCATAATCACCTGGAATGTTGGCTTACATTATGGTGTTCTGGTGTAACATGCGGGTGCGAGTACAACCACTTGTTACTGTTGCTTTTGAGAGTGTTTAGGTGTGTTGCTGTTATGCTGGCTTACAATTGTGTATCTAGGCCTACTTATGATCTTATGTCCTACCTTTGTGGCACCAATAACGCAAGGACAAAGTTATTGCAAGGAATGCAACATTACAAGACTGTGAGTTCCTTCATATGACATACTGTCAGATCCCTAGAAAAGCATGAACTTACATAGCATTAGAGCATTATGATGTGCTTTGCGACATCAATGAAGGAAGGACAAACATCTGTATTGCCTAGAATGCCCCAATAAAAGGCATTGTTTTCCATATTCTGATCCTTGGAAGAACATGAACTTACAAAGCTTTAGAGACTTAGCTTTACAGATTTAGGAAATGCTAGAACATTTATAAATGCTTGGTAACTTTGTGATGTTGCAGGACTATGTGTTACTTATAAATGTTGTTTGACACCCTTGCTTTGTGGTGTTTCGCTAATGGGGATTCTAGATTTACAAGTGACTGTCACAGTGCCACCATGCACTAATCCAAAAATCATCAAGAGTTAAGGAGTATGGGAAGGATTATATTGTTACTGGGAAATATTCTTAGAATGTCACCACTTCCCTAAACATATCCAATGGTGGCAGGGGAGATTAGGGAAGCATCTGCATGCATGCAAAACATAAGGTGTTTCGGATATGTTAGATCAATTATTGATGGATAGGTAAGGGAAGTAATGCTATGTCTTTGAGGATAAAGCTTTGAGAGAATTCTGGCATTATGCAGATAGAGTGAAAATTAGAACATGATATCATGGAAGGTTTCAGTTATGACCTGGAATGTTACTTAATGCACATATACATGAATGTCAAGTACTGTCTGAGATCAGTGGGTCCTGGACATGCCTTCATAATTATCAGACACTTAAGTCAATGTTTGTAGATAAACACACTTTATTGATATGATATAATGTGTAGGCGGATTGATATGTAAGGGTTGATGGTATACTTAGTTTTGATTAGGATACTGATTGAAAGTTATTTGATAGTCGTCATTGCACTTCATTGATGTCTGTCCGTGAATCTTTTGTAAAACATATTTCCATTGGCTTGTAATGCTATGATTTTTATGCAACCAGAAATAAGTATTGATTCTAAATTTGAATTAGAGATTAATGCTGTGTGCTTGATGGCCGCTGGTCAATCTTCAATTTTGTAAAACTTGCTTTCATTGGTTTTTAACTAAGTTGGGAATGCTGTGCACTCTGTGTACTTGATTTCTATTGGTCAGCATTTTGAGAAACAGGATTTCATTGGATGACAGCTTTGATGAATGCAACAAGTAAACAGACAATAGGTAGAAGAGCAATAATGTAACTTTCATTGTTGTAATGCCAAGCTATTAATATAACCTTCATGCTTTTAATGAATTATTCATATGATGTTTGTGTGAACATTGATTTTGATGTATTGTTGAAAGATCAGTAAATAGATATGATATGCGTTTAATTTTAGAAAATTTATGCGTAAACAGTTTGTATGGAGTCACTGTGTTGGAAAGGCGTCAGAAATTTGTGTGTGTTTATATGTGTGTTATGATAAAAAGGTAACATTGAGCAATATGTGGCTTTTGTTGGCTTAACCGCTGTTGCCAGAAGGAATTATGGTTACCAATATTTGTATGTATCGTTAAATCAGTAATGCGGTAATGTTGTGCTAGATATTGCACACACACCAGTGTGTTATTGGAATGACGTGGTATGACATAATTATAAGACATACCAACATTATTTGTTACTTTTCTTCTGCTATGTAGAGATATTATAGCCTTCACTGGTTGCAGACCAAGACTGGTGGTTTCAGCTACAGATTCTGCAGGATTTTAAATGTGAGACTTGGTTGGATTTGAAAAATTTTAGATTCTGGTTTTAATGTGAGATTTTATTGTATTTGAAAATTTTACATTCTGGTTTTAAATGTGAGATTTTATTGGATTTGAAATTTTTAGACTCCAGTGGATTGAAATGTGAGATTTGGTAGCGTTGAAAAACGTTAGCATCTGTTAGATTAAGATAATGGTGAGACTTTATTGGATTGAATTAATTGTAAAATTCTGTTGGTTTTAGATAATTGTTGTTTGTAACTTGATTTTAGTTCATGATTAATGTTAATTAACATTGTTAAGAATCATTTATGTTATATTGTGTTTCTCAGATGCTGGGGACTACAAACATGGGATAAATTAATTGTTAGCAATTTTATTTGGTAAAACTATAAAATTCAGTTTAATTCTTGATATGAGGTGTTGTGTCTCAGATGTTAAAATTTTCTTGAATAAACAGATCAGATTGTTACATTGTTTGCTTTTATAATATACATGTGTGTATATCTTTCATATGATATGTTATGACTGTGTTCAGTTACAATGTTGTACTTTCTTGTAGTAAATAGGCCAATATATTTGTCATCGGGTTCTTTGTAAATCAAAATAGTTTTGCTCCGAATGATGATTTGTTTGCTTTTCCGCAGGTGTTTAGGGACTTCTTCATATGTGGAGGACATGAGATCATTGCCAGTCAATATCTCCTAGTAGCATTTCTTTGCCAGCGTAATCCTGTATCCCTGAACTCAGGTGATAAGTGATTGCTCTACTAACTGTGTTGGACATTTAATCCAGTACTGTTCAATCAAAGTTAATTGATAACGGTTGTAATAATTAGCTCGTCCACCAGGTAAACCATGTTTATCTAGGTTGAACTGGGAATACCTGAGTTAAGGGTATCCCCCCCTCGCTCTTCTTTCGAATAGGATAGTTCCCTCATTAGTATTACTTATTGAATCAACAATTTTTGTTTTATCATGACCTTTTAACATAGTTATTGTTGATAAACAATTGAACAATGTCCATAGTACAATGTATAAGGAAATATGTCAAGTTGTAAGATTCATATAATATATATAATATACATTATTGAGTATCAACTTTGTTAATGTTAGAGACACTGCATTAAAATAAAATGGCTTATAAATGGTAGGTTGACGGTTTGATTCCCTGACATGCGATTGGAATTATGAATAATACTGATATATGTCTGGGGCCTTGTTCGGTGCTTTATTCTGAATTGTAGGATGTCTTTGTGGAACTATAATAAGCACATGTATAATGTGACGGTGCTGTCATCTTGCTGGCTCTTGTCACATCTTCGTTCTGGATTGTAGGTTGTCATTGTGGAACTATAACGTGAACACGTATAAACTGACGGTGCTGTCATCTTGAAGGCTTTTGTCACTTCTTCGTTCTGAATTGTAGGTTGTCATTGTGGAACTATAACATGAACACATATAATGTGACCGTGCTGTCATCTTGCAGACTCTTGTCATGTCTTCGTTCTGGATTGTAGGTTGTCATTGTGGAGCTATAACATGAACACGTATAATGTGACAGCGCTGTCATCTTGCAGGCTCTGCTTTCTACAGGATTGTCATAGTCGATATAACTAACACACGTAACATTCTCGTTTCTCTGTGTAATTGACATGATTTGTGCCAGAGGCAGACTCCATGCTATTACTACGAGAGACGTACAACTCGGTTATAATGGGAAGTCTTTAATATAATGGGAAGTCGTTCATTTCTTCCGATGCTGATACTAAATTAGTTTGTCAATAGTGGTTTCACGTTTAAAAGGAAGTGCTAATAACGCTGGTGTTAGTCTGTTACCGGTGCTCACAGTTAATACGAAACCTCAATTTGTGTTGGAAGAAATGGATATTTTGTGAGGAATTGTCAGTTGTCATACAGACAAAGTATAAGGTATTTCAGATTTTGCTGGTTAATAACTTCAGTTAGACTGATGGTTTTCTTCTGGTCATTGTTTTAGTTCAATGTTTTGTGTTCTTAAAATTATCATTATGTATCTGTTATTTGGGTCAGTGGGTCAAAGGTCAAGGTGAGAAAAAAGTAGTTGATCAATTACTGCAGATTATGCATGTTCCTTATAAGGACTATCACACTTCTCACAAGAATGGACCAGTGGCCTAATTAACTCATGTTGTATGGATCTGTAGGTCCAACCCAGAATAGGTCCTAATGTCAAGGTCGCAATGACTGGCAGTGAAAACAGAGATGCCTGTAAGTCTGTAAGTTAAAATATGGGTCACACACTCCTTTATTGCTGGCAGTTTTTTACCAGCGCGGCTGATGACCTCCCTAATTAGTGGTTAGGGGGACACTGGGAGGTTTTATTCAAAATATACCACCCACTTACCATTAAGGCTGTCACAGGGGCATCATTATGTGTTATATACAAATGGCTTTTGTGTAGCAAAACAGCTCTTTTGTTTTAGAAAATCTTCATGATTTCACAGGACTTAAAATACTAGCTAGCAGTGTATTTGTGGAGACAGGAAATGTTTCTAGTGATTCATGGATGATAACAACTTGAGGTTTGTCAAATAACTGACTCACAGTTGTGCTAGCCTGTTCTTAATTATCGTAATACCGGTATTCTGTATTTCTTGAGAAGCACATTGCGTGAGCAGGATATTAGAGCTGAGGAATTCCGGGTTATTTGATGAAATATTAATACTTGGCTGGAAAAACTATTTCCTCAGTATTCTGGCTGGACATTAGATACGGTTCATCTGCAGTGTGCCGGATATTACATGGTCACTGTGTGGATATTATGTGGTCAGTGTGCATCCACTGTGGGGATATACTGTGTCCATCTTGTGTCTGCAGTGTTTGGATATAATAATTTGGTCAGTTTATATATCTGTGAGTGGTCAGTTCTTTGCTTTCACGAAAAGTGGCATCTTTCTTGAAACTTTCTACTTGTGTCAGTGTGTATCTACTGGGTGAATATTTTAATATTTCATGTGGACGGTATATGTGATGGTCAATGTAGCTTTTAAGACACTTTCAAATGTGCCTATGAATCTTTTGTGTCGCAGGGAACATTTTGGTTGTACAACTTATGTCAAAATGACTCAGATAGTTCTGATCACCACTGAATGTCATTTTACTAATATGCCTCATGACTAAGGTCGAGCTATACTTGATAATTCCTGTTATCGGATGGACTTAACAAAGTGTGAAATTTTTATTAGCAATGTTTATTTTGGGCTATTCTGCATTGCATGGTGTGTTAAGTCCCTGACGTCATTCTTGTGTTAAAGGTGAATGAACATACAAGGATGAACATACAAACGCCTTAATTTATTGTGTCCTCATTTTGTATCAAACATCATATTTATTGTGAAAAGTAAGTGAAAACAATCATTAAATTTTAATGACACATTGCCATGGGTTACGGTGAGTAAACATGGTCTAACTTCACGAAGCATGTCCTGGATAACTCTTCCCCTTCCGATAACATCTTAATTGTCAGATAACACAATCTGCGTTATGTTATCTCCCTTGTAAGGTTAGATGTAGTGTGTTATCAAGCGTGCTTGCAATAATTGATGTAGTAATTTACGACTTATCGGCACATAAAAAAGTGATACCTCATTTTAAGATATATCAACATATACTTGTACCACAATTTTCGGTTTAATTGTTCACAATTCAGTTGGTATCTGTCTTTGTATTGTTTTTATGTGTGATGAAATGCTATTTCAATAACTATTAAGTGAACTTTCAATTAATGTGCGCTTGTTCAATTTAAGTTCAAGTAACAATGTCAAGGTCACAAAGTCAAAGTTTCAATTTCTGGGTCAGGATGTCAAGGTCACAATGTCAAGGTCACACAATTGGATGATGTTTTATCATGTTAAGGAACCATTCTTACAGTAAACTTTCAGTCAAAGCGCACTTCAGTGATGTCAATTTTCTTGGAGTTTATTATCAATATATGACTTTCAAGAAAAACTAGGAAAGGTTCTCTACTAGCAACCGACAACTTCTCTTTATTTAGAGTAGGTGACCATAACAGCCAAAAGAAAATAAACAGCAAGTATTAATGATTAACAGCAGTACAATTCTTACAATTATCTTTCCCTGATGTTGTTAGATATTGTTGTTTTATTACTTCTGTCTGGTGTGGTGTTTGCAATTTTGTTGTTTTATGACCAATGTCCTAGTACAGATGTCATACAATGTGGGTGAATTGTCTTGTGTAATCGTAAAAAACTTTCGTAAGGTTAAGAAAATTGGGTGCTAAATTACCTGATCAATAAAAAATAAATATCAAGTACACAAGGAGAAAGCTAGTTTTAAGTTTCTGCCTCTGTGATTATTGGTAATTCCAGGATGTACATTAATTTACAGCTTTTCAAGAGCAACATCCATCGTGAATCACAAATCTGGTTGTTGAACAAAAGTGGTTGCTCTGAATAGGTCAACTGTTTAGACAATAGTACTTCAAATGCCTACTTAATGTTGCTTAAGAGAGGTTTCTTAATGGAGGGTTGTTATGGAGAAGTTGCACTGTACATGCAATTTCATAGTATCATAGACCTAGATATAATCGACTATAAAGAATTCAGCCACTGATTATGTTTCATTCAATTTCTGATATTCTAAAGCTAGATTTATAAATTATTAGTCTCTGATTTCCACTATTTGAGATACAAAGGGACATTAATGATGTTGTAAACATATAGGAAGGTGTAGTGAGTTGTCTTTTCTAAACAGTGTATAACATTAACATGTGAAGTGGAACTAATGACTGCTGTGCCCGTTATTTCAACCAATTTGTGTCCATTATTTTGACCAAATACATCTGTACAGCAGGGGTACTTAAAAACATGAATGAAAATATATGACTTTCAGTCTATTGCCAAAAGTACAAAATGTCACCATATACTGAACCAGTACAAAGAGGTTAAGTTGTTAAGCTGGATGACAACCCTATAATTAACTAGCACGGGTTAAGTATACATTTCCTGTTGACTGGGGTTTCACCGAGTTCAGAAAAATCAGAAATGTGGCAGACAACCAAAAATGTGTGTCAAGAAAAAAGTGCACCAATTCTGAATAAAAACATGTCCTATATAAACAAAGGAGTGAATTGTATATCTATCATTCTGGCAAATCCTGACGGGCATTTGGCAGAGTTTTAGGTGTTTGGTTTTCAATTTATCAACAACTGTCACCATCTTGTTCTCTGTCTGCTCAATGTTTGTATTTTGTGTGATTTCAGAGTTGGCTACAGTAAAGAAGGGAACACCATTGTACGGGCAGCCAGAATGGTGGGGCGATGATGATTCTGATCTCAATATAGGTAAGGTTAACATTAGCCGATCTGAGGGAAGGGCAGTTCTGTCAAACACCACCTCTCCTCCTAGCAATTTCATATATCACTAGTTCCCATTCCTGTCATTGTCTCTAGGGAAGTTACACAAAGAAATTGGATGTCGGTTGAGAGAAACTTTGCTCAACGGAGATCCTAATTCTCAAGTTATTCTTGTGCCACAGGGATGGGACCCTGTAGATATGACAAGCCCATTGGTGAAATGATATTGATGCAAACTCGCTTGCAAAAGAACAGGCAAGAAAATGCTATGGGCTTCTTCTGGCTCAGGGGAGGGAATTAAGAAATCAGCTGGCTAGATGTCCGTTTGTTCTGGAACTGTAATACTGGTACCATAACCTAGCATTTGTACAGAAAAATGAATAAAACATGAAGGCCAAAAATCAACATCAACTATATACCCAGCTTTTAGAACTCACATGAAGATGTCTGTGATCTAGGCTGGTTTAGTGTATAAGTGTTAGAACTTCCATATGGTATACATATCTACCCTGGGTCGGATTCCAATGTTTACAAAGTACATACCAGACTGGTAATGTTGGTGAAAAATATCTCTATTTCTGGAACTCGGTTAACTTGAACTGCATCTTGTAGTGTTTTAGAATGTGCACCTACAGTTAAAAGTGCTTGCTCCATATCTTTTAAAATGCTTAATTGAGAAGCTTTTGAAAAGTTGTCTTTTATTTAATCTTGAAGAAAAACTATAATATGGCATGCCACATTTTCTTGCAAGTGTTTCATCCACAGTGCTAACCAGGTTGGCTTACCTACACATTGGGTCACCCTAATGATCCAAGATCAAATAAGTTAAAAGTAAAGTTACCAATTTCCCAGGGCTGTTTGGTCAACCACCTTTCAACATTTCAACTTCCCCTGGTCATTGGACTTCCTAATGCAACATGCATTCAATTCTCCCTGTTGAGACGATCTCTCTCCTTTGGGTGTGGCAGCTAACATAGATCTGTGGCACCCAGGAATAGACACTGCCCATACAGGTACCAATTTACACCTTGGTGGAGTGGAGTATGGGGGTTTTTCTTGCTCAGAGAAATTAACCAGTCAGTGGTCAAGACGTTGAACCTGGGATCTCTTGATCATGAAGCGTCTGCCCTACCCTTTGGCCACTGCTCCCCAAATACTGGGTGGAGTAGGATATGTTGTTCAAACTAATTAATGGCTTCTGTCAGGGTCAGGGTTTCTTGTTCCTTTGCTTGTTGCTCTGCTTGTGTGCACTATTGAAAAAAGCCTACAGTCAACACAACAATGTTTGCACAAATTTAGAATAATTCAAAGTTTAAAATTAATGATTTATGCAATTTGTAAGATTCTGATCTTAGAGTTCAATGACTGGTCAAGCTTCTGTTCTGGTCAGTAGACTGGTCAGACTGATTAAATTCTTCATAATTTATGACCAGTTCAAATTCTTAGATTCAGGGTTGATTAAATGTTCAAATTATGACTAATCTTTATGTATGTGATTGGCTTGACATCCATACTGTAAAGTTGGTAAATTTTGTAGTGCTTAAATTAACGGCCTGCCTATAATCTATCTTCTTTGGCTTCCATGAAAAGAAGGCCACAACAGCAAATTACCAAGGTAGTAGAACATATTAAAATGAAATGAAATTCTTCTTACAGAACAGAACAAATGACCACTAGTATTCTTAGGTTTATTCATTGGCAGGATTTCAATATTAATCTATGATGAATTAAATATAGTGATAATTATATATGCAAGTTTCGAAATTTAATTGTATGGAAAATAGCCAGATTTACTTCAGGGGGTTGTTAGTGGGATAGTTGAACAATCCCTGAATACACTAGACTAGACACTATTATACTAAGTGGTCAACTTAATGACCACCCTCTTTCATCACTTGGGATTTAATGAAGATTATTCTATGTGTGACCTTTCAAATTGCTGCTCTGCTGTTTAAGGCATACCTGGGTATAAGCTTACTGGTCAACTATTTGATAAGAGTGGACTTTGTCAGTTTCTTTAAGAAATACTGACTGGTAACGAGAATATGGTCGACTGTTGTCAAATAGTGTGCTAACCAAGGGAGATAATTGTCATTGAGAATGCTGAGTGGGCATATTTTGCTTGTTAATAAAGCAGATGTGGCAAGATGACCAATAACTAAGATTGGAAATGCCTTGTTTTTGGAGTCTGCAGGAAGGCATACTGTATAGTTAGACTTAGTGTTCTCTCTGTCAAAATTGAATTACGTCATTGACAGTAAACCAAGGCATAATATTGTCCTGCACACAGGGGTTTTAAGATAACTTAATTAGTGCACTGTTCACCATGTGAATATGCAATATGGTTTCAGCTGTCAATGCCATTCTTGAATATTTTTGAAAGATTATAGTGGTGGCGTCCATGTTTTATGTACACAATTATCTTGTTACACATAGAATGTCTGTTTTCATAAATGTATTGCTGCACCATAAGTTGATATGATCAGTCAGACTCCATTTTGTAATTTTAAATAGCAAACTCTTATATATAACAAATTAGCTGCAGACTGGTTATTCTGTACAGAAGCTTGTACTGTCTGATATGAGTATTTGATGTGTTTTATTTCTGTTAAGACTTCAAGAAACCATTAAATTGCCTTCAGGCTTGTAGTGCAGGTCTTAAACCAACCTTACATAATGTTTGTACTTTTAATGAAATATATACTGGTACTGTACAACTATCAATATCTGTTTATAATTAATTTCGTCGATGTGAAGTTAACATTATCACTGTTTTACCCAAAAATAACCAAAATAAAACTAAGTTTTTGCTGTAGTATAATAAGTGTCTGTTCGACAGTTTTCATTCATTATAGAGTATGATTTAATGTCAATATTCAATATTTAAATCAGGCATTGATACTTGTGTATTGGCTTTCTGTCTGGCAGAAATATTGATACATCGATCTATCAAATAATTACTCCACATCTTTATCCTGCGGCCTGTTTATGTAAGACATCTTTGTATTAACAAACTCCCATGGACACTTAATGGAATATAAATCTTACATTCATGTTCACACATTCATATATCTATATTTTGCTTATTCATCAATTTGCATAATTTTTACCTAATTTGCATAATGAATTGAACATTAATTAAATTTGGATTAAGTCGACCATACTGTCATACACGGTGGATACATTCCTAGCTTTAGGTATAGATAGAGACTAATGAATTTGCTAGTGCTATCTAGTATCTCTAGGTTTTACTTATACCCAAATTCTTGTGTCAATTTTGTTTAATTACTTTGATAGTGCAATGCTATATGACTAAGGCGGGGATTTGTGAAACCAAACATTATATGTATTCAACAGTTTGTTTAACTTTTGATAAGGAATCTGAAAAAAAATCTGGAACCATTGAATTTCAAAATGATCGGAAAAGTCAGAAATGTGTTTAGAAGTAAGTATGTGTTGTATTTCGTGCTATGGTTCTGACTTCGTTTCTACATGTGTGTATATCCTTTTGAGTGATTCAGGGATATTTAAAAGATTATGTGGCTTAAAAAAGGACATGATTTTATTTTAATCCGGACATCTGAGAAAATGTGAAAAGGATAAAATGATGATTATATGTATTTATCGATATTTGTATAATAGTTATGTCTTATATTAGGCCTTTAAGATCTTTATGAAGTACTTGGTCATAATGAGACCTACTGTCACACAAGCAGATTAGGTCCCGGTACTTCTGGAGGAACGAGTTGGATTCATTTACCCTCACCATCGGGATAACCCATTTGGGCGGGCATTTCTGGAGGAAAAAAGATGATTGACAATTTTATCCTGAGAAATATGGAATTATAACCACTCAGACTTCTTAAAATTGTGTGGACTTAAATTTATTATATGCTGGAATTTATATATTAAAACCAAAAAATGAAGAAACTCAAATTACTCAAAGGTTGGAAATTTCTACAAAAATGTTTTGAAAAATGCTGTATCCAATGATATAAATTTGATGATTGGATTTTAACGAATGTACGGAATTTAAACATTTGAAAAATTCTTCTGTTAATGATCTAGAAATTATCTTTCAAAATGAAAAAAAAATGCAAGTTTAATCTATAGCAGTGATGGCTTTATGTGTTTTTTTTTTCCCCCAGATTTATCCAATTAAAATATTTTTGCAATCTGCGCGTCTGATGTGGTAAATTTTTGTTTCATTTTAGCCTCTGCTGCCATTTTGTAACGTGAGCAGAGAGCTGTGCTGGCTTTCCACGATGTCCATTTTAATGTGCTGATTTTAATACACATTGATATTTTTATTAATATTGAGTTCTATATGACACTCAATATGCATAAGGGCTATGAAAATTGTATTAAAAGAAAATGGCTCAGCCTTTGATACATGAAATATTGCTACAGACGAAACACCAATAAATAACTCCAATATTTTCAAGCATCAAAGAAAGTAATTTTTAACATAATGTCGTTATTCAAATATTTCCTTTTCTATTTTTCAGAAAAATTGCGTTCCAATGGTAGCAGTATGGAACGTATATCAAGCAAGGACTCAGAGAAGTCCGAGGAGTCAAGGACTAATGTCTCAAATAGTAATACAAATCTTGTAAATGGTGATACAAATAGTGATACAAAATCTGACAATAATGTGCCAAAGGATAGCCCTAAAGCCGCTGAAAGTAGTCCTACAGTTAGAAGTCCTGAAGGAATTACAAACATGGCTTTTACTGTGGACTTTGGTGACGAGTCGAAAAAGCAGCTTGAAGGGAAAAGTATTCAAGACTTCATGCCTTCACGATTAAGGAAAAGTTTTCGTGAAAGAATGGAGAAAAATTCTGAGAAGTCAACTCCTTCAAAACCGTCTGCTAAAGATACTAAAGATAAAACAACACCAGAAAAGTCAACCGTAAGTTTTAGTTACGTCTAACCTAAGGTCTGACCTGTCAGATTGCATTAAATTCTGTGATTATTTCTTGTAGCTTTTCTTCACTAAGTATTTATACAGAAACATTAAAATTTTGGTACTGGTGATGAAAAGAGGTTATTACTCAAGAGAGATGTAAATTGTTCCCCTCAAGGACAATGAGCATTGAATGTCTTGTTTAGACAAACACAACTATTCCTAGATAAGTTTGCCCTGGTTTGACCTATCCCTGAATAAAATCCTTCTTAATCTAGCCATATCCCTGATTTTGATGACTTGGTTCTAAGAACCTTTGTTATTAACTCTACACATTGTGAATATTAGTTTTGGCCCCATGTTGGAGACTTGCGATTTTGTATCTAACCCTGTATTGTTTGGTAATATACTTAGTAAGTATTAATATTTTATTGATGTATCAATTAGCCATCAGTGTAATATTTCACTGCTCATTTTGTTTCAGACAAGTAAAGTTTCTGGAAGATCATTCTCTGAGGGACGTGATATCTCCCCGACTCGTCAACATAAAATTGACGAGCTTTGGAACACCAGTAATTCCAGCACACCTGATTCGGTAGCTTCTAAACGACACAAAATGATGAATAAATCATTATCCTCTAAAAGTGTAGATGAAGAAAAACATGATTTAGTCATGAAAGGTAGGAGTTTCTAAAGATTTACTTTTGAGTTGCTTCCCTTACTTTGGAATTGAAACCGCTCGATTTTGTCATAGCTTTAAGTTATAGCCTTGGATAATATTTATAAGAAATGAGGTGTCATGAATAAGTTTTATGTGTTCTAGAACTTGTGCCGCTACAAATCTAAAGTTACATTTCAATAGCATAAATCTATTTGAACAATTCTATGGTGTAAGGGAGAGAACTATGAAATTTGTGTAGATTTATTTTATTCTCTCTGCAAGAGTTACTTCCCTTTATTAAAGAATGTAAATATTTGATGATTTTTGTTATGGATTATTTCACACTCCATTAAAAATATATCCTGTCAGTTGGAACAACTTGAATTCCTATCTGTTAGAATTGAGGTTAGTGGCGTTTGTATTGTTAAAGGTTAGTCTCAAATGAGATAAATTTGATGGAAATGAAATGTTCGTGAATTTTATAATATGTTTTCTGATCTAGTTATGCATGTAATGATGTAGTTACAATATGGATTCTTACTATGTTACAGCAACCACTCCCAAGACGTCTGCTGTAAAACGACGCACGCCATTATCTGCAACTAATTCAAAGCCGAAATCTGTGATACGAGCAAGAAAAGCTGTAAGTCAGGAGGTACTGGCCACATGTACTCCACAAACTGGTGATAACACGTCGTATTTAATCGACAAAATGTTCCAAAATAATTCTACCGGAAGTGTTGATAGTTTACGAACTAAGGATACGATAAACTCGGCGACTGAGTATGAAATGTATCACGAAGCTGTTAAATTTGATGTGGAACGTTCTACTAGGACTAATTCACAAGATATAAATTCTGTTGGTGCAAAAGTTGAAAAGGAGAAAAATGACAAGAAAGTTCGATCGAAGGAAGTGCCTGTGACGATATTGAAGAAATCCATCGATGAGGACTCTCCCGAGAAGGAGGAGGATAAGGTCAGCGAAGCGGGAACTTACACGATAGAGGAAGAAAAAGATGCTAAAGAAGAGGATGAAGCCAGGAAGAATATAGACAAAGTGTTTGGGGTAGATCAAATTAGTATGACTGGTTCTGATTATTTATCGGATGATCTCAAGCAAACAGTCGCGAAACCAGACAAACAAGGGGAGCTTACTCTAAACCTCCAAAATTTGAATTTGGAGCTGGAAGAGATTGAGCGGTTGGAGAAATTACGTGCACGTCCACAAATGGCCGACAGTATGGAGGCGGAGCTAGGGAGTGCCGAGTCCCGAGAGTACAGTAATGTAAGTATTTATGTAGAAGTCGTAACATAGTAGTTAAATTAAACTTAATGTATGGACTCAAGTATACAAGTATAGATATTGCCTTATTTAGGCCATAGTTTGATATATACCCATGGTTTAAGGTATGATGTTCTAACCAGTCCAAACATACCCTTCCACAAGGAACCAGTAACTTCTCCACATGTGGAAGAAAATTAACTTTATTGTCAATTCTTCATGTATAACAACCTGCCAGCCAGTCAGGACCAGTTTTTAGACTATTCCATATTAATGATAGGTAAATTAATCTAGATCTTGACAGCGATTGATCTGGTTTTACTGTAAATGATAGTGCCTTATAAATTATTCTTGTCAGACCTGTGTAGGCTGAGTTAATGAGGTACAGGTGAGAGTTGTACTTGGGTAACTTAATTCTGGTAATTAAGTATCAGGGAAGCACTTCTGTAATTGAGCTGTAGCCTTGATACTGTCTGTGGGTTCATTATAGTCTGTCGGTTTGTTTATAGTTCACTGTTTACTAAGGCTGTTAGAAAAGTAACAGGTTTCTGGTCTCTTAATTTAGTCTGTCGACTGGTTTGTGGGCCTGTATTAGCCTATATAGATGATAGCCTCAAAGGTCCGCTATTTAATATGTCTGTTGATGGAAATAAAAAGGTCTGAGAAAAACTATAAATGCCCATTTATAAGCCAGAAATATGGGGGCTTAATTTGAACTCTTTGAAGTGCTAAAGCCATTGGTGGTTACTACATACTGACTTCCCATACATATGATATTCAGAGCCTCTGAGCTGCTAGAAATAACCAAAATAGCAGGGAAATAAAAATGCTAAAAAATAAATTTCATACCACATTGCACTTTGTTAAGACAACCAGGGAAATTTGTCTAAAGAATATTGAGATTGATAGTTGCCAAAAATTTTACCAAAAAAATTGGTTTGGCCTTATGAATGTAAATGATTAAATGAGATAAGTTATGACAGGTATATAATAATCATATACATCGTTTGATCTTTGTTATATACCTTTATTTATTTATTAATGATCCTAGAATATTATCACTGAACCCTGAAATTATTTGAATAATTGATCACTATAAGATAGAACATTTATTGTGGTTGCTTAACAACAGTGGTTAATATTCAACCTCATTGGTTTTTCCATTTAATGATTATGTTGAAATTTTTACAAGCTTTGTTTTTAAAGCCCAATTGTCTATTATCCTCTGTTAAGTGTTCTAAAGTAATGTATTTCAAATATGGTCTACTCGTCTTTAACAGCCAGTCCCGGGAGATGGGGAGGGGGGGGGGGGGGCTTGACTCGCAACAGGCACCCAGCTGTTTTAGTTTGCACTGCTACAGACTAGTATACTGGGAGTCTGGGAGCTGTGGGTTTGAGTCCCATGTCTGTCACACTTTTTCCTCTTCAATGGTGTCAGAAGTGGGATAATTGTATATAGTAGCATAAGTAGATAAATTGTCGATTCAAAGATGTCTGTCAAAACTGCTAGAATGTTTCATTTCTAAATAACTATATGCAGTAAGTATAACCACTACGCTACAGGACCATTAGAGTTATAATCATATAAGTGTATTTATGATGGTGGAGAAACCTGTAATAATCGCCCGGGTTGAATGTTTGTTTACGCGTTTTGACAGAGATTTTTTAATCAACTATATCTCATCATGTGGCTGGAATGGCAAGTGGCTGAGCAAAAAGGAGTATATTAAAATAAAACACCTGCTGAATGAGATTTAACAGCATTGGCTGTTTCAGACAGGTGACTGTTAAATACAGGTGGTCACTAACACAGGTTTGATTGCACATCGACTCTCAAATCACACAAAATGCTCCATGGTGATCAAACTTCAATAGAAAGTAAATGGATATTTTAAAATGGTACTTAAAATGAATTTAATGGTAAAGTTAATGGTGTCAGGTTGTAATAATTTGAACAGTAATTTTGAACACCCTTTTGCCATTTAAACTGACTTTTAGTATCAATTTTGAATACATACATGATTAAACATTGTCATTTTAACACTTTTGCTATGTAAACACCATTACTATATCTCGTTTGGTCATTATGTTAATGTATATATGTACAGCCCGAGGGCAGTTTTGTTACTAATGAAATCATTGGCTAAGTGTGTGCTGTGTGTCTAGGTTTATATATGGCATGTCAACTTGAATAATTTGTTAGATACTTACGTCTGATATGTCATAGCCTTACCTCAAGCTTTTTGTTGTATTTTCTGTATCGTTGACTCCACTGGTCAAGTTTGTTTAGTCCAAATAATAACATACTTATAGTTTATATACTAGAATAAATTGGCTTGTTAACATTTTGACCTTGTAATTATGTTTCATTGTCTGCTTTACTATTAAATGCTGGCTATTTTGGGCTGCTGGGAACATGGCTGATCCTGTCAAATGCATCAGTCTTTGGAGACTTTGTTGATGTCCAAATAATACCTCAGTTAAAGTTGATGTTCTTGGATGAAGCAATTTGTTACCACTGGGCTGAAAACCTTATATACACATAACCTCTATCGAACAACACTTTCTAGATGAAGCATTCAAATATTCAGCTGTTGATGTGATATTGTTGCTTTAGAAAAGTATAGTTTACCAGTATAGTGACCAACATCTCCACAGCAACATACTTTCGTGGTTACATTCTGCGATTTAAGAATATGAAACTTCTTGCTAAATTGGTAAAATTTAATAGTTTCCCTTATATACTTTACAAAATTACTGCAAAAGTTACTTGCCCAACTGCAAAAGTTACTTTAACTGAATCAACATTTCATTGTCCGGAACAAATTCTAATTTCACAGACTGGTTAACCAATGGGGCTTCTATAGAGAGGTTACACTTCAACAAAGGTTAAATTTGCGGTAGATTCTTACTTTGAGAAAATAAATAATGCTGTTGAGGACGGATCAGCTTGCTTAGACCAGTTCTTGCTTCATTTAGTTCCCTCACAAAAGTAATGTATTTCTATGTAAGCACTTGTTTGCTGCTTAACTCCAAATTGGACAATAGATCTGGACTTCTGAAGGAAAGTTTGAGAGAAATTCAGTAATCAACCATCCCTAAGTCATTTTCTATTAGATTTCTCCTTATTAAGCTTCTGACTAATGACCATTTGAATGGACAAGAACAGAAATTGAATTAGTTGTGTCTTGTGATACTGGGAAACTTGGGTTCCGTTGCTTAAGCAAAGCACTACCGAGCAACTTCATTCAGTTATCTCCTGTTCAATTAAATATAGAAGGCATGGATTACCTTCTATGGAAAGCGCTACATAGTGCTTTACTTAGACAACGGACACCAGGTTAAGACATTCAAAGTACATTCCACAATCGTACTGATGATCTGTTTGTGATGTACTAGTATATAAAATGTTGAATTAAACTTACAGAAATAATTAGAGATAATTGGTTTGTTGTGACATTATGTGAATATAAAGTATGTACTAAGTATGAACTTGCCATTATAGATTGTGACCTAAGTGTATTATATGTCCGGCTCATTAAATAGTAATTAAGTTATGCGTCTAATCAACAGTTATGTATTACAGTTAGCATGTTATGAATAGCGATATGTCCAGGTTATGTGTCAGTGTGTATGGTATGTGATGGGTATGAACATTTATGTTGTTAGTTGTTTGGTTGGTTGTTATATTGACTGATCTGCCCGTTTCCTATCCTCTGGTATACACTAATCGTAACAAACAGCTGTCTCATTCAATCAAATCCCCGTGTTATGATGAAACGCAGTTCAGTCAGTTTTCGGCATGTTAAGATGATGCATTGTGAGCTGTAAGTACATACTGAAAAATCATCAATTTTCGTGGATTTTGTGGTATACCTTAAACCACCAAATCAAATCCCATCAAGCAATAATTTAACCCTTGCATTCATTACCTGAAATCAAAATCCACGAATTAAAGTCCCATAGAAATGGTCTTATTTACCAAAACCACGAAATTTTGTCCCATCAAAATGATTTTACAGTATTGTATAATTTCCTCCAGGAAGGTCAGTTGGCGTATATGACTATCAATCATATATCAGGGGAAGGTTGCATGTTGGTGTGATTGTCCTCTGAAGACATTCTATTGTCTTTACAAATATATCCTTCAATGCACCCAAAAGGATTCATCTGTTTGTCCGTCTGAAACATATTCTTGTCTTATTGTTAGGTCAATATTGCTTGTATTGGGATATTTCTAATTTCATGGCACATCTCCATATGAAGACAATGTCTTGTGGCCAGACACAACTTCCCATCCACCTTAGGACTAAGACAACACCTTTTGATGAAAGCCAGGCATTAAGTTAGGAAGGTAGCAAATGCTAAGTGGATACAAGCATGGTGTAACATTCAATTTTTTCCAATGAAACTTTTTACAAATTGTTAACAAACATTTCGGATGAAACTTTACACAAAATTTAGAACAATTCCTAGGAAACTTTGTGTCAACTTTTTTTATATGATGAGAAAAGATGGATTGTATGACAGTGTCAATGTAATGTTTCTGTTTTATCATTCTCATTTCCTTGAAAATTAGCATTCATAATGGCTACTAATGTTCATATATGTGTCGTAAAGACTATAATTAGTTTGTTGAAATATGCATTTTGTCTTGATAAAGTGTGCCTTACACATCCTTGCCTTAGTTTGCAATTCTTCAAACTGGTGTTTTTGCGTTAATCCGTCAGAATGCTGAATTGTCAGCGGAGAGTTAGTGGATTGGTGTTTGTCGATGCCTCGTGGAATATTCTGAGGAAAGAAGTAAGCAGAATTTCATTAAAATTGTAAAATACTGTTTCTAGATCAGCCATGATCTTCGTTATGTTTTGGTTGATCATTTATGTGTTTCTTTGCTATGGTGATATGAATATATGTGTAAAATGTTATACATTTGTCATGGTTTAATTATTTCAAACATTATATTGATGACTGACAAAACAGTGACAGAACTTACGGAATTTAAAGCACAAGTTACGACAGTGTTGCACTAATGAGAGCAATGTTTGATGTGCTAATGTACTGTATATGGTATGCAGTGATGTACGAAAGATTATTCACCTTGTCACAATTTTGTTGTTTTTCTCCGAGGTATTTTATACGGATACGGATGTATTTACGTTTATATGCAGGTTGATCATGACTCGAGGACGAAACCACATTGTGATAAGAAGTAATTATTCAGAATTTCATGATTCGGATAATCTACTATGTATTCAAACGATTTCTGATCCCATTAATTATTGATGTCACCATGTTAATATGTCACGTTCGATCTTAATGGGGACATTTATTTCACAGCCGGCTCTGTGATGTCGTGTATTATACAGTAACTCAATTCTTACAATATTGATTGAGGAACACCGACTTGTGTAATTTTCTTTTATTCGTCATTGAATTGGATTATTGAAGAAAATTTATTATCAGTGGCTGATTTGTAAAGACTTTCAATTTTTCCTCAGTGATTGAAATTATGTTTGGAAGGTATTTATTATACTCGTTCAGTTTCTGATCTTTAACTTTGATAAACTTAATTTGAAAAGTTTCATCGAAAATACTTGATACCCCTGTTTGTGGTTTAATACATTTATACTCTACATACCACGATAAAACAGTTTGTGACAGTTTTGAAGATTGGGTATTGTGGATACAACTTACTGAGCTGGAATGTGTTTTGGGATTTTTTTAAAGATAAATAACTGTGTCAGTAACTGTTGGTAGTTTGGTTTGGACCGGATGTTAAATTTATATTTATTTATGGAATCTTGATTCTGTTTACTTTGTTCAGTTTGCTCTGGTTTTGTGAGTCTTGAATTTGTACCTGATGAGAGATATCTTTATAATGTGGCGTCTTGATAGGAAATTTATTATACATGGTATTTATATGTCAAATGTGCCTACTATGTGTGCAAATATCGCAACTTAAGTGGATGTATAATATCGTAAAATGTCGAGCTTTGAAGTGTAAACAAGCGGACGTCACGTTGGCGGAAAATAAGGAGGAAAATGCGGCCAACTAGCTATTTGTCATTGATGTAATTAGTATAATTGTCAGTGACTGTATGTATGTTTGTTATCATTGTACATAGTGAAAGGAGGAACAATATGTGTTATTAGGTCACATGTCAGAATTTATTGACATTCATTGTAAGTGATAAGTACCAGCAGATAAAGATGGGGAAATATATTGGATGTTATGATAGACAGTATTCTTGAACCTTGGTGTTCTAGTGGCCTCACGTGGTGATCAATATTCGTTGTTTTTCGTAAATAATGTGATGCTCATTAATGCCTATTTGGTTAATTACTATGGATAATTGGATATTAATTGGGCCTGATAAATATTTGTGTGGTAGCTTTGCCAAATGTGCTAGTTATGTTAAGTATTTTGTTGGTTTTTCCTGTACGAGGAGTAGCTCTTCTTAGTGGAGGTAGAATTGCTTGATTTTAAGAATGTTTTCTGATTTGGAAGATTTCGTACTGTGAATTAAAGGCAATTGGATACAACTCTAATGAATATGGTAGATAGATATATATAAAGAAGATGTTTTCTTACAATAATTTCTAAAAATGTCTTTTAAAGTTGCCAATTGTGTTCTATCTTAGAACAATGCTGCAAAGTCTACGAGAATCGTTGTTCTGTTCATGTATTATAGATTGTATGACAAAGTTGTTAAAAAAGTGATGTGACAGTGACTGCAGTCTTGTCCTCCTTCTGTGGAGATGTCTGAGTTACTTGCAGAAGAGCTAAGTTAGTACTGGTTCAGGAAAACTCTGAACTCCGGTTAAGGTACAGTCACTGACTACATTGTAAAACTGAAAATTGAAATATATTGCTTAAGTTCCAAGACTAGGTACCGGGGGGGGGGGGGGGGGGGGTTGACCCGATGTCAGAATAATAATGTTTAGTTGACGGAGGGAAAGAAATATTGTTGTTCAGATGTTGTTGGTCGGATGTCAGTAACCTGATAACTTCTGAGGTACATAAAATTGACCCTGGGATGAGATAGGTGTCAAAGTTCACCCTATTATAACCATATAATGAATGCCTATCTAATTATTCATACATTCAGTGAGGGTTGATTCGACCATGTTAAACATTAAACGTATACTATATATGTAATACAGTGTGATTTGCCTTCTTGTCAAGCGACATATTTCGTTCTATCCCAGGGGCTGTTTGCTCAACCTTAAGTCACTAGTTACATTCATTCACTTGTTCGTATAGGTTATATAGTCGGCAAATCATGTGTAAGCTCGATATAAATGTGTCATTATTTGTGACAAAAAAACTGGATTTACCGATTCTCGAGCAAGAGCACGGCTTAAAATGTTGACAAATTCCGTTCAGACATTTGGCCGACTGTTTAAGGATTTTTTTACAATTTAATGGTACTAGCCTGAACGGTGAAAATTAGCTGACAACAGGTTTAAATTCTGTGTTTCACATTTTTGTGTGTTTGTAAAATAGGATCATGTTGAACATCCCAGCAGGAATTTCTGTAAAAACCTGACAAGAATTTAGTACTAAACAAGTGTCGGGGTTTTATAGTTGTGATATACTGAAGACTGCACTGTGTCATTTAGGATTTGAATCAGTCACAAACTGTGAATTATGACCTGCGAATTTAACATTTCAGAAACAAAATTGAACTTAAATCATTATTTGTACAAATCATCAAATTTTTATACAAACCATTGAACATATATTGACACTTAGTTCCGACAAGTAATTTAATATGATAACAGAACGGAATACGTATATTGTGTTGAGGTATGCTTAATTTAGAATTCCGTATAATTACATGGAACTATTGAGCGTTGATAGTGTTTGCTTCGATTATAGGTTTCTCAAATGTAAATATTATGAAAATTAAAAGCTTGTATAAATTTGCTAATTTTTATGTTAAATCAAGCGATAAATCAACATGGTGGATCAGGCTATATTCCATTATAGGAACTTTTAAAAATTTTCCTCATGAAATCTCAGTGAAAAATTGTGCAAATGGTCTCGTGTTTTTCTTCTGATTAATTGGAATTAAATTTTTTGCAGTCTTAATTAGTGAAATTCGTCTTAATCTGTCATTTTTACAGGACTAAGTTTTACATAGTGTTGTATTTAATTTCTTTGTCTTTTGATTAATGCTTGTTTTGGCCTTTTAATGTAAAGTTATTTTTATGAGACAGTTGTCATGGTTGTTTAGTGTTAAATATGGTGACTACTGGTATGTCGTCTGATCTGGAGTAAATTGGTGACTGTATAGCTATAAACCGAATGTGTGCTTTAATCAAAATAATGCATTCGGATGATGATACTATCTAACAAATGTAAAATATTTATGTCTCCATGCCATTAATGGAAATGGTTTTAAAATTATTCAGACTTATAATTCGGATGTTTCGAGGACAGCATATTGTTGACAATTTTATTTTAAAGACTCGTCAATTCTGCAATTTTGATGTAATTTGATTTGTCACGCAATCTAATTAAATATTTAATGATTTCCGCAGTTGTATTTAGAATTGTTGTCATTTTCAGTGAGGTCGCATGTTTCCATAGATATTTAGACATATTATTCCACTCAACTTTGGACTGTGTGTAACCTATTTGGTGTGTCGCATGTATTTAATTCCCAGAGGGATCAGTTGGTGGTAACATGTACTCCACATGCTTAAGTTTTATCGGAGATTTCGCTGATTAGCCACAAGTGGATTTGCAAGCTTTTATCTGAATTGGATTGTTTTGTTCGGATTATATTTCGTATAATTTGTTACTTAGAGTCAATCGCTAGTGCTTAACTGTTTAACCTTGTGCAGAAATCGTTGATATCTTGACATATAGACAGGCGTTCAATGGAATTGTATAATTGATCGTTGAAAAAAAGTATACTTTTAACTTGATATGTTTTTCGTTTTGGATGTAATGCTTGTAGATTATGGGATAGAGGACGACTGTATGTATAAAATCAAATGTTTTAAGCTGTGAAATAAGAGCCTTTAGATTATGTTGGTCGGCTTGCATTTGTTTAAATATGATTAATATATTTGCATTGGAGATAACCGGAAGTCAGAAATTTGAGCATTGTACAAAGTAGATGGAAAGGGGCAAAAAAGTTGATTTGCGGTAAAAAAAATATCATATGTCATGTATGTAGCACAGTGGAAAATATTGATGCTCTTTTACGAAGATTTGTTTGACTTATGTTTTATAATGCATACTGTATTGTGAAGTGTAAAATTTTAAGTGTTTGCAATTTTTTTCAGTGAATTTGATTGTTTTTGGAAAATGAAAGTGACATTTTGAGTGACATTTTAAATGTGATTGGATGAGGACTGTTATGTATTATGACATGTCTGGGAGTTTTTTCTGGACTTCATGAAATGTCTTAAGTGAGTGTTAAAACGTTGGTTAATAATTTAAAGGCTAAGATACAGTATATCATTCCTGGCTGATAGATATGGTAGATAAGGGATGAATAGTTTGAATAACTCATCTAGAGGAGACTGAAAGTTGATTACAAAAGTGACATATTTATCATCTTGTTTATAATAATGGTGAAAACTTGTATCATGGATATAGAAGAAACAAACAACAATATTGTTAAACAAGATGGAAGTAACATATTCCTCAAGGTTTGTAGAACATCATACTTTCTTATGTTTTCTTATGATCGATGTACAAATTGTTGTTCTAACATTTTAAAATCCTCCTAATGGTTATCTCCCTTTTATCATGGTACATAAATAGAATTCCATCTCTTTGCTGAATGACTTTAATGTGCAGTTGTCTCCTTTTGTTATCAATCAAGTCATAAATTGCCACCTCCCCTCCATTATTTTCAATTAGAATTGATTACCTCCCTTTGTTTTGCAATTCTTTAAATGATTACCTCCCTTTGTGTAGCAATTCATGAAGGACTGACTACCTTCCTTTGCTAAGCCATTCATAAATGATTACCTCCCTTTGTGTAGCAATTCATGAAGGACTGACTACCTTCCTTTGCTAAGCCATTCATAAATGATTACCTCCCTTTGTGTAGCAATTCATGAAGGACTGACTACCTTCCTTTGCTAAGCCATTCATAAATGATTACCTCCCTTTGTGTAGCAATTCATGAAGGACTGACTACCTTCCTTTGCTAAGCCATTTATAAATGATTACCTCCCTTTGTGTAGCAATTCATGAAGGACTGACTACCTTCCTTTGCTAAGCCATTCATAAATGATTACCTCCCTTTGTGTAGCAATTCATGAAGGACTGACTACCTTCCTTTGCTAAGCCATTCATAAATGATTACCTCCCTTTGTGTAGCAATTCATGAAGGACTGACTACCTTCCTTTGCTAAGCCATTCATAAATGATTACCTCCCTTTGTGTAGCAATTCATGAAGGACTGACTACCTTCCTTTGCTAAGCCATTCATAAATGATTACCTCCCTTTCTTTAACAATTCATGAATGATTTCCTCTCTTCTTTAGGAATTTGTCAATAATTACTTCCCTTTGTGTATGATTACCTCCCTTTTCATAGGAATTTATGAATGATCATCTCCCTTTTGTTTTGCTGTTCATGAATGATTACCTCCCTTTGACTTTTATACTACAGTCATAAATGGTATGACCTTATGTACTGTTTATTCAGATAAGTAATAGTACAAAATGTTGGTATGTTATCTAAGTAAACAATCGACAGTGTCCTCGTTTGTCAAATGATTCATTGTCAAAAAATCCTACCTTTACCTCACAAATTGTACAAATTATAATCAAGTTATAGAAAAAGATAGATAATTTCTATAACCAGGGTTTATTCATACATGTTTAACATTTTAAATTTCTCTTGATTTTGTATGGGTACACAAAGATCCTGGGACCCCCTGTTAACTTGTATGAATATGAATACATATCCCTCAAATGTATTTAAATTTTTGTGAATGTAGAATTTCTTTCGAGATTTTCAATTGAAGATGTTTTTCCCTGTGGGTTAAACCTTTTAGAGTGAAGATTAAATTTTTGTTATTTAATCTGTGTGTGCAGACACCGACCTATCTATATGATAAAGGTTAAAGCAAGGCTGTGCATTCCCTATAAATTGTATTTCTCACCTTGCAAACTTGAAATATAAAATATCTTCAATAGTTATATATCCATTGATAACGTTTGCCTGCACCTATTTATTCATACGCTATCCCTTACCTTATTGTCTGTTTAGTTGTGTTTGTCGCGACCAAACATGCCTATAGAATAACCAAAAGCCTTCAATACCAGCATATTTTATATGATCTTTTTTAACGGGCTTGATTATAGATATTTATAATCGGTTGTGGTACTTGTGTATTGGTTTAATTTGCAATCATACACGACTGCGATAGAGCTTATTATCTGCATACAACTTTGTATTGTAGTATAATTTTAAAATTAGAGCGTTCTTCTGTGTCTATCGTGTCAGTTGAATAGTAAAAATATTTCATACTATTGAGAGAAAAATTTAAAATTTACATTTGGACTTAAGTACTTCACTTCGCAGCAATATTGACTTTATCGGAATATTTATATTTGTGTTCCTAGTGACCAGTTGTGGAGAAACTTTATACGAGTATGGTTGAAAGCTAGTGTCTGTTAGACAACGCTAACTAACGTATAAAGTGTTATTTATATCTAATGTTATGTGTTAAATTTCACTGTGTCACGTTTTAGTGCATGTATTGTACATTAAGTGTTTATTGTTATTCTGTCGGAGATAACGTTAAATTGTGGCACAATGGATTGTAAGGTGTCACGATGTTATGAACAGTACTTGGTGAGTTATGACTCTTGTCGATTTTATAGGAGACTTCTAATACGGTTTATAAAATGTCCTACTGGTAGCTGTATCTGTATACATGTACATGCATAGGTGTGGAATTGTATAGCAATCTTTGATTTATAGCTGAATTACAGTTACAAATTTTACGAGTGGAAATTTTATGTATTTGCATACATTCATGCAAAAATATGTTTCTGAAAAATGGTGAGATTTTGACATATGCTGTCTTTTCAGTATGTGCTGTTGATTTGGTAGCTTAATAGGGTAAATTTTAATTATATCAAAGTATTTGAACATTATTACGAAAATATTTTAGTATAATACGTAGTCACTTAGTATAGCAACGGTCGGATAAAATTGCTCAGTGCCTGTGTATTGTGTAAGAAACATTGCAAGAATTATTTGTAAGAATACTGTAGTTAGGCAAAAGTTTAGATATAACAGCTATCAAATAATTACACTGTCAAATTTTCTTTGCATTCAACGGAATTTATGACTACTCTGAAGTGCCATACTACAAGAATTTTCATATACATACATTTAGCATGTATATGGTAATTGTTAATTTTGCAAAAGGTTTTGTCTCGTACCGGTACGTCTATTCAAATTACTTTTTGCATACATTTTTCACTGGTGTAAGGTTTAATTCTGATATTCTTAAAATTGCATTTAATTTGGTTGTATACATTGATTGTTCATTTTACTAAAGATTTTGTATTGTGTGACTTATAATTCAAATGACTGTTAAGCACATTTTTCATTCGTGTTCGGTAAGGTTTATTCCCGTATTTGCTGATTTCCATAAGCCAATTTCTTCAACCCATTGTAAAATGTCACGCAAATCTTTACTTCATATATTGGATTAGTGAAACAATATATATATAAGTATAAATGTTGAATTAATACCCCGTAGTTTTTGATATTAAGGAAAGATAATCCCGGTGTTGCTTAAAATTTGCGTCTGTTTGTATTTTGAGTTAAATCTTTCGGATTAAATGTTGATCTTCTAGGTGATATCAGAGGCTTATCTACGTAACAAAATACGGAACTTTGTGTATTTAATTATCAGTCGAGATTATCAGAACTGTGCTTTGATATACCGATTATATAAAAACTAATTGTATTGATTCGATGTATTAAAATTTAAACTCCTAAATCACTGTGTCAGCTGTTTTTGTCCCGTATCAGGATTATGATGTGTACGTATCGATTTCGGCTAAAACAATAGTTTTGTAAATGGAGAATTATAAAAATGATATTATAGTCTTTGAACTTTTGTCAACTTTGAACTTATTTATCCATTTATGACTATTGCACATTGAATTAATTGAAGAAAAATTAATTTACTTTTCTTATTGGTAATAAAAGTATTCCAATACATTTTGTCTACTGAATAGGAGATTCCATTCTGACCTTTTATGATGGCAATATGTAACTGTTGACCCTGGACATGGTCTTTAATTTAATGATTTTGTTACATTCATTGCTAAAATCAAAATCCATACTTTGCCTTGTTATTTATAACAGTATGAGAATTTATTGACATGGAAGAATATGATATCGACTGAGAGCATAGCCATATTTGTAACAAAGTTTACCAGTACTTTTCAGGATAGAAACTTGATTTGGTATACCATAATATAGGTATCTGTCGGTCAATCAGTCATTATAACTTTGTATTACTGGTCAAACACTGGACAACCAATCTCAAGTAAAATATAAACATACAATAAAAATAATAATTATAAATGTTATTTTAAATGTAAAAATAATAATTATAAATGTTATTTTAAATGTAAAATATTTATCATAAATGAAGTTCATATTCGATCATTGAACTTGGCAGATTTTAGTTTGGAATAACATTCTTATGCCGGTTGAATAATAATACTTAGTTGTGAACCTTGATATTGTCATTCGGAGCCCTGGTTAGGTGTACTGCACCTAACAATCCGAGTTCTATTTCCATTTGTGGAGGATACCCTTCCCCCACTATTCTTTCGAATGGAATAGTTCCCTGATTAGTATTACTTATTGAATTGACAGTACAGACTTACTAAGTTTCACATTTTATTTATACATTATAATATGACGTAAACTGTGTACAAATTGAAATTTGGTAAACTGATCCCTATTGTTCTAACTCACAAATAGATTGACATGTTTCTCTAATGTGTAGTGTATATTTCACTGATTGACACGTTTAACAATCGACCAGATATTATAATGCTACCCCCTGTCCTGTAGTTCTAGTTTTTGCACAAAGGGGGACAACTCAGATGGTACTCAAATCTAAGTTTCGATGGCTTTATAAGTTGTTATGGCTCTCCCTTGATTACACTAATAGCAGTTTGAAGTTTGGAACTTTTCTGAGATGGAAAATAGTTTTACAATCATGTCCTCCACATGTTGAGAAGATGTTAGTTCTGTCCTCCACATGTGGAGATGTTGTTGATTCAGTCCTCCACATGTGGAGATGTTGTTGATTCTGTCCTCCACATGTGGAGATGTTGTTGATTCTGTCCTCCACATGTAGAGATGTTGTTGATTCTGTCCTCCACATGTAGAGATGTTGTTGATTCTGTCCTCCACATGTGGAGATGTTGTTGATTCTGTCCTCCACATGTGGAGATGTTGTTGATTCTGTCCTCCACATGTAGAGATGTTGTTGATTCTGTCCTCCACATGTAGAGATGTTGTTGATTCTGTCCTCCACATGTGGAGATGTTGTTGATTCTGTCCTCCACATGTGGAGATGTTGTTGATTCTGTCCTCCACATGTAGAGATGTTGTTGATTCTGTCCTCCACATGTAGAGATGTTGTTGATTCTGTCCTCCACATGTGGAGATGTTGTTGATTCTGTCCTCCACATGTGGAGATGTTGTTGATTCTGTCCTCCACATGTAGAGATGTTGTTGATTCTGTCCTCCACATGTAGAGATGTTGTTGATTCTGTCCTCCACATGTAGAGATGTTGTTGATTCTGTCCTCCACATGTGGAGATGTTGTTGATTCTGTCCTCCACATGTGGAGATGTTGTTGATTCTGTCCTCCACATGTAGAGATGTTGTTGATTCTGTCCTCCACATGTGGAGATGTTGTTGATTCTGTCCTCCACATGTGGAGATGTTGTTGATTCTGTCCTCCACATATGGCACATTTGCCAGGTACCTACCAAAGAGAGCAATTGGGTACCTATATTATTGGTTGGATAACTCTTCCAAGTAACTGAAAATTGTTGAAAAATGGCATAGATACCTTTTTAAACTCAATTGAAACTAAATCTAAACCAGTCTGGCATGTTGTCAATTATTGATGAAATAACTTAAACACCAGTATACAGGAATTATGTAAATATTGATAA
Organism: Spisula subtruncata; assembly: GCA_963678985.1. Taxonomy (NCBI): domain Eukaryota; kingdom Metazoa; phylum Mollusca; class Bivalvia; order Venerida; family Mactridae; genus Spisula; species Spisula subtruncata. The sequence continues at coordinate 54,724,652 of OY787661.1, read as the reverse complement.
TATCATATTTCAATTTTTCACTTTGGATTTAATCAATTTTGGTTATGTTTAATAGGATACCTGGCAGCTTCTTGTTTAAATAAAATTGAAAAAATGAGTTGGGAAGAGTATGTACTTAGTACAAGCATGATTGTTCAGACTTTAAATTACTGTGTAATCACTATACCATGCCCCTAGATGGAAATGATTTGCTTGCAGAACAGCAAGTTAGCACTTACTGGTAATAAATACCTGAAAACTAGTAAGGGCAACTAGCTACCATGGGTATGTGAAAGAAATTTTTTTAAAAACAAACTAAATGAAATGAAACAGTAGTTGACTATGATGGAGGTTTATTAAATAGCTTAGGGTATCATTTGTTGACATATCGCAGTCATTAGATTATCAAATAGAATAATAAAATTATTACCACATCAGGCTTCAAGTTTTTGTTCACTTTAATGATGATTACTTGGCAATATTTCAGCAATGCGGTATTTAAACTCCCTGCTGGTATACTTCCCGCAATGCTTGAGGTTGTCTTTCTAATCCCGTAATTTACCGCTCTTCCGTCTTTCTCATCCGGTAATTTACCGATTCTCTGATGTAAACACCAGGCATTATTTGATTACACTATGTTGTTGTTCTAGTGAAAACATAATGATGTGGGAGTAGAGGTAAACCTCAAGATTAAGACCACCACCCTCTGGATCTGGGAAAATTGGTCTCTAAATTGAGGGGATCTTATAATATGTTGGTTTGAATTATGAGAAGAGCTGTGAGAATGGACTTGACTTTGAAGGGTTCTTCTTGGTGGTGTTAAAGTTATGTGCTAATGTAACATTAGTGTTGGCATCTGTGCAGGCATTATTAAACATGACAATCCCTGTAATTTGATGAAGAAGAAAACCATATCGAGAAGACCCCTATTACTTATGGAAAAAGGTCAAATCAATATATCTGATTCCTTTTATTCTAAATAATATTTTTCCTCTATTTTCAGGATAATCCAAACGTTCCATTAGATGCTCCTAAATGGGTGACTCAGTGGGCTGCATTGACCAATCAGAAAGCCCAAAGTAAATCGGACATGGATCTGTCAAGCCCGGGCTCGTCAATATCAGACGGTTAGTATATTTCATTGATTATTGTTTTCACTATTTCATGTTTCAATTGATTAGCTGCAGCTGTCTGTTTCTGCTTATCCGATCAATGTTTAAAGCAAAACTGATCGAACATGTAACATTTGTTTTGGTAATTAAATGGATCATAAAGTGTGTCGAGAATTATTGTAACATTTTTATGATGTCAAATATGTTAGCTACACAATCATATAATTTATATGTAAATGTCACCATAAAGAATTACACCAAAACTAATTGTGACCATTGTCTATAAATTAAAGCAGTTTATCACAAATTAAGAAATGGAGTTTATCTTTCCAGTATTTCAAGAAGATTTGAATCTGCTTGACATATTATTTAAATTGAGAAAAAAATCCAAACAAATCAAATGCATCTTTATGATTTATATTGCTATTGGAATTGAGAACTATTACAGCAGATTTTCTGAAGTCATTCATATAAATTATACTAGTTCTTTGCTCTTAAATTTAAGGCTTCCTGTAAATTCTGACAGAAAACATTAATAAACAGACAAAATGATTGTGTAACATGAAGATTCAATTCAATAAATTATTTCTGTGAATGAAATATTCTTATGATTTTGTCTGAGTCACAAAAAATGAGTGTTTTGAAAGTACACAGACATTGCCCATCTCTGTATATACATGTTACGGTGATTGTTGAATTTAAATTATTATACCGTAGGTGTTAAGGCAAGGCTATTGAGAATTAGCATGCATCCCCGAATATCTGGTAAGCTAATGAATAACCTGTTCATGATTAATACCGTCAAATGCTTTTCCACAGTCAGCAACAAATTGCTGTTCACTTCTTGGACCACATCAGCCTTCTCCTTGCAACTTCCAATACAAGCCCTAACCAAAAACCTGACAAACCAACCCTGTGCATATGTTATAAAACTTAACATGAACCAAGTTTAAGTCCTTTCGTCTCATCAGCAAGAAGTTGCTGTGGTGGCTTCTCGGACCAAAGCTCGGACTCCATGATACCCCCACTCCACCCCTCACTGAAACCCCTAGCTCACTGTATCCACCCTTTTGTACATATAAAACATGTTATGGACCGAGATGATCTCTTATCTACATGCCAGCAAGAAGTTGTTATTGGGTTTGGGGACCGAATCAACCTACTCCATTGTATCCCCCTTCCACCCCTCACTGACACCCCTATATCCACCCCTGAGCATATAAAAACTTAACCTGACATGAACCATGTTTTAACTCCAATCTATGTTGATAAAATGTTCCACCAAGTGATCAGGTGCTAAATGATTGACTCCAAGAAAAGCTGATAGCAGATTTTTTTCAAGTCAATATTTTCCATGTGAAAAATGCTAGCTTGAGCTACTTGCCAAAATCTCTGATACTATGGCAAGATACACCGATACTATAGTAGATACTACAGAAGCAAAGCAAGTTCAGCCGACATCTTATCTCCCACATAGTGCAAGACGTCTGCTCGATAGTCTGCTGGATTCTCACCTTGATACTCACAGCCTTTTTCAATGTTTTCATGATAAGTATTCTGGGACTAGTTTCTCTGTGAACTGCCTGGTTCTATTAAGTAAACTGTCAGTTTGTGGTTTCGCTGTAGACTGATTCTATTCAGTGTATTGTCAATGTTTGGATTTAAAAGATAAGCTTGGTCGGCATGAAAGATTTCATAGTAATCTATGCCAAGTATGTACCAACAAGTTGTCATTGACAGGAAATAGGAGAAAACTTATGTTTGTTGACTGGTACCATGTTTTTGACTGGTAGCAATATGTTTATGGAATATGGACTGGTACTACGTTTTTAAAATAAGTTAAAGTGGTTAAAACAATGGTGTCGTAATTGGAGTAACGTTCAACATATCATATGTTGTAAGTTTTTGTATGATCATTATTTTTGGAGTGTCGGTACAATAACATTGTATGTAGACTCAGACTTGGCAGCAATTACTTGTTTATTTTATCATATATTTTTGGCAAGCATTTTTGGTATAAATAAAGTCTAACGCATGAATTCATTAATCTACTTGAAGATTTGGACTTAACAGCCTTAATTTATGTACATACGGTATATACTAGTATAAGAGGTGGTGAAATACCAGTTTTTATACGAGACTATGAGTCTTGAATGAATGTGTAATATTGTTGTTTATGTTGTTATGGCAAGGACAATTATTAATTAACATGACAAATATTTGTGTCATAAAACAATGTGTGTATATGGACATACCAGTTGACTTAAGGAATTCATATTATTAAGTCATAGATGGACTTAGGGATCATATCTTAGGATTTTCTCTGGTATTGTTAAGAATTCAAGTTGCATATTGTCCTCCCTAGTTCTTGTTATCATACTATCCAAATTTAATGCACCATCTTAATGTTCTTTTTTGTTTTGCTCATAAATAATTTTGTTATTGTTAATCATAAATGTTTAAAAATAATAATAATAATAAGATCAAAGAATGTAAAGCATTTTATATTTTCTTTTGAGAGGCGATGAAACCGCCATTAGTAAAAAAATACTGAGAATAAAAATGAATAAAAATTATTTGTATTGGATGTATAGAATTTTGTATATGATGGTATTTCATGTTTCCCTTTTTCATTTCAGAGAGTCGGTCATCTGGAAAAGCGCAGAATGGAATAAGTCGTAAAAGACCAGGCACTGGTCGTAAATTACCCACAATTCCACCGGGTGCTCCTAGTCCCGCGTCCAGCGATAAAAGTGCAACAAAGGAGAGCCCTATGTTGTCAGGTAGGAGTGATCTCACAGTTAACGGTACAGGTTATCACACGTCACAACAACGGGCAGTTAACGGTTCTAGTCAGAATTCAGCGAGATACGAGGATGATGTCGACTTTGAGTCTATGACGCTGACTCAACGAAGTGATGAATTAGATAGTGCTAGAGACTTGGACACGTTTAATAAGAGTCGTGGAAGTAACGCAAGTGTTGCCAGTCTTGATACTGAAGTGTTACTCAAAGATACACATACAGTCATGACGGCCATGGAACAACGAATGGGTTCAAAACCAAGGATAGGTGGTAATCAGCACGGTTCATCGGATCAGTTCAGTAAACTTCACCATGACGGTTCATTTAGTGATTTTAATTACCAATCTGGTAAAGACGTGAATGAAAGTTTAGTTCTGGACGACAGTGTTGATTTCGAGTCAGATACCTCTAGTGTTGTTGCATTAGTGAACGGTGATGAAGACTTTGTTAAACCCTCGCTCTATAAAAGTCCAAGAGAAGCTTTAGGAAAAGGGAAATTAAAATTGACAGAATCTTTACCGTCGAAACCTTCATTGAAACTAAGTGGTGCTAAATCTAGAACAATATCGAGTGAGAAGGAAAGAAAACGTTCAACTGAGGAATCAAAAGCTGTATCAGATATATTCAGTGAGGTTAATGGCACTACCGCAAGAACTGATGACCTTGACAACTCGGATGTAGGTCAGTTTAATAGACAAGGGTCAAAGGGCAAAGGTCAAATGTCAATGACTCGACCAAACAGAGCGTTTGCTCTACGTCGAGCTAGAGCAGACGGTGATGAACAGGAAACGTCAAGGTCGTCTGCTAGCAGTGTATCAACTGCTTCCACTGGGTTTAAAACCCCCAGAGGTGGTAGCATGACAAACTTAAGTAAATCCAACAGTAACACGCCACAGAAACCTAGACGACCGATGTCGGGTGTGCTAGCAGACAGACAGGCTCCAGATTCTCAGCGTAGTCAGGTCAGTCTGGGAGCACAGATAGTGCAGAAAAGTCGTGATAATCTTAATACTAGTTTCAACAGGGTGGATGGTGGTAGGCATAGTTTACGTATGGCAAGGTCAATGACAATACCCGTGCAACAACATCAACAACAAAACACTCCAACAAAATCACGACGAAGTGAGGGTAGTTCTTCCTCTTCTTCCACTTTACAACATTCTAAAAGTTTACGTGTGACTGGTGTAAGCGCCAGAGAACGTTCTAGTTCAGTGTCAAAAACTCCCGGTAGGTCAAACTCCCCTAAATCTGCCGAGCGGAATGCGTGGAAACGACGTAAGGAGTATGATCCACGGAGAGCTGTGCAGGAGGCGAAATCAAAACCACAAAAGAAGGACACAAAGTCACGCAGATCTGACGGAATGGACGTATTTAATAAAACAAGAGGAGTAACTAGATCTGCATCGTTCACTAATGCTAGAGACTTAAAACTCAGTTCATACCAGTGTGATTCTACTTCTAGTACAGAGGATTATAGTCGACGTAGTAGCGGGGCCAGTGACGTGTTCGATGAACCGAAGCGAGGATTTGTGCCATACAGCGTGAGGTCATTGATGTCGAGTAAGGTCAGCACTAGTAGCGCGGACGATGACGACATGGATCGGTCAGCTCGATCTTCCTCGGCACAATCAAGCACGGTACTTGTAAGCTTCTTTCTGTTATCACTTTACCTTATAATCACCCATAGTTTTATCATTAAACAGTTTGTAATTTGTCACTTACAGACTGATAACCAAAACTTGGCCTGGTCAAAATTTAAAGTCAATTTTTAAACGGAAAAGCAATAGCCTGCTCAGAAACACTAGAATACTCTTTAAAGTTTGAAGGCAAACCTGTCTGGGTGCACTATACCAGTACAAAAATGTTCAAAGAATCTAAAATCATGAAGACTTTTATGATTGTGTATTGAAAAATGTTGGCTTTCATAAAACGCCGACTAGATGTTAAATTTTAAGCTTGGTTTTAAATTATGATATACATTTCACTCAAGTACTGAATTCCAAACTGTAAAGTGGCCAGCCAAGTTTGATTGAGTGATTGCTACTTGTGTGAAATTGACTAAAAGATTTCTTGTTGACTACTAGTCTCCTTACTCTAGAGTATCAAATATTCCTTTGTATGTGATTGTGATACTTAATTTGATGTGACTTATTCTTGAATTAATGATGGCATGACTCATATCAACACACGTATATGTCTTCATTATTCAGTTTTTCCTCAATTTTATGTATTTTTGTCTTGGTTGAACACCTTTATACATTATCGTGTGACATAAACACGCCAAGTACTATCTTTCATTGTATATACCAAGTGTGGGCAATAATTTAGTCTCGGCATGAACATATCAATATCCATTCTTTACATACTTTGTATAATTTCTTTGATGCATGGCTTGTATAAACCTTTTATTATTTCAATGTATATATCGTAATTTGCATGAAGTTTTATGATATAGTCTCTTTTTTAGATCACATGGTATATATTATGTGATATTTACATTGTTTGCTTCAGAGTTATGCATTTTAAATTGTTAAGACAACTTGATGTAATATTTTTGATGACATTATTTTTAGGCTGCATCCAAAACTCAACACATCCAGTCCTCCACTTCTTCCACTTTGTCCGCCTTTACCCCACCCCCTAAACAGCAAATACCGTTGTCTGTATACAAACCAACCCCTACCCCTAGGTCACGCAGCTCTACTCGTAGTAGTAGAGCAAAGTTCGCCTTAAAAACTCCCTCCCCCACTCCAACTGTCAGTACGACAATGTCAGTCCACCGACGTTCCGTGGACAGCCTTGAACTATACCAGAATGCATTAGGACGTAAGAGCAAGGCTAAAGTTGACACAACTACACCTCCTATACGTGTACCTGAGGTTTGTTTCCCTGTACCAATAGATCTTGTATATAGAGGACACTTCTTGTATGATACTCATATATATACGTTGTGTGCACTGAACTATACAATCAGAAAATCAGGAAATACTTATAACATCTTAGAAAAGGTTGAACAGCTACCTTACATACTGCTTGCTTGACATGTAGTTGGCCAATAATAATTTGCCCTGCGTTTTAAGGTAGAATCACGTGATGGAACATTCATAACATTTTCGTAACGTTAATTATGCGATGGAACATTTGTAACATTTTCGTAACGTTAATTATGCGATGATACATTTGTAACATTTTCGTAATGTTAATTATGCGATGGAACATTCATACCATTTTCGTAACGTTAATTATGCGATGATACATTTGTAACATTTTCGTAACGTTAATTATGCGATGATACATTTGTAACATTTTCGTAACGTTAATTATGCGATGATACATTTGTAACATTTTCGTAACGTTAATTATGCGATGGAACATTCATACCATTTTCGTAAGGTTTCGTACCTGTAAGGAAACATTAAAGAAAACGTTAAGAAAATATTACGAAAACGTTAACAACGTTCCATAACGTGATTCTACCTTGAACGCTGGGTTGCTTTCTATTGCTGTTGCTAAATACCACACTAATCACATTTAGTTTAGTCTGCCTTTCTCTATCTCAACTCATTCTGCTGTGTGATTACATTTGTTGGTTGGTTAAGTTTACAATATGCTTTGAATTATGTGCTTATATATTTAGCTAACTGACATTAGCCTAATTATTAGGATCTTTGCAGTCTCGGGTTTATTGTATGGTTATTCATAATGTAAAATGGTACATAAAAACATTACAACACAGTTTCTAACAGTCAGTACTTCTCTATTAGTTTGATTCTTGACTGGAACATTTTGTTATTACTGCTCGGCGATCAGTTCCCGATGGCTACCAGTATCTGACATTTGATATTTTTTCGTATTTAGCGTAGCTAAAAAATTAAGATATTGGGTATAATTAAAGAACTAGACCAAAGTAACCATTGTGTGTCAGAAAATTTACAATTCACGAAAATAAAAAGAAAATATCTAGAAATACATGCAATGAAATAATAGTCGTCACCTCTTTCCCTTGGGGGATCATCTGTTTACGAAAAATGTGCATGTGCGATGAAGCAAATGAGTTCACCTATAAATAGCCACGGGTTTGCCAGAGTCTTTGACAAAGCAAGGTTTAGCTCACAACAGGTATGAGCAGTATCGGCGATCCATACAAAACTCGATGTTAGATAAATATTGACAAAAACGTCATCATTGACGTCATTATAAATGACGTCAGCGATTTTTACTAATTGGAAAAAGCACTGCCCATAAGGCCTCAATTGCATTACCGGTGTGTAAACAAACAAAGAGAGACAACTCTAAAAAGCTATGTTCAGTCAACGGGAGATAATTTCCTTTTAGTTTAGAGGGTCAAAACGGGAAAAAGGGGGAATTAAACCTAATTAAATGTGAAATGTCGGATACTGATACTCTGCATCTAATTTACGGCCTGAAATAGTGTCCCCTTCTTCGCCCCGAATTCTACGCACTGTATGACGTCACAAATGTCAAATTGTGATTATAATATTGGTCTTGAGCTCAGGATAACAAAAATGTAAGTTATTTTGTTTTATACCGTCTAGTTTTCGAGATAATGTCGAAAAACATGCAAAAAATGTCGGAAACTGGTGGCTGACCAGTAGTGTAACACTTACATGTTGAGATGAACTGGTTGGTAACCCAGAAGCTTTCTCACAGCATGTATTGGGGCTATTCATAGGGTGCTTTAAAGAAGCAAAACACACCTGTCTATTACTTTATAGTTAATGGTCATTGGCCAATCAGGCAGTGAAAAATACTGTATGACCAGGCATGTACGTCTGTCATAGCATGACAGTGCAGTCGACTAATACAACAAAAAGACAATACAGCATGGTACAAAACAAGACCATATGTATGTTACATAGCCGTTTGGCACAAGAAAAAAAAAACATAAGTCAATCTAGTACCATGCAATACATACAATAGACAGCTTTACAACTCAAGATACATGATGTACATGTATTATGATACAATGTTATCCAAAACAACACCACATGATAACAATGAAATCACTTGAAAAACATCACTCTATACATTAAAATGCTAAAAAGGATACTGCAATACATGCAATGCAACACATATAGCGCCATAAAATTTGGAGTGCAGCGCCATACTGTACAATGCAGCAACAATACTTGGATCTTTATAATTAACTGTAACTGTTGCAATTTAACTTACCAGCATGCAGTAGAACTTTGGATCTGTATTGTATGATAAACAGTTCACGTTATACACAATGCACATACCAGCATGCGCACATCTGATAGCGCTTGGGATCCATTATAATAAAACATGAACATTTATGATAACTCTGCAATTAAAGTGAAGCCACATTACTTTGGTGCATTAACTTTACATACAACACCAGATTTCCTATCTATCAAACTAGACATGATTCTTTCAATGTTTGTAATGAACTGTAACATATATCTAGTATTAGAAGCAGTTTTACTGTTGTGTGTGCCAAGAAACTGTACTCAGATTCTCAGAACAGATGATACTATTAGTATAGTTTCATTTAAACCAGAATTAATTAACTGCAGGTAGCAAGAAAAACAAAACATACCTAATAGTTACTTCCCTTTAATGCATCTTTTATCAAATAGTTATAAAGAATGAAGATGTAACTCTTAAAAAACTTCTTTATTTCTAGTTTGATCATATTTTTACAAAAAAATTCTGAGAAATCAAGATATCTTTGATGAAGGAGAGTTCTAAGGGGAAGTAACTGCTTGTGTGTCTTAATACAACTAGTGCTTTGATTCTAACAAGAATTATAACATTTTAAAGCTTTGTTTCTGTATGAGAGAAAGAAATATTTTTCATAAAATTTGAACTGCATACTTAATGCTCTTTTAGAGTGCAATCTGATGGTTTAAAAGTTTTGAATATAGAGCATGTAGTTGTATTTGTATGCTTAGAAATAAATATCAAACTTTTAAGTATTTTTCGCTAATAGATATTTAATTTAAGCTTGAAATATGCCTTTATACTTGTCGGTTGTGCTGCTTTAAATTGTCATCATTTGCTGATGCTAGCTCATGATTATATATTACACACATGTTTTAATGGTTTTTATAGAATACAAGGGTTTTAGAGGTTTCGCACTCTGGTATGCTCAGGATGACATAGGGGTGATAGGGGTGGCATTTAATGAGCTTCATACCATGATTTAGTAGTACACCGTGATTTAGTGGGTTTCATGTTAGATCATTATCTTCCATAAATTTGGTTGCATCCAGCTGGCTTTTCATTATCAAATCTATAGTATGCATTCTCGGTTTAGCTGCATGGGTACATTTTCAATTTATGGAATATTTAGAAATTAACCATATACTCCATTGATATGTCATCTCACATGCCTATGCGATGCTCATCTCCATTTATTCTCTAAAACTGGTTAAAGAGGGGAGACAACCAACTTACTGAAATTGACTTGAAACAAGACACTGTATCAAGGGGTTCCATTCTGGCGCATCTGAAAACTGTATGAACTAAAGGGATACATGAGCTTCTATATTAGGGTTTAATGGAAATGCTACAATAATGTAATTGGAATGGTTTAAACAATCAAAACATTAGCACATATACTTACATTCTGGCAGTTTTCTTGCGTTCTCTTCGGTTTTAAGTCTTTTACTATTGTACTTTTTGCATGTTTATATTTTTAGTTTGCTGTAGTTTAGTTAAAGGCTCGCCAGATCAATTCTATCTATGCCTTAATGCTTGGATTGCCAGATGCCAAGCTGTTACGACTATTGATCATACCGTCTAACCTGTATCCTAGACCACCTTCTAGTCAGAAACGATGACAAATAGAAAACCACTGTTTTATCTGTCTGTCATACTACAATGAAAGAATTTCATGCCATTTATCATTTCTATCCACTAGTGCAGCAGGGGCCTTATTCACAAACATTGTAAGCCTAAAACACAGACTTAGACTTTATATCAAATGTTATATTCGCTCTCATGTTTTAATAAATGTACAATATCGATTATGATATAAATGGGTACCGTAAATACTCAGCCATAAGTCGGGCGAAAACGTTCAAGAAAATAACTTAAAAGTCACCCTGCGACTTATGAAGCTGACATACAAAAATATAAATCATTTTGAACCAAGGACAAAAACCCCACGGACATAAGCCCCTACGAAAATTGAGAAATTTAAATGAACAGCAGCGTTCCCACATGTATACAACAAATGACGAGTGAAAAGGTTACAATGGTCGGTAATTTATTAAACTATTTCGCTTTGTTGTTTGGAAATCATGTATAAAACTTATCATTTTGTAATTGCTATATTATGTAAATTAAAAAAAGTTAAGTTTCAATCCCGCACGGCAATTGTACGAAATATCAAAACAATTGTTAATTCAATGTAACGTGTCAATTTATCATGTCACCGAGTGCAATTAAAAATATACTACGTGACCCACTTTCGAGACGACACGTGTGAAATTTTACTGCTAACACAGACAAATGACGATGACACTTTTAAACAAGTTACAGAGCTTAAACAGCGACCAATGCAGATAGAATCTACCAAGATGTGTAAACTAATGTGTAATAATTACTCTCAAAAATAGTACCAAAATCCTTAATGATGTATATAAATTAATTGTTAACCTTTACGGGTAATCCATACATTATTGCATAACGAAACAGAAATCCACAAAGAACCATTATGTCAACAAAGTTTTGACCCTATCAGTCTCAAGTAATCACATGTCATAGAGTGCAAAAAAATTTTTTTTACACAATCCCTCAGGGATATGACATGGTAGAAATACCACGCTACGAAGTCTACTCTTACTGAGCACTTGGTTCAACAACATGAGCCGTATCCCTGTGAACACATGTTGCAATAAACTGACCCAATTTCATGACAAAATAGCATGCCGGGAAATAACCAGCTTCACCCAGACAAGTTGTCTGGAGTAAATACAGATCAAAGACTAGCACCGCCACGACCCCAGCTGTGTAACAGGTGTTCAGTGTTCTATATTAGGAAACGTGTGAAACAACTAACAGGACACCACATGGTTGTTTTTATCGGCTGAAGTTTTTACTATTGCATAAGAATTTACGTTTCTAATGGTAACAAGGCGGAGTAACTAACTTGATACTGGGTACTTTGACAGCTTATACTATTTATAGATGCTGAGATAATATAATACTTGTAAATTCAACCAAATTAAAATCTGGATAGGAGCCACGTAAATTGTACATAGATTCTGAATTACTTAAACACGACTTCAAGAGGAATATAACTTAACCGTTTAATATCCCATTATATTGAAGGCATCAGTATAATTCATAAGGTTGTGAACTATAGTAAATGTTAATATGATATTGATAGCTCCTTTTCTCACAGGAACCGATAACGGTATCATTGAAAGTTTTTTACGAAAAAAATAAAAAAAAATTGTAAAATTTCATTTTTTTTTCAATTTCATTTTTATCATTCAAAAAGCATAAAAGTGAAAAAATTTGTTGAAATAAAAATTTTTTTTTGAAAAACTAATTTTTTTTAATTTTATTTTTTTTTCATTTCTTTATCATTAAAAAAGCATAAAATGAAAAAAAAATTTATAAAATTTATTTTTTTCAATTTCATTATTTGCATTTCTTTTTCCATTATACTGTTACCTGTGCCCCTTTCTACAAAATAACAACCCACGACTATACAACACTCCCGACTTTGACTGAAAATCACAACATTCCTCCCGAATTTATCTGAAAATGACCAAATTCCCCCGACTTTGACACTAGGCATATGATTTCAGCTTTCACAAAAATGGAAAACTCTACATGCGACCTATGAAAGGGTTTAGACAAAAACCTTGATTTTTGATTCAGAAGTCCCCCTGCGACTTATGGCTGCATGCGACCTATGGCTGCGTATTTACGGTATGTTTAGTAGGTAACAACAAATACTTAGATAAAATTTCACATGGTTAAATCTAATCACAAAGAAATGGCAGTGATTATAAATGCTGTCAATTGTAAGTCTAAGTCTGAGTTTCAGTCTTACAATGTAGGTGAATAACGGTAAAACCCCTGGGTTCTCTGAGGATATTATAAACATACAAATATATATGTAATGCCCAGATTGTTGATGTTTGATACTGTTCTATCTTTCAGTCCTACGATACATTGATTGTGTCATCCATTTACCAACTGTCTCTCAAACTCAAAACACAGACGGACAAAACCATGGAAAAACTCAGGTAAGAATTAGGATAATGTCACTGTGATTTCCCTGTATGACCGAGACACTTGTCTGTGGGATTGCAAATAAAAAAGGAAATAAAATAGAATACTTGGAAGTTGAAAAGATGCAAGTTTAATTTTATGTTTAAGATGATCATGTAGTGTTTGTAAAATAGTTTCTATTTGAAAGATTAAATTCCTTGAGGCTATGTGTGACATAAATATGTCTTGTTGTGTAATGTTTGTCATTAATGTCTGTTAGATCAGTGGGGATATAGTTACATTCCCCTTTGTTCAGGGCGGACAGTTTTCCGTAATCATGTTCATTTAAAACCTATGAACATTTGTGAACACATTCCACACTGTTGGGAAGTATAGGTTGGATTCTGAAATTCAGAAACGTTTGTATGTATGGTTGTTCTTTGTGCTGGATGAAATATATCAAAGTTCTGTACTAATTGTCTAGTCACTTGAGTCAGTGAAGAATGTGCATACCTGTACCTCCAACAGTGATATATATCTGCTTTTGTTGTAATTATGCCCCTTATCAAAGAGGGGGTATTGCTCTGCTCATGTCCATCGGTCGGTCGGTCTGTCTGTCTTTAGACCAAAATGGTTTCCATTCAATAACTCAAGAAGTTTTGCCCTAGGATCTTCAAACTTTACATGGAGGTTCAGGCCAGTACCAGTAGAAGACCCCTATTGAATTTGAGGTTAGTAGTAAAAATTGGGTTTGTTAATTTTATAAGAGCAGCAAAAATAGGCCCCCAATAGACCCAAAATTTTACCTCCAATGCCTGTAGATGTGCTGTTCCATACATAGACTGTCTTATGCTTTTCACATAATTTAATATTGTTGACTTTGTTACAGGGATACAGAAGTGATTGAGAATGGTTTAGAATCTCCGCTAGACGAGTTAGAGAACCAGTCTGCTGTCAGTGAAATACCCGCTTATAAATCAGCCAATCAGGAACTAGCTGGTGTTCTCAAAAATCTACGGAAACTTGAACAACACATTAAAGGTATGTGGAGTTGTTTACTGGTTTATTGCTTTGACACAACAGAAAACCGCTCAGATGGATTTAAATAGTTTAAAATCAGTACTGAATCAGTCATATTAACACTTTAGATAAGAAACAACAGCAGCTCTTGGAAGAAAAATAAAGTTTGTGTTTGAAAATGTTGGACATTTTACTCTCTACTGTATTGCAATACAGCCAGTTTACCTATGGTATCTGTATAGGTGACTGGTCTCCATACTGGTTATTGGAAAATAATTGGTGATTAACACAAGCATACTTTTACCAGTATTTTATTCAAGTTTGTAAGTACAGAATATGACCGGGGTCTCAGAGTCTGATGCTGTTCGAAAAATATCGGAAGGAGGGTGCTTAGGCAGCGAGTTAATCGAGTCAGTAGAGCATTCTCCCTGTAAGGGTCCTTGGTTCAAGCTCTGGTCAGGCTGTCTATTATTCCTACACTTTCATGTACAGATCAATGAAATACATAACTGTACTTTTAATTTCAGTTATAAACAAAGTCAGGCTGCCTATTTAATTCCTACACTTTCATGTACAGATCAATGAAATACATAACTGTACTTTTAATTTCAGTTATAAACAAAGTCAGGCTGCCTATTTAATTCCTACACTTTCATGTGCAGATCAATGAAATACATAACTGTACTTTTAATTTCAGTTATAAACAAAGTCAGGCTGCCTATTTAATTCCTACACTTTCATGTGCAGATCAATGAAATACATAACTGTACTTTTAATTTCAGTTATAAACAAAGTATTATTCCCCGACTACGATGGAAGTCCAGACACAAGTAAAGAGAAACACGAATATATGCAGGAAATAGAACGCATCAAAAATGAACTTGCAGGATTCCAACCAATCGAAACCCCTCGTGACGATATCTGGAAACAAGCAGAGACTGCGTCAGTGGAGTCCGACTGCGAGGAACTGAGTCACGCAGAGTACTACTGACACTAATATTTTCCAATACTATACTCAAATAAATCTAGAAATTAACTGCCTCATCTTCATATTCTGAACGTTTAGGATCCTTCAATAGTTATACATGTACATCTAAAGAATATGTAAGATGTTAGAAAAATTATGAAATTCTTTTTAAAAAATATATTTATTTTTGTCATGAATTAAGCAAATAATCTTACATAAAGTATCAGAATTATTTCAGCTTCTTTCAATCTGTTGTTTTTCAATCATGATGATTAGTATTTTCACATACATCTTAACAATTGAACAATTTAATTATTATCTTATTTTCAACAATTTTATTGCCAAAGAAATAATAGAAAAAATTAAAAATTTATGTTTTACCGTAGAAATTGTAACATAAGATGTTGTCAGACCTAGAATTACATACATGATGCCAATTATTATACATGTATTTGTCTAGTAATGTTTAAACACATATTCAGGATACTGTAAAATCATTAATTTCCGTGGGGGATTAAATTTTGTGGATTTCTTAACAAAACCACGAAATTTTGTCCCAACGAAATTAGAAGATTTTACAGTAAATGGGTGAGATTCCATTGATATTACATTACTATAACAACCATCACGTTCAACATGAAAAGTTTAAATTATTGTTGTAAAAACTAGCATCATAATGTTTGTATTATTTGAACTACTGCAATGTAAACGTGCGGAATGACTGTTATATCTGATTCTTTGGTTAGCTGTAAATTATTGAGCAACTGTTTATATGCACTGTGTTTTATTAATTGTGTTTGTCTTCAAAAGCCTTTTTGTGTTAGGGGATATTATAGAGACTTAGACTTAAAAAGCCTGTTGGTGTTATGTTCATCATATGGTCATGACTTTGTAGCCTTATTCTTTAGCTTTTTAAGAACTTTACAAGACTCTTAGTGTTCAGTACATCATAGGAATAATCTTTAATTATTTTTAGAATTTTAGCAAATGGTGGCTATAGAGATCAAAGACTTAACTACAATGTAATTTAGATCTTTGTTGAGATGTTTGTGGAATCTGAATTCATACAGAATTATATTGATAAGATATTTTAAAAACATTATTTTTGACCTGGGCTTCTTTTTCTTTAAAAAATGTTGATAGTAATTGTGAAGCATTTGATTACTTCTTATGTGGCAGGTAGATTTAAATAGGAAATTGCTATTTTTATCAATTTGGGCTTAAAATAATTAGTGACTGCATTAAAAAAGAGCCAAAATTTGAATATTCTATCATTGTTTTGTGTTCTGTTATCTAGACTGTTCAAGACTGACTGGGCAAACATTGTTCATATAAAACATTCCACATTGTTCGATAATTGTCGTTCTTAACAAGTTTGTTGTTCAGCCTATACCGTAAGTTGTAAAAAACCAGTTCATTCATATATATTAGGTATATTTCAGTCAGAAAGCTGGGTGGCAAATAAAGGCTATGCTCGGCATTATAGGAGATGCTCTGCATTACAATCCACTGACCACTATCTGATTACTTAAGAAAATTTTAACTAGCCCCCTAATTTTAAGGACAAATCATTTCTCTCTTAGTCAAGAGTAATTTGCGATGAGGCACTGGGGCAAGAAGAAATTTTCAAAGACTATTCACCAATTCTGGTACTAGGGCATTTTGTTTGTTGATTAAAATGTAAAGTTGTTGTATCATGTTATAGAATATTATGCACTTACACAGCTTTTTCTCTGTGATATTCTGTTCTTGTACGATTAGCTTAAAGTTTGTTGGTTGTCAAAGTCTGTAGAATCCCAGAAACTTTGTACTACTGTACGGTTTATTAATCCTATCGACCTGCATCACTAAATCTTCCTGTTTCGGTCACAGATAACTGTATCATTGATAACGAAAAAGAAATGAAAACTTTTTTGTGGAATCTACATTTTTCTAAATTTTACAAAAAAAACATTTTTTTCGTTTTAGTGTTTATCAACGATACAGTTACCTGTGGTTTTTCGGTACTGCTGTACCTCACTATACTTTAGTTCTAGTTACACAATTGTGTATAGGGTACTAAGGTTTGAAATTATTTTTTTTAGAACATTTTCTGTCAATCTGGACACTTAGTGTTATTGATTCTTGTCAAACGTAGGCATCTGATAGGTTTTCTGTATTCAATCTGTATTAGTTTGTGTTACACCACTAAAACATAGTGAAACAGTTAACTTTGGAAACTCCACAGGAATGTAGAATTATTATCAGTTTCTTTCTACTGAAGCATATTTAAAAATATGTATTGCTAATTTGTTTTATGAAAGTTTCCTATAGTGCTTTGGTATCCATTTTCAGTGATATTTATAGAAAATATTATTTTTCCCTTGCCTTCTATTAAATCTTAATTAATTATCTTGTTTCAATTATTGCCTTGTTAATAGATACAGTAAAACCTCAATAGAGTAGCCAGGGCTCGACCCTAACACTGGTCCCCTGGTCCAAGTCCAGTGAAAATCCAGAAAGACCAGTGAAAATCTCAGAAAAGGACCAGTAACTGTTTTATTTACAAATTTTACTGGACGACCAGTGACCGAAAATAGTTAGTGTCAAGCCCTGGTAGCCACTTGGTATTGATCTGTAGGGGAACATGTTAGTTGTCACCTGTGATTGATATAGAATCTACCTGTGATAAGTGACCATCGGATTGTGAAGACCGGGCACCAATCTCAGTCTGTATGTGCTAAATGTCGGCTCAAATTCCATTAGTTTTCAACTTGAGACTAATCTTAAAACCATGGATTATAACTTATTTGAGAAAAATCTCTAATTTGAGCTGAGAGTTTTATTTGAGATGCTTGGTCCAGTTCTGATTTTGTGGCTATAGGGGAAGGTTTTACAAATCTCACTTTAGCAAGAGAAAAAACAACTCAATTGAGATTTAGTGTTATTCTCAGTCTTTCAATAGCTTGTATTTCAAGTTAAAGCCTTTCCACATTCGTGTAGATGTGCACAATATGCAACATACTAGTGCCACCATTTATGGCAAGATTTGTGTGATATTTTGTGAAATCTCATAATTGGAGAAAATGGTAGAGATTTAGAAAAAATCTTATTTAGGAACTGGGGGTTGGACGTCTTTAATTTAGCCTTTGAAAATACTAGGATCTATTTTAGATGGTCAAAATAGAATTTCGGACTTTCACTCTATTCTTCTTTTTATTGAGATCTCTTTGTTAAGATGTTTTATTATACCGTCATAATGTTATGTTGATTGTTAAAATTATTTGTTGCTGATCAAGTTAAGATTAAAGTTCTTGAACTTAGTTAAGGAATGAAAGATTACGAACTGAACACTAGTTCTTATACTATGAACTAGTTTATAAAATGTGAGCTAGTTAATGACCCGTGAGCTAGTTCTTGAACTATAGCTAGTTTATGAACTACAAGCTAGTTCAATAACTATGAGCTAAGTTTGTGACCTGTGATATTTGGTTTTATATATTTCATGTATTTCTGTTTTATTTGCCAAGAACGTTGTTGTTCTGATATTCATTTATCATGGTGATTTAATTATCCCTGAGCTTAAAGTGAAATTAAAAACAGTATGAAAAACTTTATAATATTTTTGTTGTATTTGATATGTTGTGTGCCTCTATAGCTCAGTGGTCAGCTACCTTGCCATCAAATCTGGTGATGTGGGTTAATATATCGGTAGACTCGCACTCATAATGCCTGCCATATTTCAGCCAACAGCTGACTGACAAATACAGGCTATGTTTGACAAAAGTGAGAGACTGTCTGTATACAGTAAAACCTCAATAATGAGATCATTCTTTGGAATTGGTCCAATACTGAATTGTTCTTAATATTGAGGTTCAATAATAGAACCTAGATTTTATTAAGATGATCTTTGTGATGATCTTAGTGACCAAAGTTTACTCAAAATTTAGCAAAATATGACCTCTTAATGTCTACACAACCAATTGTGGACAAACGATTACGAAAATAGTGAAACTGTATCTGAGAATAATGGTCTTAAGTTGAGGTTTTACTGTACTAATAGTTGTCTTGAACGAAAACTAACTTGATCAACACCAGGGCGACTTGGAATAATACTCGACTACTGATAAGACAACCCATGAATGGATATGTTATCAAGAAGAAATTCCCCACATATCAGAAATGAAGTCCATTAGATACAGGAGGACAGTCAGTACACTATATCTAGTATTGAATGACAAAATGATAAGAAATAACTGCAATCAGCACATAACCAGATTGATAATAGAGTTCAATTGCCAAGCCACCAGTTCAAGCTAAATTGAGTGTAAGCACAAACTAAGACAATTATTTATCTATTCTCGTCTTATTTACAAGTGCACGCCAATTTGGCTTACACGAGACACCTACATTCTCATAATATTCACTTCCAGGCAACATGGTGCCTTTTCAATAAACTTCAGACAAAAGTTATTCACACAACTCATTGTAGACACAAGCGTTTCAAAAACATCACTGGTGGTTCATCAGAGCTTGGTCTAATTATTGCTTTGGTTCTTGGATGTTATTTATCACAGCAATCAAACTTGGGTTATAACATACAGCCAAACACACACATGTAAAGACAACCCATTTGCCCATGGCAGCACAAGTCGGAATTGGCAAATGTCAAAGTGTCCTTTGACCTGGAAATCGATAGGGCACATCTTATCTACTGTTGCTTGCCAACAACATGTAAAGTTTGAAGATCATAGGGAAATGTATTCTGATCATAGGGCAATGTATTCTGATCATAGGGCAATGTATTCTGATCATTTTTAAAGGAAACCCATTTGGTTGACCGTCACCAACAAACCTACCAACCTACTGACATGATTGTGCAAAACAATAAACGGCTCAACAAAGACAGGGGACATAATTATGAAGAACCCTGGAGAAGAAATAGCAAATAATACACGAGTCATGATTGTGGTGTAATACTATTTATTGTAATACAACTATAACATTGTACAAATAGACATTTGATGAAAAATGTATCAAAACATGAGATAATTTACAAAATGTTTACATGCAATGTAAGTGACCAATATGATCAATAAATTTATTAAAACAACAAAGATTGCAAAACATAAAGTTGTATAACTATATAACTTGCACAACACAAGATGAGAAGATTTAATAATGAGACACTATGCAGAATAGGATCAAGCCTGGTCTACATTTACACACGAAGAAGCCAAGAGAAAAATCAAACATTTGAAAAATCACAATTACAATAATGTAGCCTTTGATTGTTATACATATAATGATATAGTGAAATCAACAATTATTGGGTTAAATTGTCATAATATAATCTGTTATGGGAACTGCCAGTTTATTCGAATAGGCAAATGAATCATATCTAAATGCATAAAGTTTTCTTTATTTTAATATTTTAGCATTTAATAGTTAATACATTTTTTTATCAAAAATCTTACACAATTAATACTTTGAGGTTTCATCCTGTTTAAATATTTTAATTCATAGTGTGCTTTGCGCAATATGGGGGACGCTGTTTGCATAAAATTGTGCAGTCGACTTTAGCAGAATTTTAAAGATTAAAGCATGCGACGCTTTACAATTCAGTTAGATATCAGTATAAGGGGTTGTTTTGCTTGTTTTGCGATTTTGGTGCATTTGCTTTGTGGAAGCATTGATAAAGGCTAAATGCTGAAATAAAGAGTAATTTTTTAAGCAGTTTTGAATTCACAATTCCCTATGGAATATGCATTAAGATACACATTCGAATAAGCCGGCAGTTCTGACAACAGCCTCATCTAATTATAAACACTACAATTTACTCAACAAATTGCAGAAACTTACAAAATGTAGCAATCATACACAACAAGTAATCACCACACTAATGCACTACTAATGCTGATGAACGTATGCAACTAGAACCAGCCAAGTCAGCAATACAAATATACATACTAAAGCGTACTTAGGATAATGTGACGTTTACAAACATGAATCAGTTTGGTCAACTGCAACAAAATAGGTTTTACAAATTACTAAAGTAAACAGATATGGTCAGTTTTCACTAAAATCATCACAAGTAAAGTGTGCACATCGGATTAACACACCTCAGTGGCATATACCAATTTTTCCCACCTTTCTCATTATCATGGGCACACTAGTAACTACATGTATTTATTTTTGAAACATTAACACATGAAGGGAGACAACAAAACAGTCATAATAATATTAACAACTTTTTATAAGAGGGGGCACAGTTTGGTAAGTTCAGTGTTCACTGTGAGCCTCTATATAACAAGAAATACTGATGTTTTAGTGTTTGATGACAATTTTTAAACATTATACTATAAAGCTAAACTATATTGACAGACTGTAGGACAGTAGCCAGTTCCTGATCATGTTTTGGAAAAAAAATAGCAAAACATTACAATATAAAATGTGATTAAATATCTGGTGGTCAGATTAATACCAGGGTATATTTAATTGAGATGTCAGAATCTTTGCATTCGTTTCGGCCTCTGAGCTTGTAGCATGAAAAAATGAACTGAATTTAACCTTAAAACTTGAGAGTGATATGAATGAAGGTAGGCATTTGTTTCTGACCTCATATCATTAGTGTTTTTTCCAGAACCCATTAGGGGCATGGCGTTTTCTGAGAAAAGGGCACTTTTTTGCGTGCGACCTTATGAAAAAGGGCACTTTGTTGCACCCGGCCTTCTGAGTTAAGCAATCACCTAGTTCCTGGCAATTCAGCACCAATACATTTTGGGCAGTTGGGGAACCATGCAATATTGAGTCCTGGATCTAAACCAGTACTTTATTCTTTCATATAAGAGCATGCAGTTAAAAACTGACAGACAGACAGCATCAATGCCTTATACTTCCCACTAATAAGTGTGGAGCTACAACCATTCAAAGGCACTAAGACTTACACATGGATTTTTTACTTTTCTTACACATTATAGATCTACTGACATTTTGGAGTGATCAGACCTTTTTGTGAGAACCATAGATATCCAACACGTCTTTGTTGGAAGTCTTTGGTGAGAACAAAAAACCCTGACCTTGAAAAAAATCCCTGACCGTGGGAACCCTGTATAATATTGCAATTGGTAGCTGACATATCAGACTAAACAATAAATGACATGATTAAATCATATTGTGTAGTCTTATCTGCCAGAGTGTAGCCAATAATCAACGTAAAAAACTTATCCGAAAATACGTGAATATCCGAAACTGTGTCACTCACAGTATTACTGTCTTGATAAATTAGACCATTTTTCGTTATTAATGCATTTAAACCATCATAGATTCGTTAAATGCCCTTGGAACGTCTTAAAAGTTCGTAGAATACAAGCGTTGTCATCGGCAGAATTGTTTACATTCTCGACACGGCATATTTGCAGAACAGTTCAACACGCGCGTCACGTGAGCTGCTGTATGTCGGCATATTTTCACAAATTCTCGCAAGATAATATGCAATGAGTTTAGGCTACATTTAATTACTTTAAAAGCGTAAACTATATGGATTTATGCGATTTATAATAAAAATTCGTCCACTGGATTACTGTTTTAATCGCCAGTTTCACAGAGTGTACATTTGTGCCAGACTTTTAATTCTCGTCAGTCGTAACATAACTTGGATATCAACAACGCTTGTGAGCATATTAAATAGTTTATGATATTAAAATTTTGATTAGGCAATCATCGTCGGCAGTTTTTATTTTTAATTGAAATAATCTTGCGAAAAACATTCATTTGTTAATTGCCGACGCTCGCCAACTGATTGGAGACTGGTTTTATGCCCGTGAAAAGTCAATTGCCGACTGGTTTATGCTTTTTTATGCAAAATCATTTCTTCCTTCTGTAAAAAATATCGACTGGTTCACACGTTTTTTCGAGATAAAGAAGCAACCAATCACGTGATTTTTTCACCCGACTGCCGAGACCCCCGTTTCGTAATATACACGTTGACACGTCGTATCCTAGGTGACAGTCATGATACGACAGGATGTAGGACAGTCTACATCCGCTGTTCTGATGAAATTGACAGGGCACAATAAACAATTAGCAGCTGACAAAAGGGCACTTGGCGCAAAAGGCCTTTGATAAGGGCAGCATGGTGCATCGTTAGTTCGGGAGAAAAGGGCATGGCGCATGCGCCATGCTGAAAGGGCCTGGAAAAAACACTAATCATGAAAAAATGAAGTAAATATAATATAAAACCTGAGAGTGATTTGCATGAAGAAGGTGTTTCGACCTCTGACCTGGTACCATGAAAAAAATGAAGTGAATATGACCTTAAAACCTGAGAGTTTTATGTATGAAGATTATATTACCCTGAAGGAAACATTTGTGATAGCTGCCTATTTCAGTGGGTGAAAAAAAACATACAATGAAATGAATCATGATTCCTGGAAATAAAGCACTACAAAGCACAAGTTTATCATAACTGTTTTGTCGAACATGTTTTTGAATTGCATATCGAGACATTAGTGCAAAACTATGGTACATTGGTACATGCCTCTATAAAAAGATGTAGTTACATGTACCATAGTTTTGCAACAAGTCCTCGATACATAATTGGAGCTATACTGCAAATATGGAGGATACAAATAATGTGATTGTGTTCAAAATTCGAAGCATTCCATTCTAAATAACTATCTCCACAATCTTGCTAGTCTCTATTGAATCTACCGTTATGTATGCACAATTATTTGGTACAACATTTTTTCAACAGATAGTAAACCAAAAATATGCCATTTATACATAAATATATAGATTAACACATTTCATTGACAATATAAGTTATAAGGCAAAAAGACCCAACTTGAAAATACGTCAATCAAGAAATCAAACCTATATTGCAGCCATTGATTCAATTAGTTTATTGAAATTTCAGTAAGTCAGGTGATGATAATAAAACAGTTGTCCTATTTCTTAAATATGCACTTAGAACAGTAACATTATTATTTCAACAATATTTGCTGTTACAATGGTAACAAAGCATACTTCATGAAAAACAACAAAACAAACTTCTTGAAATTGGTTGAGGCAACAGTTTTTACTGGAGAAATGAGATTCAAACGGACAAGTTCACCACTTTAACAAAATCATTTTGAATGTCAGACATGTTTTTAATAATTGGTCTATTCTGAAGTATTCATCTACACTTTGGTCAGACTGATTTATAAACGTACAACCGAGCAGATTATCAGCCTTTGTCCATTCAAATGTTTAATACATATTTTAAACTTTCAAGCTTTCCAATAGACTGATAGACTTTCATAAGATTAAGAAACATGTTAACAATAATTATTCACACTAAGAAGAAAATTAAATTTTCGAAATTTACAAATTTTGTGAAAAAATAATTTAGTGACTATTTTTTTCACATTTATGATTATGTGAACAGCTGCATTGAGACTATCTCAGTCTTGAATAATTTAATATTTATATACCGGTAGCCACAATCACTGCAAATACTGAACTATGTGTATATCTCCCACAACAATTTGCCACAAAGGGAGATAATTCTGGTGTAACAAAACCACACATATCGTGTAACTAGCCATTTATAGTAGCTATACCATCGTCACAGTTAATCATATGTTCTTCATACAGTCAGGAGGCACATTGAAGACAAAACGAACGTTCACAGATCTCCTCATAACTGAAATAAGTAATTTACATACATAAAACATACTACTAACATACTTAAAACATATTCAGATCTCCTTGTAACAGAAATAAGTATGTTACATACTTAAACATACTTCAACAGTTGATTAAAATGAGATTGCACTATCATTTTCAAACAATGGGTTTCTACGGTGAGTTTTGACAAATGGTCAGTGTAAAAAATAATAATAAAGGAACTCATTTTTCACAACACCATTTACCATTGTAACACTCGGAACATTAGTAAGTAAAAACAGCAACAACTTTAGATGCATAAAACAAGTACAATTTTGGTCAAATACCCTAATGGTATTAAATAGGGGCTGCAATAGTTAGTGATTCTCAGTTAAGTTTCAGTAACAACATCAACATTTTGGCTCTGATGTGTATTGCGAGAGCATATTACCAGCAGTAGGAACATTAATGTGTCCATTAAATGAAAGATACTGGTTACAAAATCTGTGTAACTAAACTATGAGTTCTCCATGAAAATTTCTTGAAAAATGATTACCAGTAACAGTAATGTCATATAAAGACAGTATCAAACTGAACTAAGAGACAAGACTGTGTTCAGTAAAAGCTTATGCCTCAGTAGCCTCATTATAAATTTCTAAGTCAATCAACTTGAAAGTTTTGTAACAAACGGACAGGTGCATCACTATAAGTTTTAAATACAGTACTAGTTTTCGTTCAAAAGTGTCTTCTTACAAGCGTTATTGTACAGTTTCGGAAGGACAAACAACATAATTGTCCGAATCGAAGCCGAGGATAATTTGTTGTTCGTCCTTCCGAAACTGTACAATAACACTTTTAAGAAGACACTTTTGAGCGATAACAAGTTCTGTATCTGACTTATACCTCGACAAAAAGCAAAATGATCATCAGAGAGACAATGGTTATCCAAAAGTTCCTTGCACAATCCATGAACAGAGCATCATTCGCAGCATAGAAAATATAGTTATAATGTAAAAATATGCTTGGCCTATAATGTACCAAAGGGATTAAGTTAACTGTCCAAAAATGTCCATTCATAGGTTTAATTAGCTTGTGATTAAAATTCACAAGTGTCAATGTGTTTATACACCTTATAAGTGCTTATAATACACTTGCATCTAGTTTTCTTCATTCATTGGTTAAGGACTTAGTGCACAAAGGTAGAAATTTATGCATCTTATTTTCACAATTGTCATATTTCTATGAAAATATTTGTATTGTTTTATTTCTAATACACATAACAAGGTTATATTCATTCTACCCATGTTGACACTCACAGTCGTATTAATATATAGAATAAAGTTCACCTGATAGACAATTATAGTAACTATTTGTATTCTGTATATATTCTGGTTTCTTGTACATGTAATTAATTGCACAATGAATTTTTACAGCTAAATCTTAAATTCGCTTAAATTGTTACAAATACTTTAAAAATACTGTAAAAGCACTGCTTTTCTTGGGAATAATAAAAAAATAAAAAATTTTTGGTATGAATAATCTGTAACTTTAGTTCAATTGCTATAAATACTTTCTCCTTTTCTTGGTCATTACAAGAATATAAATTTTGCTCCCCATTTCCCCAAAGCAATAAGCAATTTCTCTAAAATTAGTTCTGGCCTAAATTAATCAAGAATATTGGAATTCTTGATTTAGTTATCTACACTATTGATTCGAGTAAAACGCCACAAATTAGATGGTTTTACATTAGTACAGTCTAATATTGCACTATCATTTGGTGGATTTACAATTTTCTAGCTACATGTTTTTGACTTCGGAGTAAAAAAATTTAATTTCAATGTGACAAAATTTGTGGATTTGGTGAAAAAGACCATTTCGTGGAAAGTTCAACATAATTTTAAGGATTTTCGTGGTTGAAATCATCCACAAAATTCACGAAATTAAATCCCCCTCGAATATTATTGATTTTACAGTATGTCATTTATTTAACTGTTCATGTAGTTATAAGCGGATTTGTCATGATTGACCAATTTTTTTCTGAGTAAATGTTTTGTACTAATAACTTTCTTACAACTCCAAAAGTGTACACTTACGAAAATAATGTATACTTTATGAATGGAGTCACAAGGCGTATCAGAGTATAAGCCTCCACATCAGTAGATGCCAGGACATAAAAATAAACCATAAATGATTCACTTAAGTTCAACTAACCATTGCAGCCGTCCACAAAATATTCAAACATAACAATACATAAAGACATAAACATACCATGTTAAAATAAAAACAAAATCACAACAAATAACAGACATGAAGGTATATAAGCAATGAATAATTGAAACATGCATGATGAAAGCTTGTCACGTAAATATAATGAATAAATATATCAAAGCTCATGAGGTTGATGGCATTATCGAAAATGATTTCATTAATGACATGACCGAAAATGACTTTATAAGTGGCATCTTTGAAATAACTATATCAATGGTGTTTTTGAAAATTACAATATTGGCGTTATTGAAAATGACTTCATTTGTGGGGTGTTTGAAAATAACTACATCAATGGTTTTAATAAATCTACTGCATGACCTTCATGAAGGTAAATCAAATTTGAAACACAATAAAATATTGCACAAATAGATATTTTAAAACATAAGATTCTCTGGATATTTTTCTTTCTCCCAAGCAAAAACATTAAAAATGTGTAGATATTTATCACTATTTGCCCTCCTTATGAGTGGAATTGTTAAAATTAATGGTACATAAAATCAGTAAAAAACAATTATGGAATAAATAAGTCAGAATGCAGATGCCCAATAGATATAGGGGTTGATTCGATAGGAACACTTCTGGCAAAACCATTGATGTAAGGGATCGTCAGGACTGGAAAACAAAAGCACATGAACACAGGGTTACGGTGAGTGAATGTGGAACATGTATGTGTGAAAGCTGGATGTGGAAATAAAGTGTTATTAATGCCAGTAGCGTAAATATGCAAGTTTTAAAAATTAGCACAAATGGATAAGTTTTTAAAAATTGTGCAAATTAGGGGCTTTTAAAATGGTGCTACATTTTTCAACAGTACATTGTTTTAGGTAATACTATTAGAATGATTGGATTAATTGAATGAACAAAGCAAAACATTGAGCCAGCCATGAAAGATGAAGAACAAAATATGACATGCTAACATAGATGATTGTTGAGATCTTGCAAAATGCCCAATACTAAGCAACAAGATTAATACATCATTCGTCCTAAATATTTTCTAGGCGTACTATAAACACAAACTTTGGGACTTCTCTGAAATACAGGAAAGGTCATTTGCAGGCGCATTTAGTCGTTAGGTAAAGTAACTACCAGTGAGTACAGATAGTCCATGTATGGTTTCCAGTCAAAAATAAGTTAGTACTGGTTGAGAAAACTGAACATTGATCAGGCCGTCTGACCAAACAAAGATACTGTCATAATATAGCCAAACATGACCTAACAGACTTGTCATTAATGAAGTAGACCACTTAGAACCCGTAACATGATAGACAGGGTTCTCAATACGTTTTAACCTAGCAGGCTGAAATGCTTTACCAACAGTCCTGATAAGGTCCTTAAAGGCTTAATGCAACTTTTTTTTCAAATTGTGCATAAATCTTACATGTTCAGCCGGCCTAAAATGTTCTTAAGCAGTTGATTTGGCCTGCAGCATGATATCAATGAGATCTCTGACAGGGTGCTATTGGTTAAATATAAACAACAAGCTTATTATATGTTATAACAAGTTAGATTAACAAGTGGTGTGTTGATATGAAATAATCTTATACTTACTTCATCAAAGAACAGAGGGGACAGAAATGTCCATCACAGGAGGTACATGATCGGACACAATCGTAACAGATAGACTTCTCACAGAATCCACATCTATCTTGTGACGCTGCCTGACCCTTACAACACTGACACCCACTTGTAGTACTCTCTGTGGAATATATACATCAATGAGACATTGGTCAACCATCTGACTGATTCAAATCTTACATGAAAGAGTGGTGGTTCTTTTTTTGAAGTTTTAGATACTAATGATTGGTTTATAAATGACTAATATAATCTCGAAAGGTCGAAAAGGAAGAATCAAGTTTCAGTGCCTGCTACATACAGTGTATGTTAATAGTTGATATCCGGAACTCTGTGCAAGGTGGTTTTCCCCTTAATTTACATGTAGGTACAAACAAATCTGGCCTAGTAAGACTGGTTGTGTATTCATATGCAAACACAACTGACCCCAACTCTATTGTCCAGATATGAATATTCAAGACTCAAAAGGATTATAACAGTAAAACTTTATTTGTACCTACAGATTAGTGGAGATCCGGAGAAGGTCTATTCTGGTTAAACAGAAATTTTCAAGAGCCAAAGCGTTAAAATCATACATTTGTCCGATACCACAGATAATAATTTGTTTATCACTAAGAATGAATTGATTTTAACTTCCTAAGGTAATTAGGTATTTTTGCATAGCAAGAGTCTACTAAACAATGTTGCAGAACAGCTAGCCCAGCATTAGTAAAGTAGCAAAAAACACAGGTTTACCTTTTCTTGCCATCATTAAAGCTTGAAAAGCATTTGGTTGTTTGGTGTCTAATGCTGGGTCGGTAAGATGACCAGTATGTGATATTTGCATCTGTCCATTACAGATAGAACTTTCCTCCTCCATGTCCACTTGTTGAACATTCATTGTATCAGAATATATATTGTTACAGTTTGCATCAGTCGGAATATCAAAACTTTTCTTGGATCCACAAAACAGCAAGTCTCTTGTTCTCTCTGTATGAAATAGATAAATAGTAGATGTTTGTAGAATATGTTTGCCCTCCCACGGCAGCCCAATAGTCTGAAAATGTCACAGTAACCTTCACCTTTGACATACTGAGCTAAAATCAATAGAGATCATCTACAGTAGCTGGTCAATCTCCATGTAAAATTTTAAGATCCTAGGGCAAAGAGTTTATTAAACAGAGACTATTTGCTCTACTGACTGACCAACAGACTGAGCGACATGACAATAATTGTGCAAAGCATTATCACTATGACCCCCCTCATCAAAGATAATAAATAAAATAATACTGCATGATCTTGATGGCCCAGATCAGCTTGTTTGGTTACAACACAGCTCTTCTACAAATTATCATTAGGTATTAAAAATGTTATGTTGGCTCTTATAACCAAACAAGTGGAATTTGCTCAGTGAAAATACTGAGTCTTCATCGTCTATAACTATACACCAGTTCATAACTTTGCTTAACCAACTCCCACACAAATTTAATTTATTCTTATCAGCCAAGTTATGAACTTTTGCAGTAAACTTACCACCTTGACCCGTTTAAATGTTTTCCCTTTTTTAATCAGGGTGGCCACAGAAAATGAAGAATAAAATTCCCTGATAATTCCCTGATTTTTCCCTGTCCGAAAGGTTATTTTCCATGATTGCTTGCGGTGTTCTCAATGACGGCGTTGGAGCATCTTCAACATTGGGATATGACAAATACATGTGTATATAACAACTGCCATGGTTATGTACATGAGTTGTTTGCTTGTCAAAATACCTGGTAAATAGAGCCCTATTATACAGATAGGAGATCCAGGGCATGTCTCCCTGGAAGTTTTTTTGAAACAATGTTTTAATTTAGTGCATTCTTGTTGTTCTGAGGTTATGTCCGTTATGATTCGGTATTTAACAGGACATGTTGTATTACATAAATTTTCTAGCCCATTAATTCCTTATTTTGTGAAACTTCTTACTAGTTATTGCATGAGAGAAGTGGCCATGAGAGTTAACCTTAATATAAAGGAATATTTAACATATAAATTTATGACTAAAGGCAATATAGTAGACATGGTGCAAACTTACAATATTTTTATCCAGTGCATATCTCTCTTTTTAACAGCTACATGAAATCATGTTTATAAGATTAAAGTTATTATGTGAGCGTAGCGAGCATGAAAATGCACATTCATATAACTTTTTCACTGAAAACAATTTAAGGCAAATTACCTATTACAAGACTATTTAATTTCTCTTAATTTTTCCAATTTCAAAATTCCCTGATAATTCCCTGATTTTTGTCAAATTTTGAAATTCCCTGATAATTCCCTGATTTTTGCCAAATTTTGAAATTCCCTGATTTTTCCCTGCAGGGAATTTATTTTGGGCATTTCCCCTGTTTTCCCGAGTCTCAGGGTTCTCTGTAGGATTTTAAAGTAGGAGTCCCAGGACTCCTTTTGCAAAAAAGTAGGAGTCCTGAGGACTCTATCCGAGTCGCGTAGCGACGAGTGGGGGAGGGTGAGGGAGGGGGTGACCCCCAAGGGTCTCCCCCAAGAAAATTTTGATTTCTAAAGCCTTTAATCCTGCATTCTGGTCAATTATGGAGCTATTTTTCCAGTTGTTTGTTACCAATAAATATTTTTTTTTTTATCAATATGTGACATTTTTAAGCAGCTTAATTATTTTGTGGTTGATCCTTAGCCTATTACTGAATGGTAGAATCTGCATTCATACCCAGAAAAAGAGCTAACTTACAATTTACATACTCATAACATTCTTGCTACGTATTAATAATTGATAAAAGATCGATCGAAAATTGAAAAGACAAAAAAAATCGGTCTCATCCGAAAATATGTATGCGTCCGAAATTTGTAACTTGCATGTCATACTTTATCCTATTCACGGTCAATTGCGGCCAAAAGCTCATAAAATGATTGATTATGTTTGACTATAATAAATTGTGTTAAAACACGAATCATACCAGCATCGTTCAATGCTTTAAACATCTCGTCAATTGACATGCGTTGAATCATGAATGTTCACGAGTGAACTAAATCAGCAAAGTTGGTAAACCCAGAAAAAGTCAGCTGCATCAGTCATATCTTCAAATTTATAAAAAAATGCACGTATATCGAATACAATTTACGGCATTAAGTTCACATGTCGCACGATCAAAGTTCACCGAATCGCTAGACCGCTCCTTTGAAGTTACCCGCGTCGGTTCCATCAAACGACCTTGATGTAGAAATTCTCGCCGCACGTGCGTTTGATAATTGAAACTGACGACCTTTACTGAGTACAGTTGAAACTTTTGTCTTCCGTAATTAGGTCAAAATGACCTCGAGTCGGAAATATTTCTTGTGTTGGGATTGTGATATTTTTATCAAGGAATTATTAGCGCGGGATATGAATTTAATAGGTATGTTCTTTAAACTCGGCATTTGTAGAATTCGAAATTGTTGTTTGGATTTAATTTATAACACACGCGTTAATCGTAAATAATAAGTTTGGATTAACGAATCACTTTTCCGATGTTACAACGTTTCGACAAACATTAAAATCGTCGTATAAATCTGTCTGCAATTAAATAAACGACACGGTCAGTAATTTAGTGGAGATATCAATTATCACCAATCAATTAAAGCGTACGTGTTTACGTAACAGTTTGTAATTTACATATATGCATCGATCTAATAAAGTTTATTTTTCGGGGGACGCGTCAATGATTATCTAAGGACTCGCGAACGCTGATTGGTTCACGATGCATATCGTTGGTATTTAACCCCGCCTCTCGCCTGTCAATTACTCGATACTAGGGACGCTGCAATTGTTTATTGTATAATCGTGTGTTTACGATGAATCTATGACCCAAGGTCAAACGCGTGCGTCGGAAAAAGCTTGCGTCCCGAAAACGCGTTGATCGCCGATTTTATGCTTCTGATTTCAAAAGTATGCGTCCAAATACGCGTAATTACGCGTTGCCGAGAACCCTGAGTCTGTGGCCACCCTGTTAATTTAGTATGATATATCATTTTTTATGACTAAAATGATAGACCTTATCTGAATATTTACTGTAATCTTTCTCAGACAGTGTCTTGAATTCTTTGTTTTTCTCAATTTATTGCTATTTTATTATGGAAACCATTGGTAGCAACATCTTGAAGCAGACATATCCAGAGGTCGAGAAATATGCTGTCTGAATAATTCAAAATCGGGCATTCTATTTCTATTTCATAATCCCAACAATCAAAACCGATTATAACAGGGAGGCGCAAGTCAGGGTAGGCATTGACCCACCCATCATCACCTTCAGGGATTGCCTCACTCTAGAGGAATTTTCCTTCGGTAAGTTACCTCTGCATAGAGAACTTCCCATGGAAAGGGCTATGTAGCACTGTGCTTAGGCAACTGACACCAGACTCGGACAACTGTTCTTTACTTATGTATCCTCAAGTAGCCATAAACCGCCTAATTACAGTATGACATGCAAGGGGACATTAATATATTGATAGGTTATGTTTGAACATACTGACAGCAATGATAAAGGAAGAAAATTTGATATTGCCATAAAATTATAGGAATATTTAGGAATTCACGAAATCATAGGAAATTGACAAACAGCACCTAACTATTGACTGACATTACTCACACACACCATCAGAACACTCGGGTCAGTACTTTAATGACAACTAACAACACCAAATTGATGGAAAGAAGTGTATTAACCGTAAAACAACCGATAGTTTCACTGAACAATTTGTGTAAACAGAAAATGCCGCCATTTTAAAAATACCAACCATAAACACTTTTCATTTTTTCATGATGTGCGACGCCCAGATCTATTTCTCGTATTCCCACATGTTGCTTAAGCTGCAAGGGAGAACAATCTCCAAAGGGATTCCTTCTTTTAGGCATGACAGCAATGTATGCAGGCAAAATCACAACAAAGTAATATTTGTAAACAAAGACCGCGCGAGTTTCTTGTCAACTTTCGGTAAACACGCACATGCGCAAAAACAAAATTAAGGGGGTGCTAAAATCGAAATTCCGGATTGGTCAGTGATATTTTCCCGAAAATACGGACTTTATTGTTGCCCGGAACCGGAATTCGTACCTTCGCTACAACTTTGTTTAAAGATGGCCACTGTGAGACGAGTTTATTTTTAACATTGTTTATTTCGCTGCTGTCAGTGCTGTATATTTGCTCTTCAATTAGATGTAAGTCTTAGACACCTAAATCAATGATCGCAATTATTCTTACCGGTTGGTTAGTTTCCATATCATCATGTTATTGTTTTCATCTTTGGTTTTTCAGACAGTGCCAGTGGTAAAATCCCAGCCCCCCCCCCCCATCATGGATGCTAGGGCCTAAACCCCTCCCCCTCTAACAAAATAACCAGCCTTAAACTCGTGTAATTATTTCACGACTACGAACATAGGTCCTGGAAGGGTTACAGTCAAAACGTAACACCAACAAAAACGTAACCCTAAACAATAGTCAAAACGTAACCCAACTGCGGTCAAAACGTAATCCCTGTATAAGTCAAATTAGTGTCCTTTTGTTAGTTAATGAAGATAAGTCGTTATAAATGTGAATTAAATCTGATAAAAATATGGTATTTATTGCATAAAGTATATGAAAATAAATTGAATACTAGTTAAATGATGTGTTTGTTTGGCATGCACAAAAATGTGTGAACAAACCATTGTGATAACAAATGTGCAAACAAAAATAATGGAGCAATTACCAACATACCAACCTAATTGAGCACACTTCTTAATATCTAAATTAATTATGAAGTAAAACAATACTAAATTTAAATTTGGTTGTGTATATATATGATATATAATGTGCAATTACTGGGTTTACGTTTATCAAAAATCCAGGAAATTTATACAAGATTACATTGCATACCATGTAATAAAGACAAGCAATATATAGTTTGAAGACATAAAACAATGCATACAATTGATGTATGCAACAAAACTGACAATAAATTTCCTGGACTTTATAATGAAAAATGTGCTCTTACTATACTATACATATTTCTATTCGTGAATAGATCATTTGATGGACAATTCTTTAAACGCCCGAAAGTAACATGATAACATTTGTATTTATTTCACGCTTTAACATATGATATTATGTTATATAGCTATCATAATGTAAAGGAATGTAATAAAAATGTATTATTATAATGATGTTGAATATGAATAAATCAGGAAAACAATGTTTGTGTAGTAGTTATATTCTACATTTTCTATAAATTGCATAATTATGCACACACAAAGTATAAAAATTAATTTGTATTTCACAAGTGTACATGCATGTAGATCTAATTGCTCTTATTTGTTAGTTCACACATCAATTTCAACATGACAAACAAACAAATCCTAACAGCTAAGATATACAATTTTAGTAAAAATACTTTGAAAACTTATATTTTACGACCTTTTTTATCCAATTCCTGACTACACATATCACATGCATATAATACTTGAAGGGTTACATTTTTACATCAAGTGTTACATTTTGACTTATACAGGGATTACGTTTTGACCGCACTGGGGTTACGTTTTGACTGTTATTTGGGGTAACGTTTTTGTTGGGGTTACGTTTTGACCGGATCCCTCCTGGAATACGGATGGACGTGCACTTCCAGACACTCTAAAAAATGCTTTATTACTCCTGATGTAGAGCTCGGCTGGGGCTAGATGTGGGGCAATCTGCTAGGAGATTTTTTAATTTCTGACCTTTATCTCCAGTGGATACTCTAAGTCGAGATTGTTTGACTAGGCTGGGGCAATTGGTCATCCCAGGAACTCTATTTAGTGTTTCCCACCTGCCTAGAGATAAACTGGTTGGAAACCCACAGGTGGTCTCGCGTGTATCCGTGCTCTACATTGGGCTCGTTAAATCTATTAAAGAACCAAGGAAACTATTCGAAATGAGCTAGGGTATCGCACCTGGATTCCTTATATCTCACCTCTTTCTCTTCATTGATTTTATGTCTGCCCTTGTCAGAAACGCCTCCCAATTATATATTCATTATTGAATTGAATTGAATGCTCGGGAGCATGACTAAGATGTAGATTCATCTGACTGCGGGCATTATCTGTTGTCAATCATTTAGATGCTTGGTTTTTGGCAACACTACAAAGTTACAACAATTTAAGTTAAATTTTTAACTAGAATTTACTAGAAAAGCAGCATTTTTTTTTCGTCTGAACTCGTGAAGTTTGTTTACAAATCACTTAACTGCCCATGCGTAATATTTCTGAACAGCCCAAAAATGTAATCTACGGCCCTTGGCTAAGTATGAGGTAAGCTGATGAGAGATTTGGTTTTTAAAACTAGGAAAATATTGCTTTTATAAATACTTGCTGAGATTCAAAACATTGCACAATGTCTGTTTGTTTCCAAAATGACCTCTACGAAAATTGTAGGTTTATGATTTGGTCCAGCTAAGTTTGTATCGCAATTGAGCAAAAGTCAGGGAATTCTTCAATAAGATCTCCATTTGTGTCCTTTGCTACGAAGAAAATATCAATAACTGAGCTATGCTCGCTCAAGATAATTTTAAATTATGATTAATTCATTTCAATCAACAGCCCTAAAACTACTTGAAACTTTTTGTTTTTTAAATAAAGTAAAAATATATTCCCTGTCAAATTTACAATTTATGCTTTCCCTTTGCTAATAAGAAATTTAACGCCATTTTGAAGTAATTACTGTGTAATACTGTATAAATTAACCTTCTTACGTTTAAACAGGAAAAAAGCGCATAAGACAGATTGCACATTTTGCATCAGCCAGTTGCATTTACTCCCCTCAACTCATTCTTCGAAAAGTCATGCTAAGAATATTTCTAAGACAAACATTTAATTTCCATTCTATTATTTCAGGCTGAGTTTATCATCTAAAGAGATACATCTATAACTAGAATCATGTCTGAGTCCCCCGTATCTGGATATTCTACACCAACATCAGGCTTTCTCAAACTTCCTCCAATTGTTACCAATGAGGCGGACAGAGAATTTCTCAGAATTCTGAATGATTATATTGAACTTGAGCTTGGTAAAGTGAATCCTAGTGATGATGAGCAGAGGTATATTGTCTACAAAACCGCATTTAACAAGGTAATTAGGCTACATTTAGGTTGTTAAGAATATTTTTGTCACTGTTACATGTACATCTAATTTTAGTTGAATTAATTTTAGCTTTTAGTATGTAAAATAATAAATTTATGATATAGACACACATGCTCTTAATTTTTAAAGTAAAATTTAATTATTTTTATTTCCCATGTGAAGGTCTAGTTAAAGTACTTAAAATATTGTTATTTACGTTTGCATAATTTAGACGTCTTAATAAAGGTCTCTTGACTCATATTCTTATCTGTCACAGAGATATTTAAATAATTGAATAATATAAACATGAGAAAAAGGTACAATTTTAAATTTCATGCCGTAAAATTGCGATCATTCATATTTTATAGATAATAGAACATGTGACAGCGTATCAGCCGTTGCTTACAACAATAAAGAAGGAATATGAAGATACGATTGAAGCGATCAAGAAAGCTCAGAGAGAGGCTACATTCCTACATGGTAAACTTAAAGCTATGGCATCGGAACCATCTACTATCAGAAACTACCGTAAACGTGGAGATGAACTTGATGAGAGGTAGACATTTTGAGTATATTTTCTACTTTGTGTAAAAAACTTGGTACAATTGATTTCTATGCAATTTTTATCATCGGATATTATCTCAGGCATTGACTAATTGTTGCTAACACAAAACATCTGATTTTCAGTGAGCTTTACCTTTGACCTATTACATGACATAATTTAAGTTAAGTCACTTAAGAATCAACATCACATTCAGTACCCATAATAACCAGTTTCAGTTCCAATTTATATTAGTTTTCCAAACCATGATCAAATTGCAATATTTTCGTGTCTGCAGATATGTTGTCTATTATCATAGAAAGATGATTTGTTGATCTCTTACACTACTCTAGGTATATTATTACAGTGGCTGAAATTGAAAGGTTATTGAAATATGGAGCAGTTTATTAACAACTTTATTTTTGAAATACAGGGTGAATATCGTGAAGAAAGATAACGACAGATTGCGCAATCAACTAATGGAGCTGAAACAAAAACGTATGGCTCGAGAAAAACAAGAAAAAGAAATAACTGAACCTCCAAAGAGAGAATTGAAGAAAGATCATAGATTGATACCTGGTAAGCTTTATATTTGTATTTTTTTATTGCTCAGTTAAAAAATGAGGTTTTACAATTTAAGTGCAGATATTGTACAATCAGTTTTTCCTCTTTGTTCATCTGTTTTTTAGTTATGTGTACGTACATGCACAAGTTCAGAATGCCTGCACCATGTAACTCGTGTGTTAAAGATGATAGATATAATTATATAAATGAAAGAAGCCTGTGGCATTGTCCTTTGGTAAATTCTACCTTCAAGTCAATAAAAAGGAAAGCAATTAAAGATATATCATTCTGTAGCTGTGTAAAATATTCGCAGTAGGTATATTACTTTACTGTCAACTTGCAGAGCTCAGTCTGAGTGTGACTGGTATTTGTTCTGTTCTGATATAGACTATAGTTATTTCCTGGAAAATGGCCTTGTCCTGAAAGTATCCAGGGGTCCTCATCATTTCCAATGGTAACACATGTTTTTATGACATATCATATTCTGTTACAGGTTTAACACTAGAAGAATGTACAGATAAGGAATTACTTGCGACCAAACTGTCTGAGTTAGATCGTCAACTCAAGGAGTTGACTATCAGTTTTAAGACAAGATACGTACCCAAGACGGGCAAAATACAGCTTAAGGATAGTCTAGATAATAAAGTAGCTTACAGAGACATGTTACTAAGGCAGGGGCAATTCCATAAAGCTAAAAGACAGAGATTAAAGGTAAACTTTCTAAGTATAAAAATATTCCATTGTTACTACAAATACTTTTGAGCTATTTTTTCTTCATCAATAATGCAGCTTGATTTTATCTCAGTAAAGTCATTTTGCCAACCATAATAAAAATAAAAACATTTTTTTTTAAATAAACTGTTTCAATAAAAGCCAGTGCAAAACTGTTTCGTGTCAGAAATAGGAAATACATAATGCGTACCGTAGAACATTGATGCATTGACATTCATTAAAGCAGAATATTTTCTAAACATTTCCAGTAATATAAGATATATCAGTCAATATCATCTATTGATCCTAATTCAAGTATGGCATTTATCCTGAAATTTTTTTTTACATTTTCATTACGACAAGAATAACTTTCTTCATATATTATACAGGTTGCACTGGAGGCAGCCCAGGCATATAACCGAGAGAAACCCCCACATCAGACAGTAGGGGACACAGTGATGATGGCATTACAGTATGCTGCTTTACAAGCCAGAAAACAGAGAGAAATAGGTCAGTAGGTCCACTTTGATGTTTTAGTACTATTAAAATTCAACTGTTGTAATTCTGTTTTTAGCAGTAAAACCAGTAATAATAGTGAATGTTGGCGTGAAGGTTGCTATAAAAGAATAAACAAAAACTGAATAGTTATCTCTAAGTCCTCTCTGGAGAATGCAGTACACATTTGATAATTTTAGTACTATTGATGTCCAATGAGACATCTGTCATTTTCATTGATATTTGATGATGAATTTAGAGGCCTTATATTGATGATGACACAATATTAGGGGCAAACTGTTTAGTTTTATTAATCTGGGGTATCTTTATTAAGTTTCTCTCTAAATATCCTTTATTTGCTAGTCAGCTTTCTGCTGAATGTGGAAGGCATATGTGTGCCTCCACCCAGATTTGAAACCGGGTCGCCGGTTTAGGCGGCAAGTGCGCTAACCACTGAGCTACGGAGAACAAACACTAGAAGTAAGTGAATGTGTTCTATTTATAGATCTAGCAGCTGATAGCCATAATCAAGCTGAGGGGAGTGGGAACCAGCGTGAAGGGTCAGCTGTTGGCGACGGTCAAACTACAAGTAATTTTGAAGATGACGACCCTAATAAGGAAAAGGAAGCAGAAATGATGTTAGAATATATAGAGAAGTTTAATGAATTATTTGAGGATGGGAAATATGAGGAAGCTGCTATACATGCAGCTAACAGCCCTAAAGGTATCCTGAGGACATCTGCAACACTCGCCAAGTTTAGAGGTATGCTAGCCTCTTCAATACTTGCATACATAAACTAGTAAATTAGAAATTGTTAATGTTCTCTTCATAAAACAACATGCTGAAGTAACTGTAAAAACCGGCTGGTATCAAATTTTATGGGTTTTTTTGTACTCTCTGATCGAAAATTATACTAATCAGAGGAGGGTTTATTTCTATTTGATGAGTAATGCACACTTATGACAGTTTTAGCAGGATCATAATTAGGGCGGTTTCTGTTAACTGTTATTCATAATGCTCCCCTAAATGAATTGGTGATGACCGACTGTACTGTAATGATGCATGTTTGTACTGTAGACATTGGTTTATGAAGAGAACACTACGCTTGCTTGCTTTGCTCTGCATATTGAATAGCTAGTTTAGTTAGTTAGTTAGTAACAGTTAGTTAGTGCTACAAGAAGTTGAAGGTCTCTTGCACTTGAATGATAAATTATAAATGACTATATTTATAGTAAGAGTAAGCATGCTGGGAACAGTGTCTTCCCAATGAACCTCTATAGAGACTCTAGACTGATATGTTAGAGCAGAAAACACTTTGTGTAAAATTATTTGTTACTCTGTATAAGTTCAAACACAAAAACATATTCAGTGATTGAAAATTGATTTAACTTACATAAACATATAAATGTAGAGAATCATTTGGGTTCAAATACTGTCATATACCTAAAGTGTAAGGTTTCCGATTCACTTCCAATAAAATTGAAAAAAGATAAATTGGAAAGATCGTTTGCTACATTGGGATACTAAATGGTATATTGTCTAACATACTTCTAAAACAGTAATTTATAATAATTTCCAGATTTATGATATTTTGACTTTATCATAATAATTTTGAAGGCTCAGTGCAAAACTATGGTAACTACATCAATTTATAGAGGTGTATACCATAGTTTTGCACTCAGCCCTCAATATATAGATTTATGATTGTATAATGTTACCATAGCAACATATATAAAATGTATATAACCTCTTACCTCCCCTGTTAGCTGTACGAGTGGATTATGACGGTATTGTATACACATTGCACGCTCTCTATTGTTGTTATATAAACTGATACATCTTCTTAACATTATACCTGTAACTTTCTTTATTAATATGCTGACTCCATGGTTCTCAAAAAAGAAATGACAATAGCTCAGTTGATAGTACAGTTGATGCTTTTCATTTTTATTTTTGGGGCCAAAAATAGTTAATCTGAACAAAATTTACATAAATGGCAGGTGAAAAACTTGAACAACAAAATTTCAATCAAGTTCAACGGAATGGAAGAAGTATTTATAATTTCACTTGCCTGTCTTATAATGCCATTATTTGTTTGGTATATGGAAAAATATTTTTCTTGTACCAGTGTTTATTCAGCATTTATAAAGCTTAATGTAGATTTACAATAGTAGCAAAAAATATTTTGAGCAATAAAAGTTTCTGCTAAAAACCTTAATACTGGAAGTTTACGTTTCAACCCTACCTCTACCCAATTGTTATGTTGATTTTCAGCACTTGTTGTTTGTCGTATGTTCCCCACGTTCTGCATGAGTTTGTGTTTATTTCAGTTGTGAATCATTGGGTTAATGAATCACTCTGCATTTCATTCATTTGTTTGTTTATTGATATTGTCCAAGTACCAAATGACATGTCTGACTACCTCTGTATGTAAAGCTAGCTACTGTAATCAGGCAGATTCAGACTCCATGGATGGGTTAGCCAGGCCCCAATCTCAACAAACATGTCAATTTTGAGATAAATCTCATCTCGAATATTGCCATTTACGTTTGAATAATTTCCAAGGGAGGATGGACTCAAAAGGATAGCTTCAAAAACAGCAAATGCTATTCGATGTTTATTCCAGTGGTTTTTAATGAGTTTTTTACTTCAGATTTATTAGAAATTCAGACTCTGATTTTTGCCAAAGCTCAATTTGAGATGAGATTTTTGCTTGAGATGCTTCGGGAGATCGGGCCCAGGGCCTTATTCACCAACATTGTTAGACTGAAACTCAGATTTAGACTTAAAATTGACATCATTTATAATCACTGCCATTTCTTTGCAATTAGCTTTAACCATGTGAATTTTTTATCTGATTAATTGTTGGTACCCACTAAACATGTATATTCATTTATAACAAAATAGGTGAATTTATAACAACAAGAGAGGAATAGATAATAATAAGTCTTAGTCTAGTTTTAGACTTACAACATTGGTGAATAAGGTCCCTGATCATGTTTATCTTTGACATTAGCTCATCTGAAATGTCTTCCACGTCATTGAAAAGTTGCCAGTTGCTAGAGGAAAAGTTAGTACTGGTTGATAATCAATGCCAGAAAACTGGTCAGGTCAAGTAGCTTTCTTACGCTTCTGAAAATGAACAAGTATTGGAAAATGAATTTAATGAATCTTTTTTGTAAAAATACCTTATCTTTGTATGTGTTGTTACAAGTACTGGTGATTCTGCTAGTAGTACTTTCTGTGTGTTGTTTAAACCAAGCACACTTTCACACACAAAGTGTATTGGAAATTTTTGTAATGAAATTATCATGTTATTACATAATATTGCTTGTAATAAAACTATGAGTTTGCACATTGTAAATAATTCAGGCAATACAGCTCGAGCATTTATTATCTTCATAACACAAATTGTTGTGTAACAGAAAAAAAACCCAGATAAAAACCTGGCAATTAGCTCAATGAACAGTGAGGAATAGAAAACATTTAACCAAGTTACATACATTTTCAGATGTGAAGCTACGTATCAATGGTCGTACTCCGTTACTTATGTTCTGTGATGCCCTGATGCCGTCAGCAGGAACTGAGAATGCTCGACCTGATGCTAAACTATCCATAGAGTGTGTGGAATGTGCACTGTATGAGAACAGACTGGATCTACTGTCACACTGGGTGGCACAGAAAAGGTATGACTACTGTTACGTCTAAGATGTAAAAAGATTTTTTTCCATTTTCATTCGTATGCAAAGTTGTGTACTTGGGGTTATGTTATTACTGGAACCAAATTTTAGGACCAGGCACATTAAATAACCAAGGAGCCTTTTTTGAAAGAGCCTTGGCAAAACAACCCAATTCCTTAATGTACACAAATGTTCTGTATCTTTGCTCATATTTAGAGGTCATTAGTCAATTAGGTATGGATAAAATTGAATAGCCTCCACTTAAACTGTGTCAGTAAAAAAATACACTACTGCTGGTTTCGTTAAAATACTGTTTTTTATGTAATTTCCATGTGTTTTTGAGAATTTAGCTGCTGTTCTTTGACTTGGATTTGAATGATTTAGATATCATACAGTAAGATGATATGATAGAGAGAAATAAGTTGTGTTTGTTTTGTTTCTAGGTTGACGTTTACAGAAGAAATTGGAGATGTGATAGGGAACCATTGTAAGTGTCAGATTCCATGTCGATGTTCTGCTCAGGCCATGGCACAGAATGTCTACATTAGACTGAAGATGTACAAGGAAGCTGTTATCTGTATGTTAAAACAAGGGCGTGTCCGAGCTGGCCTTGACCTTGTCAAACAACGTTGTCAGTTTACACGTGATGATTACATCGAGGTTCTACGGTTATGTCCATCTATAGCGTTACTACATGTACTGGTAGAGAGAGATAACTCCGGTAACCGGGCGTTACCCATCGGTG
The DNA here is from genome assembly GCA_963678985.1 of Spisula subtruncata. Classification (NCBI taxonomy): domain Eukaryota; kingdom Metazoa; phylum Mollusca; class Bivalvia; order Venerida; family Mactridae; genus Spisula; species Spisula subtruncata. The sequence continues at coordinate 54,681,249 of OY787661.1, read as the reverse complement.
TGGTAGTCATGACGATGATATCTGAGAATAAATTTGACATGGTTCTACCGTTTATACAGGAAATGCAGAATATGCCGTGTAAAGGTGAGCCATTTCCGGATTGTTCTAATTGTAAAGAATATTCATCATAATCTATCTGTTTATTCTTTAAAGTGTCCATTTTCTTCCCCATATGTGAAGTCGCTGGATCCAAGTAGAACTGTAATTAGTTTTGGTAAGGATACTAGGTGAAAAAACTGAATAGGCCGCCGTATATAACAATGTTTGGAAACCTGAATAAAAACATTGATGCATCATCATACTTCAATCTGATTAAATTCATATCCTCAAATCCTCTCCACTATGAGGAAGATAGAGTACTTTAGTCAGATCGCATCATACTTTGTAGCCATCGTTTTTAATTTTTAATGAGAACATGACTGTGTTCAGTAAACACTTGGGCCCCAGTGAAAGCCTTGTCCATAGAAATAGCTAAGCCATTCAGGGGCCATAATTCTGTTGAAATGTTTGATAGCATTGCATGGCTTTAAAAATGTATTGTGTTTATGATGGTAAACAAGTATGCCAAGTTTGAAAGCAAAGCCTTGATGGACTTAAAAAATATTTGAGTTTCAACATTTAGTACCGGACAAACAAATGGAAGGGACTATCACTAAATGCCTCCTGCATCAGTTGATGCCAGGGCATAAAATTAACTGTGTGAATTTGGATGATGTTCTGTTGCATCAACTTTTTTGCAGAAATGTTGATCAACATTTTGAGCTCAGTGCTGCAGTAGAACTCAGTTTTAACATATTAGAGAGCTTTTTTAAAAAACCTTAAATTTATGGAATTTTCATGTTTTTATTTCAGATGAACCATTGACGTCTGGTTTTCATGCTGCAGTGTTAGATGATAGTGAGACATCTATACAAGACTGGAATGAACTGGTTCATGTTCTACAAGATCAGGGGTACGGGGAAACAGCCATGGGACTTCTAGCTGCTATAACTGTTATGGCAGCCATGAAGAATGCACTGAGAACCAGCCAGGAAGGATTTCCACAGCCGGGTACCATGGAAACGGAAAATCCAGATTCATAAACTTTATGTCTGAAATTTCAGATGTAGACTCTAAAATGTAAAATCTCTTTTGTGCTCCAATGTTGTACAGCATAATAAATAATTTGAACATTAATGCCTCATGCAAAGTGGACAAAACTTTGCAGGTAGAATTGACATTACACCAGTTGTCAATCAATACCCATTAAATCAATTTTATTGATAATTTATAATCACCTGGTCTAATTGATTAACTTGAAAACCATCGCCAAGCATCATTCGACAAACAATGAGGAGGAGCAATCTTTGCTCTGGTGTAATGTCAACTGTGGATGAAAAGAGGACTTACCCCCGTATGCATTTCATATTCAACTAGGTTTCGGACTAAATGTGTGAAATGCATATGTGAGGCGTGATGTTCTTTATGATTGTGTGTACGAAGAAATTACAGACTGTGATGATATATGATGCTTACAGTTTCATACACAATAATTGTTGATTTTTGAATACTATAATATAATATAATTTAAGTAAACTTAAGTTTTGTTATGTTCTGAAGTAAGATATAAGTTCTGTTTTCATTGTAGCTGTCTACCGCCCATCATTCTGTGCCAGAATTATTATCTTCAGCTGGGACATACTTGTACCAAAGTTGGTGAAATGGTATTGGTGTAGCTCTAGTGTAGTTCTTCATATGAGGGTTGCTACATAGATCCAGGAAATGGCTTGTTGACTGAGTGTTAGGACAATGTGTCTAGGTAGTCTTCATGTGACTGAAATACTGTTGATGAATGTGACAACATTTATATCTCTGCCATCTTTAAAGTGTATAGAACTATATTCTAACAGTCCTTTAAAGTCAAAATATTTACTTGCATCATTTTTAGTGTGATACTAGACTACCTTAATTGCACATTAAAACTTTGAATGGGTTCTGTGTACTTTGATTCAGTTGTCGAAAAATAGACGATTCCTATAATTTCATAGGGTTTTCTAGAACACTTTTGTATAAAAATGGACAGTTTGCATGTCCAATAAATCACAGAGAGGGTTTCTGTTAAAACTTAAGTGAATAATGATCTAATGGATACGAAAGCATAATTGTTTTTCAGTTTTTGAACTTTTTTTTTAAAAAATTCGTCCGATATAGCTCTACACACTTTAATAATGCTCATATCAGTTTGTCTGGTTGTCGATGGGTCATGCCTCTAAGAAGATCAAATGGTTTCTTTTTAATATTTCAGCAATAACGCTTGTCTTAGGATCTTCAAACTTTAAATGCAGGTTTGCCTTGAGTTAGTAGGTCAAAGATCATGGTCATTGTGGCCTTGACAATATTTAGACCAAATAGTTTCTTTAAATAATTCAACAAAAACACTTTGCCCTACGACCTTTAAACTTGTAGGTTGGAATGCTACAGTAGATGACCCCTGTTGATTTTGAGGTCAAAAGATCAAGGTGACCTTTACCATTAACATCTATTTGGCTACCATGGGAGCATACATGTTTTACAATCAATTCTCGTTAAAACAGAAAACAATGGATCAATCATCCAGCACAGACACTTCAAACAATAAAGAAGAATTTATTCAATAGCACATACCAACTTACCGAGACAAAATACTCACAAGTTCAGAATTATGAACTGAAAATATCATCCCAAAAGTTTTCATGGCATAAAAATAAGTTGAAATAACTAAACGACAAACAAACATGATAAATGTAATAACATACATGACACACAAGAATCGTAGCACAAAACATATCCTATAAACAATTTGGAAGAATAAGTAATGTATAAACACGCATGTACCAGTATTACAAACCACAGGTTTGTGAATTATATGTATTAGGTACAAACATAGTCAAACTATCAACATGTTAAGAAAGACAAAAATATTCAAACTTGTCTACATAATATCTTTCGTTTAAATAACACTATCAATAACATTGCAATCAAAGAAATATTGTGGCAGATGCAACAAAAAGGCAAAGTACCTACACATTTACACAAAACTTTACATATCGCTAATTTCAAATTAACACATAATCCAAAGGTCAAGACACTACACAGCTGTAGTTACCACTTTTTCTTTTAGCCGAAGCTTTCTGCTTACTAGGATCAGGGTCGGTCATTATTACGACAGTCTGAAACACACCTTTTACTCCGATCATATTCAACGAGGAGCATTCTACGTATTCCTTGGCACCTAGACGCTTGGCAAGTTTTATACCTTGAAGTAAAGACACAGGTTCTGTATTGTTCCCTTTCAAAGCATCAGTAATTTTAGGGTCTTCACGAAGGTCTGTTTTAGTTCCCACAAGAATAAATGGTGCATCAGGTGTTAGAGTCTGTATTTCTGACATCCAATTTGTTTTGACATTTTCAAGTGATTGTGGATCGGTGACACTAAAGCAGACGAGAAATATGTCAGACTTTGCGCCAAAAACCTCTCTCAATGGTCGATAATTTTCCTGAAATGAGGTAATTTTGATATCAATTATGGTCATAGTGATAAAGTGGGTGTAACTTTATGAATATGTCATACATAGAGGATGCTGAATGAGTGATCATTACATACGAGTTTTACTAAACATTTCACTAAACGAGTGGACAAAATAATACGAGACGAGGCTTTGTTGACGAGTTTGATAAAACTTGTATGTAATGAGCATGAATGTAAGATTCTATTTATCATTATAACCTTAGTGAACGCTCCATAACTTCATTGGTTGATCAAGGCATGGATTGACTAACGCCACTTTAAGCTAATTTTCATATTTATGTAACAGTCAAGGAATGCTGAACGATATTTCCGGCACAGCTTAACGGCACTATCAGACCTTAGGTTATGTGATAAATACATTTCTCTGCGGTGACAAATCTGGCTTCAGTCAAACCTTACTGCATGTCAACCTTATTTATAAAATGTAGAGCACCAACCCGTCTATAACACCTTCACAAATTCTATAAGCTGATATTTAAATTTAATCTATTTAGAGTAGCAACCTCTATATAGTTTGGCTATTTTGACCTGAACCTGACCTTTATGCAAGAATATATAACAAGGTTCTTGCTTTGAATATATCAACTTCGGCAAGCAAATCTTGCGATATTGGTTTTTCAAATTTGTGTTTGTATTACATCCCGAGCGTCTTCGTGATACTCCCCGATTATGAAAGCACACAATCGGTGCTGTAAACGTAGGTAATATATCGACTGTTAAATTATGCTAATCAAAAGGTCAAGCTCGTGTCAAATTGGCCAAGCTATACAATGTTTGTAGCTTCCTAAGGGTGTTGCTATACAGAGTTTGTATTTGTTTTGGTTTATTGTGAAACAAGTTTTAACAACTTATATTCTTCAGTCTTAACACCTCAATACTGATGGTATCTATCTACAGATATTTCCTCCCTTCAAACTAGGAAGAACCATAATCAGACTACCTGGAAATTAGGGGCTTTAGTCACCAACATTGTAAGACTGAAAATCAAATTGACAACATTTATAAACACTGCCATTTTTTAGCAATTAAATTTAACCATGTGAAATTTATCTGTGCATGTATACCCATTTATATTAAAATCAACATATTTATATCAACATGAGCACTGGTAGACACCGTACAGCGGAAATAGCCCCCTATTTTGGACGAAAACGAAAGCAAAAGTGGTAATCGATTTCGGAGGACGGAAAGTTTTTAACCATTATTCGGTAAATATGTATGCGATTCACTTAAAGTGAACTGATTTAGGTAGTGTAATGTTTATTTTAAAGCTCCAATGTAGTCATTTGCTCTGTAATTTCGTTAACTCTTGGCAATCAGCACCGAAATGTACAACTTTTGGTGGACGGTGCAGAAAAACGTACATTTTTCTTTTATCGCAGCTAAATTATACATTTTCCAAGACCCTGTTAAGATTTAAACTTTTACCTGTCATGTTCTTTACCTATGTTGAAACCCTCGTCAATAAACATGCACTAACAAGTATGTAAATTGAAGAAAAACAACATTGCGTTGTGTACAGAGTCTAGCCTTTTTAAGAAATTTATTGTACAGAGTCTAGTTTTTTACTGCACTGGGTCTAGCAGTCCTGTACAGGGTCTAGTTTCCTAATTTTGACTATATTGACAATAACTAGTCGAATTTACCAAAACTATTGCTTTATTTTAATTGTTCAGTGATATCTTTATATTATAAAAATTATTGGGGACGAAAATGTTATTTGATTTCCTATAGGTCGTGGGTTCAATCCCCACTAGAGCCCAAATATTTTTATTCTTTTTTTCTTTAATTTTTAGTCATAAGACAATGTTTTGGCTTCGTGACATGACTTTATAGTGTAATTTGGAAAAACATATTTGTTTCTTTGCTTTTTTAGGAATTTATATGTGGCAAATAGATGAAAAACTATGGATTTCTGAAATGTATATTTTCAAAAGCGCTCGGTAAAACCTTTCAAAATACACCTACATTGAAGTTTTTTTCTTTTTTTAAATCAATGGTGCCAATTGTTTAGATCATATTTTATAGCCATTTATCTATAGGGTACTTATTGGCAATATGGAAAATGCCGTAATTTCAAGGAGGGTAGGGTTACATTTTTATTTTTATCTTCTTCATAATCAGACCAAACATCATTTTTACACTTGTGATTGAAGAAATAATCAGTATCATTAGATTGAAACACACTCTTGTTTTTATTATGCCATCTGTTGCAGACTTATTTTATTTATCATGCATTGACTCCATTTGTTTTTGCAGTACTTTGATACGCTGGGTGTAGGGAAATAAAAATAGTAATTACTCTCTTAAATGACAATAAAAGTGTTTTAAAATTCACATGCAGTTGTCTTAATGGATATACAATAGAATAAAAATGTTTAAAATGCAGTCCTCAACAATTAAAAAAATGTTTTTACATCCAGACATCGTTTAAGTAGTTTAGCTATGCTAGACCAAATAAAACCATCCCACCCAACCAAGTCAGGACATGGGGGCATATCTATTTCTCCCCCTTTAATTCAGAATAGTCTCATGATAGGTCATTTGCTTTTTGTTCTTGGTGAAAAAAAGAATTTAAAAAAATGCGTTTTTTCATGCTTCGCTCACTAAGTATCTATAAAATTACGTTATCTCGCATTTTAAAAGCTATAGCGCATGTCCTTGTCTATAACTCCTGTTTTCTAGTTTGTCATATTCAACAACCTTCCCAAATAAGGTTACATCGGAAAACCGGACAATTTCGCAAGAACAAGTATGAATAACAAGAACTTCAATTAGCTTAATTTTGTATCAAAATGGGCAAATAATACCAAATAAGGTATCTCAGAATGCACCAGGTGGATCCACTGTTTTTGAAAATGTTCCCGGGGAGCATGCCGGGCCCCTAATACAATGACCTCCTATGTTTACAAGCAACAACTTCCTAGATATACACAATCTTAGGCATTATATAGAAACACAAGACATCCACATACGCTTCCATAAACATGATGTTTTATCCACAGGCACCCGTCATGTTATGCCCCCCCCCCCCCCTGTAGACCCCAATACTACCCAGGTACCACCACCAACCCAAAATATAAAACCCCAGCACATATTTTATACATATAACACCAAATAAAATTGTTTTCAACAAAATATATTACACAACATGTGGTATAGTATGAGATGATATAAAGGTCGCTAAGCAGCGGCATCAGACGAGACACTAGTCTAGTTTCAGAAGACCGTGATTGCGCAATTTTCGCACCAGCACATCAAGCCCAGTCTTATTTGTCAACCAAATGATTGTTCTTTGTCATAGTATACCGGACGGTAAGTGTAGTGGATTGGTCCATTACTGGGAGTGTGTTGTTGGTTCCCCGTTACGTGTAAATCTAAGTTAGTTGAGCCAGAATCAATCTTCCTCGCGCATTTAAAAAGGAGTTGATTACAAACAACGATTAGCTGTTGATTTAGTTTCCAAAGGCCACAATTTAATCATAATGGGTAGGACAGTCACTGGAAAGACGTTTGCGCGTGCATGTCTATTATCTACATTTCTAAAACATTTTAAATTATTTGTTCTAATGTATACATTGATGCATTGAAAACATTCCAATGTGCTGACTTTTGAACCGAAGAATCGGTCAACTGTCAGCCAAACCGCGAGCATTGAGTAACTGTTTGTCAATTCTGACGTTTCTACAGAGAACTCTTAAAATGATGTTTCCGGCGAAACCAATGACTCAAGTTATTTGTAAATGAACCCAATAAACGTCTGAGCAATGTTCAGATGTAAGATGAGCAATGAATACAATATCCATACTTAAATTTATATAAAAACGAAGCTTTTTTTGTCAAATGTATGAATTAGATGTATCGTTTATAAAGTATAAAAACATGCATGTAGATTGTAGAATCTAATACAAAAGTACGATAAAAAACAAAGTTGAACAGCAAAGGACTCGAACACACATTCCATATAAAAAGTATGTTTCTGTTAATAGAACAGGTTATCCAGAAGGCCATGTTGCCAACTAGAAATTAACATAATTTGTTTTAGAAAAAACCATACTTTAATTGAAAACAACCGTAAAAATAGTTTCAACTCTGGCTTGTGGACTCGTCCAAAGGTCAAATTTCGAAGGTCGTTGTATGACTAACCACACGGACTTAACCTGAAAATTAATCTATATCAACACTATTTACATACAAAAAATCTATAAATGTAACGAGAAAATCAAATAAATAACATTAACTAGACCCCGTAGTCCCGGCTAGACCCCGAACACTTGTTATGCGAATAAAAACTAGACTCTTTACAGTAAAAAACTAGACCCTGTACACAACGCAATATTGTTTTTCATCAATTACATGCTTGTTAGCGCATGTTTATTGACGAGGGTTTCAACATAGGTAAAGAACATGTCAGGTTAAAGTTTAAATCTTAACAGGGTCTTGGAAAATGAGTAATTTAGCAGCGATAAAAGAAAAATGTACGTTTTTCTGCACCGTCCGCCAAATGAGGTACATTTCGGTGCTGTTTCTCAAGAGTTAACGATATTACAGAGCAAATGACTACATTGGAGCTTTAAAATAAAAATTACACTACCTAAATCAGTTCACTTCAAGTGAATCGCATACATATTTACCTAATAATGGTTAAAAACTTACCGTCCTCCGAAATCGATTACCACTTTTACTTTCGTTTTCGTCCAAAATAGGGGGCTATTTCCGCTGTACGGTGTCTACCAGTGATGAGAGCGAATAGAATATTTGACAATGTAAAGTCTAAATTTTAGTTTTTTAGGCTTACATAAGGCTCCTGGAAGCACCAAGGCAGGGCATACTGTTCCAAGTTTCACTGTATGAAAAGCTTGATAATCAGCAAAAAAAATCAAGGAAATTATTCTGAGAAAAATATATAACGACCAACATCGCTTTTATATTTCTCATTGTTATTCATATGGTATATTTGCTGAAACATGTATATGCAATTATGCATATTACCCCAAAACAATTTGTCTAACTGCCATTCACTGGTTCCAAAATGACAAACTACATCAATGGTTAACTTAATGACATGCAAATATTGACAAATTCACATATTTAGTACGGGTGTAACGGTACGCTCACCTCACAATATGATATGTACTGTCAAATTTTCTAACGGTGCGGTATATTTCGGTAGGATACAATATTCTCTTAACAGCAGCTTAAATACTTCAATTTTAAGTGATGATGAATTTGTTGCTTCTATAACAGCAATTATTATGTGCCTATCAACTATTATAAATGAATTTCGACAATATGAAACATATCTTAATACAATTAAAACATGGTAATTCTACACATAAAAAATCAGAAGGCTGTCAGATGTTTTCGTTGTCTTAATATTATTTTGCTCATTAAAAAGCTTATACCGACCGTACGGAAATTAAGAAGTCTTGAACCATGAACTGTGTCGGACCCAGTGTTTCGTATACCGTTACAGCCCTAATATTTAGTAAGTTCTCTAATATTTCATCTAAAATATGATTTACACATGCATCTAACATTTACATACTCCCCTAAGAAATTAGATTAAGCAGAGCTAACTTAATTAAGAAAGAACTAGTATTTATTTACATGAATACTGTTAAGGCGGATGATCTTGTGTACACAATGCATTTGTGTCCAGTGTAAAATGAGCCTTGGGCTTTCTCCACAAGATTTGAAAGCTTCAAGTTGAACAAGCAAAGTTTAGGTGCACTTCAATTATTATAGTGGAGCATATTTACATAAATTTACCATTTACATATATAATACAAATGATTTTGTTTAATCTTGATATGTACTACAGTTAACCTGCAGGCATTGGGCGTACATGTAGGTATTAAAGAAAAAATTTGCACAACAAGGCTGTATCTCTCTACATAGTTTATACTAATTTATTTTGGTTCGATTGTGAAACAAGTTTTTCCAACTAATATTTTTATCACTCTTGACACCTCATTCCTGATGTTATCCATTGCCACGAGGGTATGAGAGAAGAGAAGCAAGTTTTCCTTGTATACTGAGCGTATAGCAAGGGAATTTCTGATACCTCTGAGTTTTATCTCGTCTTTGGTAAAACATCGCCTAGGATCAACTACGCTCAACCACTAGGCTATTAAGGAGGTATATAGTAATTGGACTGTTTCTAAAGCAACCAATGGTCCACACTTGTCCGTTGTACGAGAGTTTTAGAACACGGAAGGGAACTGTAATGTGGTTTAAGTCTATTTATAGACTATATCATGTAGAAATGATGCAGTTTATCGTTGTATGGGATCAGTTATTTGTTGAAGGGAGGATATATAAAGACGGATGCTTCGTTAAGTGGTTGTATTTGATTGGCCCACTTCCTGCCATAGAGTACATGTGTATATAATGTACTTGAACTTGGGGAAGACCTATAACACAGCTATCTTCAAGTTGTGATCAGTTTTCACTCAAAGATGTACGTGTATTTATATACACAGTACAATCTCTGCAGAGCAACACCTTCTGGTTGCTGCAATTATTGGCCATTATACAGAGGTTGTTGCTCTATATAGGTTAAAATTATAGTATATATCAGCTATGGGAAATTTTGAAGGTGTTGTTATAGTGATATTCAGCTGCTCTACAGAGGGTTGCAAGCTATAGTCTGACCAAATTAACATACCACTTGACCTCATGCAGGAAAATGTTTGCAAGATTCTTAAGAAAGTTATGTCTTGCTGGGTATTCCTTATAATCTCAGCTAATGAAAATATAGATTGAAATGGAGCCATGAAATCAACTGAGTTCTGCTTACATCCATGAATTTGACTGTTAAGTTCTGCTAATGGCCATGAAATCAACTGTTAAGTTCTGCTAACATCCATGAATTTGACTGTTAAGTTCTGCTAATGGCCACGAAATCAACTGTTAAGTTCTGCTAACATCCATGAATTTGACTGTTAAGTTCTGCTAATGGCCATGAAATCAACTGTTAAGTTCTGCTAACATCCATGAATTTGACTGTTAAGTTCTGCTTACGGCCATGAAATCAACTGTTAAGTTCTTCTAACATCCATGAATTTGACTGTTAAGTTCTGCTAATGGCCATGAAATAAACTGTTAAGTTCTTCTAACATCCATGAATTTGACTGTTAAGTTCTGCTAATGGCCATGAAATCAACTGTTAAGTTCTGCTGACATCCATGAATTCGACTATTAAGATCAACTGTTAAGTTCTGCCAATGGCCATGAAACCAACTATTAAGTTCTGCTTATAGACTGAGGACCAAGTTAATAATTTTGGACAATGTATTTTGTCTTGTATACTTACAGTTCCTATAGTATCAGTGAGACCAAGTTCTACCGCTCCGTCCTCTGTATCCATGGATACTGGAACCTCAAATGATCCTTCACTACCAACTACAACATATAATAAATACATTAAATAAACACAAATGTGGTAATATTGCATTGTAAACCTTGCCTCCATATACCCCTTATTTTTCAATTTATCTTTAGCTTGAATGTGAATACTTAAAAAAACAATATACATTTCATGTGCAGCTATATCCCTTGAAAAAGTATACCGTTGAGTCAATTTTCTGAATGGGCACAAATGCTGCATCTTCATTACAAATACCTAGATCATGCATCTGTAAGCTGTATTTGCCCCTAAATTTCATTCTCTTAATAATTTCTGTTCCTATTGATAATTTAGCTAAATCATTTATACTGTTGATTCAAAACGTAATACTAATGAGTGAACAATCCCTTTCGAAAGAACAGTGGGACTTCCGTTGACTCAGTTAACCCTAGATAAACTTAGTTTAACAGACAGACGCGCTAATGTTGACAACTGCTATCAATTAATTTTGAACAGACTGTAATTTGAGAATAATTATTCCTCACCTCTGACTGTTCCTTTGGAGTTTTCAAACAGACTCTGACAGCAGATGTCCGCCTCAGGAAACTTGTTGTTAGCGAATGCCATCAGTAAGCATGTTTTACCGACACCACTATCGCCGACCACCGTGACCTTGACCTTCCGTATCGTCTCAGCAGAAACACCTGGCGGGTCTGATTCCTCCATCATAATGTGGAAATAGTAAAATGTCAAGTCACAGTTAGTGTATTTCCTATACAAGTTTAATTATTACAGAATAATTTTTATTCAAACTTTATCTATAGAGATCTGCCTTTGTTACAACATTCATCTACAAACAATTTCGACCCTTTTCAAACTTATCCAAGACTGACTACACAGTGTAGGCACATCTGAGGTTTGAATTATTTATTCACTGCAACTTTTTCCTTTAAGATTATGCAACAAAAATTTCTGATAAATGCGACTTGTCCTCTTAAACACAAATTTTCTAAAATTGCAGCTAGTCCATTAATTTTCAACACAACTTTCCAAAAATTGTGACTTGACCATTTAAAAACAAATTTTCTACAATTGCAAATCAATTGTTCATGTAAACACAAATTTTCAACAATTGAGGCTTGTCCATTTAAACACTAATTTTCAACAACTGCGACTTGTCCACTTAAACACAAATTTTCAACAATTGCGACTTGTCCATTTCAACACAAATTTTCAACAATTGAGACTTGTCCATTTAAACACAAATTTTCAACAATTGCGACTTGTCCACATTTCAACACAAATTTTCAACAATTGTAACTTGTCCATTTAAACACAAATTTTCAACAATTGCGACTTGTCCATTTCAACACAAATTTTCAACAATTGCGACTTGTCCATTTCAACACAAATTTTCAACAATTGTGACTTGTCCATTTAAACACTAATTTTCAACAATTGCGACTTGTCCATTTCAACACAAATTTTCAATAATTGCGACTTGTCCATTTCAACACAAATTTTCAACAATTGAGACTTGTCCATTTAAACACTAATTTTCAACAATTGCGACTTGTCCATTTAAACACAAATTTTCAACAATTGCGACTTCTCAATTTCAACACAAATTTTCAACAATTGAGACTTGTCCATTTAAACACAAATTTTCAACAATTGCGACTTGTCCACATTTCAACACAAATTTTCAACAATTGTGACTTGTCCATTTAAACACAAATTTTCAACAATTGCGACTTGTCCATTTAAACACTAATTTTCAACAATTGCGACTTGTCCATTTAAACACAAATTTTCAACAATTGCGACTTGTCCATTTAAACACAAATTTTCAGCAATTGCGACTTGTTATCAAATGTTATATAACTACTATGCCATCCTTTCAGTAGTTTAATAATCACAGGAAAAAGGCAATCAACATCAGACGAACAACAATAGTTACCTTAATACATTCAAAGTGCCCAGTAAATCTCACACAAAATGTTGATTTCAAAGATCACTTCATATTTATCACATTTAAGTATCTAATGTTGATGGAAAGAAATACACAAAATCCCAGTCTATAGCTATTAATATTTATTGTGATGGAGATAGATTTCAAAATCCGTCTATTTCACCATTCACTGAACAAACAATAAGTCATCAGATTAAATCACAAATCCCCTATAACTGCCATATTTCAGCCATATTTGCTCAATGTATGCAACTTCCTTCATGGTGGGGCTTGTGACAAAAACTTATATATGATAGATGTATAATACACTATACTGAACATTTGACATTTTCGTCCACTTAACTATAAGTGGAACAATTTCCGTCATTCTACTTTAGTGTGATACATCCACTGTTGTTTGTACGCACGATGTGGAGATTTAAGCCACAATACTGTAAAATCATTCATTTTCGTGGGGGATTAAATTTCGTGGTTCACCTTCAACCATGAAATCAAATCCCATCAAACAATAATAAAGACCCTTGTATTTATTACCTGAAATACGAAATCCACGAATTAACGTCCAAACAAAATGGTATTTATACCAAAACCAGGAATTTTTTCCCCTTGAAATTGAATGATTTTACTGTATAACAACCTATCTCTGGAAGAATCATTTGTTTTTTAATTAAGTCAGATATATATGTATTTTGCTCCAATAAGGACCATACAAGTAATGGTTTCCCTTCCTTTAACAACTAGGATTGCATGTTGGGTAATATCTCATCCCTTTAGCACATCATTGTTGTATCTCGCTATGTAGTTCAAAGGGAGATAAAACCTTGTTGCAACAAAGGGACGATATTTACTAGGATTGCATATTGGTTATGTCTGTGCTGTATAAGACGGATTGTCTGTGCTGTATAAGACGGACATGTTGTTGTTAAAAGTACATATATCTGAAGAAAGCCGCACCCAAGTTTATCATTGATGTGGATTCCTAGCTTAGGTTTGAGTGCAGACAAGTAAGAGTACAAAATGTACCAGTAATAATGGCCAACATGTATCCTACTGAAGCATAATACCCAATCCTGAAAATGAGTCAGTCAGTTTCTAGTATCATTAACACACATGTACACCTTAATAAGGTTTCAAACATTGTTTTATTGCTTAAGATAAAATTATGGACATTCAATGACCGCAACTTTTTCAATTCTTAGAATTTTTTAATCAAATAACTTGTTTAATGCAGAGAATATCATTCTAATGTTGCAAATCCGGATGATTCCGGAATCGTAGGACCCCTGTGGCCAATGATGATTATATCCTTCCTAGCACACAATGGTTTTGAGTCATGCAATGATTGTATTTAGATAAAGAACAGGATCTATAAACCAAAATAGCCATCGGGGCAAATCAGCATGAAGAGAATTAGGTAGGTAGGCTATAAAGCATTACTCCATACAGCCTCCACTGTTCTTATCGAGATGATCTGTGTTTTCAGACGACAACAAAGAATTATCTCCCTTTAAAATATATTTTGTGAGGTAAGATGAATTATCTCCTATCCATGTTTTATTGGAAATTGTTAATTGATGTATATAGAGAATCAAGAATTAAGTTCCTTGAATTTGTTACAAGTACTGGTAAGTTGCTAGGCAGCAGTTTGCCAATTCGTAAACTTATGCATAAAGAAGGGGAGAATATTGAAACAGAGTTTATTCACTATACTCCACTACACAAAGTTGACTTTCCTTGATAAAAAGTCATGTAAATAAGAGCATTAATTTATTCTTGTAAAAATGTCATGGCTGGTATTTGTTCTCTGGTTGTGAGCAATAATGATAGAAAAAAGCATCTTTGTACTTCATTAGGATGCTAAAATAATATCCATGCATCAACCTTATTACTGATGTGGTGTGGTTACACTGATACTGCTTATTTGTGCACGTTTTTGTGGGTTTGTTGTGATTGCTGAGTAGTCCAATGCTTCCTTACTTTGATATTGCTATGTGATTTCGCCGTACAGTATGGGTTTGAATTCCCCTTTATGAGCAAATTGTTTCTCATCTGTGTCTATCTGATAATCTCATACATGCCATGTACTTCGACAAAGGCAGAGTTGTTCCGCAGTTATGTGACTAAATAGATTCTTTCCTCATACACCAATTAAATAGTGTGTCCTGGACAACGGCATAGGGTTTCACTCCCTCATTAATTGTATAAGAATATTCTTAAACAGTGAATTAGGGAGTGGAAGATGAAAAATACCTCTATGGACAACGGTGGATAAGAATATTCAAACAGAACTTTCAGCAAACACTGATTGATAAATAACAAAGTCTGTGTACATGATATTTGGATAATTTTAATAAATAACATAGGCACAACAAGAACTCACCACTCCATGTGCTTGTTTATAACTCAAATATTCCCCACGCCTCTCAATCATACACATAAACCCATATATAGAATCTTAACAATACAAACATACCAGCCTGGCTTCTGTGTCTCGTACCATATACAAGAATATTGGGCAATATTATGTTAAAATGATTTCAAAACAGTCACAAACGAACAGCGAAGGAAAACATGTTTACCAAAATGTCAACCAATGAAAACATGTTTACCAAAATGTCACCCAATGAAAAAATGTTTTACAGACTACATGAGACAAATTTATGTACAACCACAATGTTTCACCAAATTGCTCAAGGTCAATTGTTGCAAACAAGCAATAGCTTGAGTATAGCTTGGGTATAACAAGCAGTAACAATCTTAAATGTTATTTTTCAAATGTTCGTCCAGTGAGTCAAATTCAAACTTTGATAATGAAATTTTAATTAATTCATCAGCAAATACAAATACAGAAGCCAGGCCAGCATGTTTGTATGAAGTACAAGAAGGACTGCTTTAAAACATGAAATATATGACCAAATATGGACAAACATTTAATATTGTTCATTGTAGATATGATAAACATGATATACTAGTAGTAGTATTGAAAAATTGCAGTAGCCAAGCTTGCCAGGTGTCTGTTGTCTAAGCAAAGTACTACCGAGCACCTTCATTTAGTTACCTCTTGTTCTATTAAATATAGAAAGAATGGATAACATACAGAGAAAAGTGCTACGTAGCACTTTGCTTGGGCAACGGACACCAGTTTCGACAGCATAAACAATTTTTGAGTATACAATGTATAAACATTCATTCAACAATCTCGAATCAAACTAAGACATATATCCAGATATCCAACATATTCCCACACATCTCATGTAGGGATACAAGATACTTGCATCATCTTTAAGCCAACAACTTTAATATACATATATTTTTGTGTACAATGTAGAGTAACACTTCCGATTTCTTCACTGAATTAACAACTGGCATCTCATATACATTGTTTTATACATGTAGTATAGTAATATTGAATTAACTTGTTCTTAACAAGGTACATACAAATATTATGCAACAGCCAATCCGACTGTAATACAAGCATGAATTCATAGAAGCAATAAGCCAATTTCATATCATTACAATAAATACAAGCTAAATTCCATTATTTTTTGTGGGTAGATTTTCATCCAAATAGCAATATCAGATTATAATTCAATTAGCGAAAACATTCCCAGCATAGCATCTTTCAAATGTAAATGTTTAATAATAATTTCCGCAATGAGCAAATTCCTTAAAATGGCAAAAATGGTCTATAATAATAAGCATGGTAGCGATACCCTGATAAAATTAACTATTTCACTTTAATTGCAAAAGTTATCAATTTATTCATGTGAAAAGCTACATAATTTGAAACATTTTTGAGAAAATGGAAGAATTGGTGGGACTTTATTGTTTTAAACTACTAAGTATGCAAAATTATGCAGAAATGAACAAGTAACTTATTGATTATGATTTGACAGATATGTTCTACAGTAACAAATCATTGTAATAATAAGCATGATTCAGTACAATATAATCCCAGTATTTGACATGTTTTTCATTCAATAATTTTGGCAAAGCATGAAATATTTCAAATTCAACAAACAAACTGTTAAAATGGAAAAAACCAGATCTTTCCCCTACTATTACTCCATACTTGTTTGGTGTACCATACAATTCTGTGATAATGGCTCAACGAGTCAAAATAAACTTTGTAACATCAATAAGCTGGATTCATTGAAATACAGGAATCTCCCAATTATCCTAAGCTTCCCCTTAATACAACACTTCATAGAAACTGCTATCAAACAATGGTAATCCTAAATATCATCTCAACACAAGAACTGGGTCACAACAATATTGTATACACCAAACAGAGCGGGAGAAATGTAACATTGCTATATTTGTAAATTGACTTTGATAACTTTGAACGTTTCAGATGAATGAAATTATTGAAAGTTTCTGTAAATTTGTCGGAATCATACACATTATTTTTTACACTGATTCAGAGTCTGCTTATTTACTTGAATAATGTAGTGAATATTTGTACAGTACAATACTGTGGTCAGCTGACTTGACCATTAAATTCGCAATATGCATAAAACATGCAGAAATATTATAATACATGTTAAAATGAAATTAACCTATGACAATCTATATGCATCTAGCCTACCACTATCATTAACAGTGGGGGAGTTTTATTCCAAACAGAAATGACGATGTTTGAAAAACTGGTACAGCATACGTTTGGAGTGTACGCTGTAAGTTACGATGTCATGATAATGGTTGCACTAAGTATGAAATAAGATAAGCAAATACCCGCTCACACAAACTACATCTTGCAACATATTGCAATTTTCCCCAATATACAGTAACAGAAGAACAAAAATAATCATGATTCATGAAAAAATATCGAAAAAAACAGAAAATGCATATCTGTCGCTTGGATGTAGAAACCTAGAACTATATATCACAACGTGGCAAGCTAGCAATAAGTCATATATCATAAGAAAGACAGGTTTATTTATCCCATGTATGATATCACCTGGATCCATTCTGAATATCATTTTCATCTACATTAAGAAATACACCATACTCAATGTATAAATTCATTTGCACAATAAGGCCGTTAGAATCAATTCACCAATTAACGTCCCCCATTTTTTAATCTTAAAGTAAAATAGTTAAGGGGTGGGTGGGGTTTAGTGGAGGACAAATTCAAGATTATGAAATGGTAGGGGGGTACTTTTGGAATATTATACTTAACAATGTATTATTTACTTTTCCACTAAACCAAAGCAATATGGTATTTCAACAGAAAACCAACAACACTTCATTGATGACCAATATATGGCTGTCATCGTCATGGTGACATGAAATTAGGGACTTGGTGGGGGGACAATAATTGAGGAATCAATTCAGACTGGCCTTAAAAAAAATTGCCCTCACTTTTCTCGACTCAACACTTACTCAACTTAGCAGCATGCATACATACAGCCATGTAATAATTATATAAAGAGCAATTCATAACATCAGAGGTAAACACAATGGCATCAGTAAAGTGTTTAATAAAATCTGTTTTAAAAAAAAACTTTCTACCCAGATTAAAAATTCATGCGACAGAGTAAAAATAAGCAAACATTTGTTGAGAGTAAAAAAGGAATGTACAAAAAAACCTTGAAGTTAACTCTCAATTAACGCACATAGCTCATAATTAGCATACACAGCTCGTAAACAACACACATAGCATGTATTTTAATGCACATAGACCAAATACAAGCATGATATGAGAGAAATATAAGCTGTTATACTTATATAATTGTATGGGTAGATGGTTAGATGAGGAAGCTAAGACATACAAGGCATAGTATAACTGTATTCTATTACATTCTATAACATATGCTTATTCTAAAATGCCCGCAAAATCTTTTTTTCATTCAATTCAATATATTCTAAGAAACATTAAGCAAATATTTAACAAACTCCAATTACATCATTCGAATTGTCATGAAAAAAATCATGATGTTCAAACAGATCTTACACAAACATTCAGGTCCTGGCTTCATGAAACTTCTACAAGAGACAGATTAATCTGACTCAAATGACATCCAGGATAAATATGGCCAGGGGAGGCCACTCTGTATTGGTTAAAATCAAAATTTCATTTTAAGGCAAAAATTAGACGATCGAATGAAATTATCAACAATTATTACACATTAAATAACAGTTTTTTTTATTATTTAAAATGACCAGAACAATTATATATTATTATTACCTTCAAATAATGGCTTTCAAGCAGGGGCCATAACTCAGTGTTATCAACATGATCATAAGAAATATTATTACAAATACTGGCCATCAAAAGGTAACCTGACACTTACTTAGTAAATATAATATTTTGATGACCAGTCATTAAACTAGGGGCCATAACTCTTGCAAGAAGTTTCAGGAAGCCAGGTCAACATTGATATCTCACTGGAAACATTCAATTAGATACACAGATACATACAATTCTTATATACAGTAATAAGACAAGCAACATTGACCCTATAAGGCTATGCATATAATGAGAGATGTACAGTGGTTAGGGGGTAGAGAAGGGGTCATGTATGACTGATCTATGAATGAGCAGTGGCACGACATTATAAGCCAGTTAACTATGTACAGTCATGTTCTATATATCAATGATGAAACATTCTGAGACCATAAATATAAACAGAACAAACAATTCTGTACCTACTGAATGATCAAAGCAGATGATGAGTTGCAAACCACTGGTCAATTATAATATATTATAACGGTATAATTTTTATAAAATTTCCTTGTAACATACTACCAGGCCCAGATCTCCCGAAACATCTCAAGTAGCAATCTCATCTCAAATTGAGAATTTGCACAAATCAGACAAATGTTAAGCTCAAGCTCTTAAAGCCACAATAAGGTTCCGGAACGACATATTAACTATAGATAGAAAACACGAATCTTTGTTACTGATTTGAAGACTGATAAATAATTACCACATCAAGCTATTAAAACACGCTCTTACTGTCGTATATGTGAAATAATCTTCCCTTGAAGATTGACATAACGAGCCTGGTTTGTTTACAAATACGGCGTTTAACAGCATCTCCGTCACTTTCCGGAGACTACCGAGAATTTTTCGTCAGTTTCTGATAACCAATGGATGGATAGCACACCTATTGATAACGTAGGACGCACACTATAACCTGGTATCTAACAGTACCTTCCGGTATCGTATAAAGTAGCCCTAATCATGTTGTACGTGGGTTGTTCATTTAATTCCCGGACAATCGATATTGCTAAAAACTCATTGGATGGATATTAATGAAAACGCACACAATTACATTCAGATCATTCCTTTATTCACATACAAAATTTCAACTTGATACAATAAAGGGTTTTCATAATATCAGCGTTTTAGTAAGTTAATGTTATGTTAGTCGGCCCAAGTCGACGTCAAAAACGGCGACGTTACGCCGTTTTCGCATCTGAAACGCTACTTTTTTGCATCATTTAATAATTATTTAGGGGTCAAGAAAATGCCCGAAGACATATGTTCGCCGTGTTAAGAGTTCAGTAGTGATGTAATATGTTATAACTACGGTTAAATCTCAAGTATCTGCAACTTATACGGCAGTTATTATTCTATTCGTGTCTACCGCCCAACAGGCCTTGAATCTACATCTTTTGCTGTTGATGAATTCAGATTTGCCCGGCCTTTGATCATCATGTGGTGATGCCATGTCATCGTAAAATGGTTTATTTCATATATAAACAACGGTCTGCATTTACGATAATCGTGTAAAGGGTTTTTCTATAAGAGAGACTTGCGTTTTACAGGTGTACGGCCAACATTTTCATAAAATTATTTCACTACCCGTTTTCCCTAAACAAATCCTAGTTTATTGTGATATTCACAGCAGCACGCTCTTTTTCATTATGACGAAAAATGTTCTATGAAATTGACATCAAATGTTATATTACACGACCTAGACGCCTACATAGTGTTGTCTGACGTTTTCTGCTTAAAATATGCGATAATACCACGACCCCTACCAAATTTACACTCTACATACTACTACAAAATTGGGTTGGGCCGGGTAGTCGTTTATGGGGTTACTATAGTAACCATAGTTTGTGTTCGGTTTGATAAAATTATTTCATGTTTTGTCAAGTAACCCAGTTGGTAACTAAGTCTTATGAAACGAAATTTTACTACAAACTTATGTTCCAATCGAGCGCTATGGCGATCGTCCGAGAATTAAATGAACAACCCTCGTATATTGCCTTGTATATTGACATTAATCATGTTGTATAATTGAAACATGCCAGACGCGGGGGATTAACTATGCGTATGCAATATAGATAGTGCGAACGGCTGTATGCAGTTGTATTAATTTCTCCGATAATTATTAGATTTATATTTTCACGTACAGTAGAATCTACAATAAAATAATAATTGTTTACTTGTAAGTATATAAATCTGCATGTTCAGTATACACGAATGTTGTGAGTTATTTAATTTTCATAAGCACGTGTCAATCATTATGAAGATCAAAGAGGTGGCCTTTTCTTTTAATATCAATATAAAACGCACAAACATGATCATATGAATGGAAAATTAAAATATATTTTATATCCACATGCCCTCAAATTTTCCTATGCACATGTATTTAATTGTAGCTAGCTACATTTTGTTAATTGTCTGACACAACATAATCTGTAATAAAATATAATCAAAGCACCGATGGCACTGGAAGAACAGGAATTTTCCTGTCGTCAGAAACATATTTTTCCAGTCACAAAGCATATGAGGGCATGATATGCCACTCCAACGCCATATGTATGTTCCAGCATCTAGTTAATACAGTATTACCTCTACTGCCTATACTACTCGCAGTATTTAAACGTTGAGCGATTATCACTGACCGGATGGTAACCTAGCTTACGTAACATAATACACTCGCTGTCTCGGTATATTTACCAAGCTTCCTGCAATAAAGTGCTAAGTCATCATGCAACATTATAAACACTCTCGGCTGAAGATTATGCGATAAAGTCCGAAGTCATCCCGCGGAATGCGCAATTGGGCCTATTTTTAGCTCGCAATTTTATCCAGTATATTTTTAACGCTTACACTGACCAGGAAGCAAGCTCCCTGTTCAAATCAAAGCGCCGATGGCACTGGAAGAACAGGGATTGTTCCTGTTGTCAGAAAAATATTTTTCCAGTCACAAAGCATATGAGGGCATATGCCACCCCAACGCCATATGTATGTTTCCGCATCTAGTTAATACATTATTACATCTACTGCCTATACTACTCGCAATATTTAAACGTTGAGCGTTTATCACTGACCGGATGGTAACCTAGCTTACGTAACATAATACAGTCGCTGTCACGATATATTTACCAAGCTTCCTGCAATAAAGTGCTAAGTTATCATGCAACATTATAAACACTGTCTCGGCTATAGATTAGGCGATAAAGTCCGAAGTCATCCCGCGCAATGCGCAATTGGACCTATTTTTAGCTCGCAATCATATCCAGTATATTTTTAACGCTTACACGGACCAGGAAGCAAAGCTCCCTGTTCAAAAACTAGATGTTTTTTGTTTTTCCTTATAATTTTATATCGCTGACTTAGAATAAGAAGGTCGTAAGTGCCATATTTGAAATCTAAATCACAAGGCGCTTCTTATGAGTCTATTTTCATGAAAGCTAGTTAACCATAAGTAAAGAGTATTTTATCAGACAGATTTTCTTATTTTCTCAAAATATGATTTTGTTGATACGATCTTTTCATTCTAAGCCAGCGATATGTTATATATCAGTTAATGTGCTTGTCTATATAATTCCATGATTATATTAAGTGATATATATTCATTCACACTTCTACACTTATCCTTTAATTGGATTATACCTAGCCATTCAATTGGGTGTCAGTCGTGATTAGACTACAATACCCCACGCAATATACAAAACAATGTAGGCCTACAACAGGGTACCGGCAGATACCGGTGTACCGGGTTTTGTGCGTATACTTCCGATCATTGACGAAATCTTCGGAATCGTTCGTAAAATTTAAAAGTAAACACTATTTAGTATTTTGTACGGAGGACAAAATACTAAATAGCGTTTTCAGTTGATTATTTCTCAAAGAAGGAACAGCGACCCGAGGTCAGATATGGGTCCCTTCTGAACCATTTTTAGTATAATTTAATATCTCAATATTTCAATATTCTTTGTAGATAGAAAATACCAGCATTTTAAACCTTATTGGGACTTTAAAAGTTTACTGCAATAAACTAAGAATATTGTTTTCTGTTTTATGATGCAAATTTTGAATCCTGATTCCAAAGGAATTTATCTAAATGACACATGGCAAAATTTTATATGAGATTAGGCTCAGATTGAGATGTTAAGGGAGATTGGGGCCAGTTCTAGTAAAGTAGAAAAAGGTTGACGTAATATACTGGGAAAGTTTTAGACATTTTCAAGGGAAAACAGACATCAAAGATCCTCAGCTACACATGAATATATTGCACTTCAGAACTGCATTGTCCACACAGGACAATGTCCCACTGAAGGGGAACAGGGAGCAAAAACATATGAGCATACGATTAATAAAGTGTCCAGGACATATTATAACTGACCAGTGGGTACTAGCCTCATCATTGGAAGTGCATAATAACAACAGTACAAACATCAACATTTGAGATAATTTGATCAATGGTTGAACAAAATCATAAATCCAACACAACCGCAGCAACCATGAAGCATGATATCTTGTTTACACAATAAAAATACCCAGGTAGTCATAGCAACAAAAATATGACACAAAAATTGTATTTTTCAAAAATAATGGAAAAATGAAGCAAATTGGATTTGTTAAATACATAAACATAGATCACAACAAATCAATACCACAAGCAACATTGGAATCATTTGATCACCAAAGTTCCGTAACTCTAGCTGGATCATCCAATAAGTTCCACAACTCTACTAAGAAATGGATTTTTGACTACTATCAATATCACCAGGTTTTTGTCCAGCACAAGTTGTATGAATAAATACATCGCACAATTATATGATGAAGCACTTTAAAGCCTGGTTAGCCAACAGGTACATGTCAAAGTATTAGTACAAAGTTTTATCCTAAAATCGGAGGTTGAAATACACTTTGTTCCATCAAGTTTAATCACAGATCCACATATTTATGTAAAATATTGTTCTTTTACTATTTGTTGTTGATTTGCAATCTGTAACAATCCACAATGTTGTTTCTGATACCAATATTCCTCGAATGTGTGCGTGTTTTTGTACAATAATATGACTAAATAACAAATTATTATTAAAATGGGCGATTGGCTAGTTGATCTGAACTGGCCGTTCTTCCTCTTACACTCAAATCACCAAATGATCTCCTACTTTCCTGAAAATATAAAAAAGAAACATGTAAATTAAGTATTAAGTACACGAAAACCTTTTTTTGTTCAAACAAGGGCCACACTCTTTTGACATAGTTTCAACAAATAAGGAGCACTTTTATGCTCCTAATAATGCTCCAAAAGTCATTGCGCATATCCCTTAAACAGATTCAAATATTGTTCTATTGTTGAGATTTAGATTATGAAATTTCAATTGACAATAATTTAGTCCACACTTAATTTTTTTTATCATATAGCTTTTAGCTTTAACTTTTAGCGGACATGATCATTCTAATGAGCAAACACAAATTTCCTAATTCTGTAGGACCCTTGCAAAAAAAGCAATCAGTTAAACTAGGTATGCAGGCTGACATAGTGACGTGCAAAGTGATAAAGGCTAAAACGCTATGCTTAGATGGCAAAGTTACATGTTTTATCAAAGGGTAAGAAGCAGTTCTCTTTTTTCTCAGTACTAAGGTATGAATGGCATTAATCCTGTCTGATTTTCTAAGACTATGTACTATATATGATAAATTATATGAACATGTATTCCACTATTCTATTTAAAGCTTCTAAGCTAAGCCAAATCCTGAAAATCTTAGAAATGAATACATCAGTTATATGTTTACATGTTTATTTATGTACATACATATAGCCTAATTCCACAACAGAATAATTGTACTATATTGGTAGACATCCAGAACTATTACATCAGGGAACTGTAGCCAAGGTTATGAGCATAATTTCATATGAATGACTACATTGTATCAGTAATATCAGGCCCGGTGATTATAAACATTGGAGAACATACTCCATGCTCAAACTCATCGTACTCCAATTGGAGCATTTCTTAGTTACAAAAACTGCTGTAACTTCTTTATTATTGAATGGAAACATATGAAATGGGGGCTCATTTTCTTAGTTAGATAATTTGCTACAAGTTGGTGTTGGTTTTTGGTGCAAAATTCTAATAAAAGCTGTTTGAATGAGAAATGTTTATAATCACTGAGTCTGATATGATAAGGTTGGCATCAACAGGTCTACATCTGGAATATAGCATGCATAGTATTCCAATATTCCACCAAAGTAGAGTAAAAATGATCTGTCTTAGTTATAAGTTACATTAAAACCTCATCATAGTGACCCAGTCCTAAATTCATGAAATCTCAATCTAGAGCGCAGGCTTTTTCGCCAAGCTTATCAGACTAACCACAGAGCTGAGGCATATAACGAAAAGAGACTATATACAGGTAAAATTTGTCTCTAACCCAAGACTTTATACAAGTTGCCATTTCATTTGAGATGCTTTAAAGGCTGATGGTGACCAGATCTAAGTGTGAGGTGATGTAAATATTGTGTCATTGTGTAACACTTTGGAAGAAATCTGAAAGCTGGTCCCTCAGAATCTCGTCTTATTTATGAAATATCTTTAAAGGTAGTCTTCGTGTGAGGTTTTACTGCACTACATCATTATGCTATGCCATATATTCATTAATAAAATTTGAAAATAAGCAAATGGTAAAATACAATGCTCAAATAAACTAGTGTGAAACTAAAACTACAGAGTTGTACAGTAGTAATTCCATATTGAATTTAGCTGGTCAGACAGGTAACCATATCTGCCAAGTACTCCTATTAAAGTGGAGTTACTCCTATTTTTGTTGTTAATTTCTGGTTTTCTAACTTTGAACGAAGATACATTTGGTTCATTCAATGATCTTTTGTCCCATATTTATAACCACTAGAATTAATACATTCCTTGTTTATGCATCTAAATTCTTTTAAATCACATTTAATTGCATCTTGTGACATGTTTTGCTTTATCACTCCTATTTTGGATTTAACCAGCTCGGCAGGTATGGGGAGCCCACTAACTGTAAGATGGTAATATCATGCTCATCCGAGTGACATTGACCATAATCCTATAGGTGTACAAAAAGCTTCGAGGCGTGACTAGTAAAGACTTTGTATTCTATCTCTAAAGGGGTCAATACCGAGAGGTCGTGGTAGATTTGGGCAAAGGACATAATAACTATTTAGTAAATCTGTTTATTAGGACAATTTGGCTGTTTCCTAATATGGAAAACTAGACCTGTCTCCTCTCATAATTTTACTGTTATTCTGTCAGCAATTTATGCTCACGAGGGACGATCAATATTTAACGGGAAAATGCTTATACCTTTTTTATTATCCGTCTGATTTTACTCAAACTTTAGCCGGGTGTAGCAACATGCATTCGTAATGAATAAGTAAAGAATAAGGATCATAGCACTAATAAACTGAAATCTACGGTTGCTAAGGCAACCGTCAATACACGTAGGCGGGGCATTTTTGGAATTTTCACGGTTTTCACTCATATTCAAACCATAACAGTTTTTATATTAGCAATAGTACCTTGCTGAAATTTGGCACTTATAGTCGCATAAGACTCACCATACTGTTGGTGACATCATTAAAAGGATTCTGTGTTTAAATATTACGTCACGCACGTGAGACCGTTCCGCGTTAGCAAAAATCGTGGAAGACTGAATACTTTCGATAAAATATTTAGTTTTAAAGAAGTAACATTTAAGTTGCTTGTGTAATTTAGTGACCATTTTGTGATAATGTCATGCCAAAAGCTTTGATTTATCTATATTATGACATATTTAACATGGATGGCAAAACGCATGTGATCTTAAGCACGCAGGGAATAACGTGACGTCAACGTCAGACATCCGTAAATAAATGTTGAATGTTCGCAACGAAGTACCGAAGTATGACGATCATGAATGACGTTTCTCCTCAGTATCGACTTAGCAATGAGGTATAAATGTTACATGAGTGTATTCTAAAAAGTATTTTCAAACACAATAATGAAATTTTGCATTTGGAGTGAGATTGTGAAATTAACAAACGTTACGTTTTCTGTGCAAAATGACGTTGCTCCGCCTACCATTGGTCGGCAAAAATGTTCCAGAATATTAATTGTTTCATTTATTGGAACAGTACTTTGTACGATTTCTTGTAACACATGTATCTGCCACCGAAAAAATATGTTTAGACAATAACATTCATTATCACAGTTATAGGTATATTCCCGTTATATATTGATCATCCCTCGTATATACTTTTTCACTTTCATTACTCCATAAATGGTCATGCTTTTGTTTGCATACAAAAGCATTGGAAAGCTCACCAAAAGTGGGCGGGTAAACTATAAGCCGGTTATAGATCACATATTAGAATTATAAACAAATTAGAGCGGCTGACTCTAGCGCTCCCTTGCTCTAATTTGTTTATAAATCTAATATATGATCTATAACCTATACTTAAAATCAATTCCAAAGAATGATCTATAACCTATACTTAAAATCAATTCCAAAGAATGATCTATAACCTATACTTAAAATCAATTCCAAAGAATTCAAAACAATTTCCACCTAGCTACCCGGTGTGTTATGAGAACAGCTCATAGCTGCAGGCAGCCATTTGTAATGAGCCAATTTCTTTACAACAACAATATATATCTGAATCATTACCAAATAGCAAACTTTTCACAAATAGATTAAGCTGAAATTTCTTATTTATTTTGGTGGTCATGGATTGTGTTGTTGTTGAAAATCAACTTTATTTAAGCATAAACTAGATGGTTAACATCATTAAATAAATAAGACTAACTAAGCATGATATCCCACATAAAACAGTCCCACTTGTGACAGAAGGTTTTGAGAAGATGAAGGTAAGGAACCAGAGGGGCAAGGGATCACAACATGAGGCATAATGCCCAATCCAGAAAATCTGAGACAAGTCTGTTTCTAGTGTCCCTGCACCAAAACTGTTTCAAACATTGTCCATTAGTCAAAAGTCAGCAATCAAGTGAAATTTAAAATTACAATAACTGATTTCATCTTTGGAATATTTTCTTCAAATAACTTATATTTTTTTGCAGAAATCCTTCCTTTTACTAAAGATTTTCCAATTATTCTGGAATAGTAAGACCCCTGTTACAAAATGTAACCTGAAGCAAATTCCTTGGCTCAGGTGTTTTAGCAAATGAGTACTGTTTGAAACTACGGTTTACGCGATTAGAACAGAAAAAGGTTCAAAAAAAAGTTTTTATGTAGAATGATGACAACAGCAAGCATTGTTAACATAAAAACTGCCTCCAATATAAACAAGCACCAGTGAGTACTACCCAAAGGGAGATAATCTGTACCTGGAACCAACCAGCTCTTCAGCCAGGGAGATAACTCTAGTCCTACCTTCCTTCAGCTGGTACCTGTTTTGTTGTAGGATCAACAATCTTCACCTGATCTACACTGGTTCCTTGTTTATATTGGCTGCAGCCAGTTGTTTGTTTGTATTGACTAGAACAATGCACAACTTCCCAATCACCCCAGGAAGATACACGCACCAGTTCACCACCAGCGTAATTCATCTACACACCAGTAATAGTAATATAACATACTGTTACACAACACAAAGTCCAGTCTACAGTAACTAACCCTTCACTCAATATATGCCTTTCAGTTAAATGCATAAAATTTTTGGGACACATGTCAAGAATGATCTCCCTTGTTTAGTCAATTTCTGTAATTGGCAGGTGTCTGTTGCCTAACATGAAGTGCTACAGAGCGCCTTCATTCAATTACCTCCCGTTCTATTGAATATAGAAGACATGGATTACCTCCCATAGAAAGCAACGTATATCTGGTCTTACCTACATACTCCTTATTGGACAAAATGTTGGTAAGGGTGGCTCATTTTAGGGATAGGGGTATCATTTGACATTTCAATTCAGTAAAGGGTTAACAAGTGTTTATTGTCCAGATTTGAGACGCTTTATAACATCTTAAACACCTTTACCAGTGCACCGTCATAAAAACTACCTAATTTTAATGAAATTAAAAATTTATTGAGCTTCAAAATGGTCAAAAACTAATTGTGAGGTTCTCGGCCAATAAATCAAGTTTTACAAAACACTGACCAATCAGCATTGAGTACACAACATATAACACAGTTATTAATCAATACTTACATGCAATTTGTCATCTTTACTGTTTGTGTTGAGAACTGACATGGAGCTTGCTCTTTTCATGCTGAAAGTAAAAGAAAGTTTCCACAATCAGTACAGACAATCTATAGCTGTAATATAGGCATAACTCTACTAAATCTTAACTTAGGTGTAACTCCACTAAAATATATTACATGTTAACAATGCATCAAATGCATGCACAGAAATGAACTTTTAGTACATTTTCAAACAATCAGAACACTGCCATGCACAGAGTAGCAACACCTGCAATAAGAATTTATTAAATAACACAATTTTGAAATTTTATTAAACACCCCGCGCTTTTGTCACAATTATGATGAATAAGCAAAATTACATTTAAGGTTACACACTCAATATTCAAAGACATCAATATAATAATAAAAATTAATGTATTATTACACATACTAAAAACATTATAACTGTACAATTCTCTAATTTGGAACTATAAAAACTATGATCAGAACGTAGAACAAAACCCACCTAAGAGAAGAACTTTTAACATCATTCACTACTTCAAGCCTAATGCTTCTACTTAACGGAAAATGATTTAAACTTATCAGAAAAGTTAGAAATACACAAGTCAAATGTTTTACTAGAATATAATACAAACAGTTTGCAAACAAACCCATGACTTAACTATTTTGATTTTTCATTTAATAAGTCAATACTGTTTATAATTACAGAAATCATATTTTAACAAACTAACTGGTATTTTCAAGGACCATTGTGGTATAGTATATATCTACACATGAATTGGTATATACAAGGTGTTTGTGTGAAGCCAGTGAAAAATCTGTATGAATAATACAATGGGACATTCTAATATATATATAAACCTCTCGGTCGCTTCCTTAAAGCTCTGTTCAGTCTAACACAGTATACAGGGTGTTTCATAATATATGTTCCCATTACATTGGCTTTCCATTTGGAATATCAAGATATCAGATGAGATCATCCATATACTGATGACACATTAGTTTGTATTAAATGGGGACATATATTACGAAACACCCTGTAAGTCAAACAGCTTCCATAGCAAGAGTGAACATTGTGCTAAACTTAACAGACTTTTAAGCGAAGGGGCACCAGGTTGACATGGAGTGTATTGGGTCAAGGGAATTGTCAATTGTCAGGTATAGGGGCTGGGATTGTAGGGGCTGGGGAATGACAAGGGTATGAACATTCTCAGACCTGGTTGGTGGCCCAAGATTTGCCATATAACTAGGCTCTGGACCGCTGGCGTTAAAATAGTCCATGCTACAAACAGAAGTACAAGACAATCCCAATACAGCCTTGTTTATGAGCTTTGTTCACATGCAAATTCAAACAATCATTTCAAACTTAGTATTAATTAGAACAACTTTGTGGAAGTCATAATAAATGCACTAATGATTTATTCAGCACGTATGTAAGTGATGACCCATCCACAAGTGCAATAAGTTATTGTAATTATACTACACTAACATATCAAACTAACTATTGAAACTACGAGGGGGTATCAAAAAGTTCGTGGACTGTGCCTGCCATATGTTTAATTTTTGACCGAATTCAGTAAAAATCACACATTCCGTAAAACAACGTATTTGGAATTGATTTGCAAATTTCCGGGTCATATAACTTTTTTCCGAGTAGGTGGTGGTTACTATGGTAACTTAAATTATGCTTCGCGGCGCACTTTAAAAATATCATTCACTCGACCTCCCACAAATACCTATAATTCTGTGAATCGTCGTCCGATTTGAAATATAAAACCGTCGACATGAACCTTAAGACCATAGTATCATCCTGGTGTATATATTATAGCGCTGTTGTCACGGGTACTGATGTGACGTTATAAACATCCCGTTTTGTGTAACCTGATTTTCGACGCATTTCATGACGTCGGCGCACTTTTCGACAGGACGTTACACTCGGATATCGATCTACCGTTACATTGTGCCCTTTTACTCAATTTTACACCAATACTGATCTCGGATTAGAGCATGTAACCCAAGTATATAAAAGTAAAATTGTTATGCAAAAATAATCTGTTTAAACGGTATAAAATATGAAGCGATGGGAGTTTAATCGGATGCTACTATCGGTAGGGTAGACTTCATGTATAGTCATATTGACGTGTGATTATCGGCGCTGGAATAAATGAATTTGTCAAATCTTTCATTAAATGATCTAACTTTTTTATGAATAAACAACGATTTAGTAAAAACTAAGTATTCTGGTAGGCAATAGAACAGTTTAATCTAGGTTAATGAGTTTTGGTTACTTAGGCCGATCAAAAAGTGGCAGAAGTTTCGACGTTTCATGACGTCGTAACGTCATAAAAGTGCGCCGGGTGGTTGTCCGTCATCTTTTAAATCGTTAGAATATTTTATTGCTATTATCATTTAATCTACTTTTTGTTTGTTTCTCAGTACAGAATTGAATGCAGATTAAGATGATAAAATAAATAATTCAATCGCATAACGCATATTAAAATGAACGGCTCAGTCCACGAACTTTTTGATACCCCCTCGTATTTAATCACACCTTAAAACAGCAATCACAAGGAATTTTTAAAGCACCATAAATTTGAACGACCATCCTGTGAAAGCATGTTGAGAGGTATTCGGGCCTAGTGTAACTATTAAATTAAAGTTGATATTTTTACACAATTCTTTTCCAGCATTTAACTAATGAATACAATTTGACGATAGTGTATATTTAAGTACTGTATATTGAGAATGCAGGAAGGTATGCTGATTGTGTGAAGTATATAATTATATACCCTGATTGTCCGACCATCGACTCCATCTCTACCACACGCTCACTGAAACTATCATATACACGCTGTTCAGTAAATGTCATAGAAACGCCTCACAGTAAATGTGAAGTAAATCAATTTGATACATTAATTCATAACGTCTCCCCCTAAGCCTACCCCTAGACATTACATGGCAAAAATAATGTCTGAGTATCGGGGCATAATAAATCGCTAACAGTATTTGATTGACTTAGGTTTTATCAACCCGTTAAAATAAGTAGTTCTACCAAACAGTTCTTCTAGAAAATTCAAAAGCATGCTTCATCAAAAATTGTGCCTCCAAGACTGCTCTATAGCATATCTTCAATTCCAGTAAACAATCTCATAACTTGGAATTTTATGATTAATATCACTACAAACAAGGAATACATCAGAGTAAAAAGATATCCAGTCCAGTCCATAGACCCAAGTCGAGAGGCGTACAATAATATAGAATACAATAAAATTATTGTACTATAAGAATAGAGCTAATTCTATGCACTTCTTAAGTAATACAATATATTAAGTGTTAACAGTGTTAACTTAATGTTAATCAGATAATTTTCTCAAAAAAAACCACACTGCCTCTACCCTCTGTATGAAATTATCTCCCTTGCAATAGTGCTCAAAAGAACAAGACCAAACACTTTTAAAATAATTTTCCTAATATTGATACCAAAGATCTTAGTCGTGAGTTCACCATCAAGACTATAAGGTAATCAGAGATATGTATACATTACTAAAATGATTTTCTTTCCCCCCAATTCAAATTACTCCAGAAAGTCTATGAAAACGTGTTACAAGTATATCAGTACAAGGTTTACGAGAATATGAGTACAAAGTAATTAGTAGACTACAACGATGCCATCCACTTTATAGAACAAGAACTGCTATAGCTTTTGTCGTTCCTTTGGTAAACCAGTACAACAAAAGAATACCTAGTTTACATTCAGATGGTAGAATCACAGAGTTCTCTCCCTTCAACAGATTTTAAGAATTGGGTGATCTCCCTTACCTGCCATTTTCTGGATCAGCTTTTCCTTTGAGTTTCTGGACCAGTTTTGCACTACTTCTTCGTATTGATGCCCGTAATTTGGACAATGAGCCACTTCTTTTTAGTTTTCCAGGCTAAACAGTGGATTTTTGTATTTTTTGTAAGAATTTGTATTTTTTAATGTTTTTTTCCTTCAAATTTACGGTTTACAAGTTTCATTTTTATGATTTAGATTCAAACAAAAAATATGTAGATTACAGTAAATTTAACAATTATTTAGTCATGAATTGAAATTAATGAAAATATAACTTATTAATGAAATTAATTACAATTATTTGACTTATAGATATAACAAATTATTTTTACATGATCATTGCAATAAAATGAAAAATGTTTTCAACAACCAACATAAAAACATGGATCACAATGACCCCAACTGCTCACCTAATGCTTGTTTTCTATGCACAATTTTGAACAAAAGAATCAACATAAAGCAAACTAGACGTAATATAAGTATTGCTAAATGCACCAGTCTTGTTGCACAGACGAGCTAAAGCCGGAGCAAGATTTGTAACAATGCTTGTGTCAATATTATAAATATCCTATTTCAAATTTGATGGGATGAGGCAGTCTGTGAAATTAGCACTTGTCCAGGACAAGCAAATGTTGATTCGAGCAAGTAACTTTTGCAGTCAGGCAAGTAACTTTGCAGTAATTAAGCAAATAGTCTTTACTATTCAATTTAGCTGATTCAGGAAAGTAGTTTCCAATCCTAATTTCGCAGACTGTTGAGGACCAGAAGGTAATCCATTTGAGAAAAAACACATGTATTTGGTCTACTGACGGACCAACCAACCAACCAACATGTACAAATCAATATACTGAAAAAATCATTAGTTTTCGTGGGGGATTAAATTTCGAGGATTTTGTGGTTTATCTCAACAACGAACATTAATCCCAATGAAAATTTATTTTGACCTTGTTTTAATACCTGAAATGCAAAATCCATGAATTCAAGTCCCAACGAAATTGCCAAAACCACGAAATTT
This sequence comes from Spisula subtruncata, assembly GCA_963678985.1. Classification (NCBI taxonomy): domain Eukaryota; kingdom Metazoa; phylum Mollusca; class Bivalvia; order Venerida; family Mactridae; genus Spisula; species Spisula subtruncata. The sequence continues at coordinate 54,647,153 of OY787661.1, read as the reverse complement.
CATCCCAACAAAATTAAATGATTTTACAGTACCTCCATTTCTATGCTATTTTGGGGTTCATATTGACACAACATTGTTACAAACTCCTCTGAGCGATAATATGGATGTCATTTCCATTAACAATCCATGGACAGACAAATGGACGGACGGATGAACAGACAAAAACAAATCACAAATTATCTCACTTAGAGTATCCTAAGACTCCAGTGAGTAAAGATTACCAAGTAAAACTTATAAAACAGAACCTATAGAAGACGTAAAATCAATCAACAACCCTCGATGTCTGCTCCATCATGCAATAAATGAAATATCTGGAAAACCAAGTATATGTAAAGCACAACAAATACAGACAATATCCACGTAGGCATGTGTATCAATTCTCTTTTTCATTTCAAGCCCTCAGTTAGGCAGGGATATTTATTTTAAGAAGCTTTAAAATTAAAATCATGCAACACAAAATACAAACGGTTCATACATGTATTGGGAAATGGGATAGGGTAGGTAAGGACTAACCAAAATGGATTTTTCCCACAATAAATATTTTAATTACCTCTAAATTTTCCATAAGCCAGCGCACAGAAATGTTTTGCAAAAATTCTACACCTTTAGCCAATAGACAAATTGCGTAACACAGGAGTTTATAGCATATTAATGTTTTTCAACCACCAGTGGTGACCATATAAGCTATTTTCCATCAGACAGACAAACAAAGAAAAGCAAGCATTTTACGCAGCAAATAACCAAAAGGCTCACTACAACTACATCTATCTTTTGGGTATCAATAATTAATCTAACAATATAACATTATGCTAAGTCAAATGAAATTTAAAATCAACTGTGATTTATTTGGAAAGAGAATTGTGACTAGAAAATCATGCAATGTTAATTGAGATTCGGTATTTTCTCCCAAGACAGTTTCTGGTATAGTGCAAGGTTAAGGGACAGGTTTAATACTGTTACAAGAGTGCCTGTATTTGCATATCAGTCATGAATATTCAAACATATAGATAGAAACAGAGAATTGAACTGTGACTGCAGTAGACCTTTTATAGTGAATACCATAAGGCCATAGCTCAGAGGTCTGACTGTATCTCCATTAGCAGTGTACAAAAACACAACATAAAATCCTATATACATGTGTACAATCATGCAAGCGAAAAAATATATAAACAAGAAGCTTTTATCTGAGAAATAATATAGTTCTAATTTCTATCACTGATTATAAGTAGATGCAATTTTAGATACAAATAAGCATCGATGGTATTTAATGTGACAAATATGTAAAATTTGTATGATTGGTGTTTTTTGGTTTATTTTGATTTAATTCCTTTTCTAAAGAAATTGTCAAATGTATATGGCAACAAATTTACTGAACCAGTTTTCCTGGACTGTAATCTAACCAGTACTTCCACACAAGTAATAAGTAATGTCTCCACAGGTGGAGAAAAAATTGACATTGTCAAATTTTTATGGAATAATATGACCTGCCGTGACTGGGAATCGAAACCAGAGTTCAAGATTACAAATCCTGCATACCCTCCCACAGCTGCGACTTTATTGTATGAATGAAACCACATTAAGATTTACTTTCGTGAAATGGATACAAATACTGTTACTATGGCAACGACATGAATAGTGAATGTTACGTGCAGTCCAATATATACTGGTAATATATATATATGGAAATGGAAAAAGTGTCACAAAATTAGTTGTCTTAGACCATTCTGCGTAAATGGAAGGTTAGAAATGATAAACAAACATTGTTTTTGGTGGGTACAAAAAACACATACATCGTACTTGGTAAGAAAATCACAAGATGCTACAATACAATAAATGCCCTGCCGTAAGTTTGTACATGAAAAAGAGAAAAGACGCACTGCCTCTGGAATCATTCCAACACTAGCTTTAATAGCGAGTTGTTAAAACCGTTTAACAACACGCCACGATTACAACCCAGAGTATTACATATTTTTCCGGAGCATTTTATGTAGAATTTTATTATGAAGATGTTTGCTCTTCAATGAAATATTATGTGGGGATTCTTTGAGCTAGAAGTGAGGTCGACATGAAAAATCATACAGAAAACAAAAATGTCTTAAAAATAAAATATCAAATGATATTGTAATAATCAAGATGCAACCACTAGAGAAAAACTGATAAAAATAGATACATACAGTATGCACACATCAATAATACTCATTGACAAACTGAAATCATAGCAAAAATAATGCATCCAAGACCCGCCCATCGCCCTTAACTCCATTGTATAAATACCAAAAGAAAAACTGTTAAACAGCCAAACTCCGCCCACTAATAAGACAAACTCCGCCCACTTTGTTAAAACAGGTAGCATGATAGTTGGAATGGTTCCGCATGAGTTGTGCCCAACATATACTCACCAGAATGGAAGCTAAACCAGACCAGGGTTTATTGTCTATACTCACTTCATCTCCCTCCCCATACCCACGATCATACGCAATGTCGGACGAGTCTCTCCGGACCCGTTCTCGACTGTTTGATCGTCGGCGGAAATCTTTATTGTTATGGATTGAATAGTCGTTGCCGAGGGTATCACCAACTTTGGACTGTCTTACATCGTGGGCCTGATGATAAACCAAAATGTTGGCATAAAAAGCCGGCTAATACACAACTTAAAGATAAATATATAACTTACAACACAAGTTATAGATAGGAGAAGAGCGATGGGTCGCCACTTGTTAGCATGCAAATCTTTACAGTATAAATATATATAAAACAATAATTAGCTGGAGCCAAACTAAAACATACACAGTCTGCGGAATGGCTTGAGTGCTGAACATCGCAATTTGTAGCATAAACTGGCTTTCATGAGCTCATACTGCCTTTCTTCTGTTGTTGATAATGCTAGCATCGTTATGCAATAAGTATACAACGCTACATGCATGATGCATTAAAACGTATGGAGCTGTTCAGTAATTAAAATAATTCCATAAAATTAATCAAGAATAACATTGCAATTTCAAATAAATTTCAAATAGGAAATGTAAAATATTTTCGTTAATTGACAATTAACAAAGTGAATAAACAAATAACAAATCAAGAAATATAGTAAACAAGTCATGTATAGACAACAGAAAAGTTTTATCATTATTACAAATATTTTGTTATATATAAAACATTTTCTCATACAATCAACAGCTTTTACACCTTTACATAATTTCAAAACGTAATTTATAAAACATTTATCAACTGTTAACCTCTTTATGTTAAAAAAGTATTCCAAATGAAACTCTCCAATAGGTGAAAAAGGAGTGTCAAAATTGTATATTAAGCATTTCTGCCTTTTCACCCTTTATATTTGAAAATGTTATTTTCTGACTGAAATTTTACTATCAATAGTAGATTATGAAGTAGATATGTTAGGGGAACAGGGGAATGAAGTGGCTCATTGTATTAAAGCTGCATTATTATTAGTTTAGCTATACCACATGACTTTTAACTACAAACCCAAGCAGAAATTTCACTTCTTGGGTTTGAAGTCCAAAGTTATGTGGTAATGCGACACATATTATATCTAATAGTAGACAGGCAAGTATAAAACATGTTTGAATTTATTGTTATTCAGAAAACTACAAAACATCAGTCAAAGTGAATCGTTAACACAGTTGTTTGAAGCAGAAATGCTTAAAACTGGATAATAGTATAATTAGATGGAGGAAAGTTTGAGATCATGGATGACATGGTAGAATGTGAAGGGGGTATGGACAATTGTTGTACAATTTAAAGGTCTGTTTAGGGGCCATCATGTGCTGAAGATTACACAGTGAAGGTAACAAAACAATTATTTTTACTTGTTTTTTATTTCCTTTGACGACCTATCAAACACCATAGGCACAATTATATAAATATTCAGATTTGCCTTTAGTTTTCATAAACGATTATTTACAAAATAAGTCAATGCTACATTTCATAATTTTAAACTTGGACAACAGTATCACTTATTCTGCTGAAATCTAGTACCAAGCTTCTTGTGATGATTAACATTGCTACGAAGTTAAATGAACGTAGGTAAACTACTATTAATGATATTTAAAACAAAGAACTTGAGGCCAGCCCTCTTGACTTGCAAATTAAATCATCATTTTTTCTATAAGTAAAACCTGGTCAATCAATGATTCATTATGTCGGCACATCGCTACTGTCTTTCAACAATTTATAGATTAGTTTCTGTGACCCGATACGTCTAGAAGGGGAGAGAACTATGTCACACTTACCCTGACTGGTTTCACATGTACTTCCCTATCCTTATAAACACATCATACCAAATAACATACATACATATAATACAAGTAAATAATATCTAACCAATAATTCTTAACTTATCCCATTGCTCCAAAGACACCAACCAACTTCACATTAACCTGTTTTATCCCAATACAGCCAGGCCCGTTGATTATAAGCATTGGACAATGTACTCCATGCTCCAACTCATACTTCGTACTCCAGTTGGAGCATGTTCTAAGCTACAAAACTGCTGTAACTTCGTTAATAATGAATAGAATCATATTACATGGTGGTTCATTTTCTTATTTATATCATATGCTACAAGTTGGTATTGGATTTTATGAAAAATTCTAAAAAAACCCCTGTTTTTCAACTTTGAGCATGTTTGAGTATGAGAATGCATTTATAACAGAATACATGTAGTTTGTGTACAACATATCAGGTTATTGGAGAATGGTCAGTGTCTATGGAGTAATGGGTTATATATACCAGTAACAAGTAACAATTCTATAATCAGCCCTGTCCAGGATCATAAAAATACTGTCATCCAAGACCAATCTAAATTTCAATTACCCAACTCAACTTTAATTACTTTTTCCTTGCTGAGTTGAGTCAGATAACTGAGTCTGGTATTGATATGGAACGTTTATGACCCCAGGACTGGTAAATATGCCAGAGTATAAGAAGTACCCAAATGAAAACAAAGATAAATCATAATCAAACTGTTAGTACAAGGAACTTCAAGAAGCTGTGGTTAACTTGGAAGCTCAAAACAAAATCAGGAGGGAAATTTAAGATAACGTTTGTATTTCAACAGATTATGTGTAGAATGTTTGTATTGGTAGCTATTCTATAAATGCATAACCCGTGAACTTCATCTATTACTATAAAATAAAACATGAATGTGTAAAGTTGCATCAAATATAACTATGAAACTAGTCGCATGAAATTGACCGATTCACACATTGAAGCTCTTCCCACAAGGGTAATTTTAAACTAAAGTAAGGCCAATATAAGCATCGTCTAAGACAACTTTGTGTCAAACGAAATCCAATCAATCAGTGAAACAATTTTATTTTCAAACCTAATCATTAGTCTGTAATAGTCGCACTACCTAAAATGTTGTACCTAAATTTAGATATTCAAAATGTATAACAGAAGATAATGAATAAATAATACCATACTATGACATCATCAATGTTTAATAATAAATGATAGAAATAAAGACATTGCTTGTCAAAGATACCACAGTTAAGACGATTGCCAAATCGATCCTGTGACCCTGTGTCACCAATCACCACATGCATGATGTTTACATATGAACCAATGTTCCAAATGGTTCCCACGAATAATGAGAAAAATAAAAGTTCACCGACTTTTTCCAGACCAATTTCCAAATTTTCTCTGATCTATTTCGTTGCGTTACCAACCCATAGCTGTGGGAACCTTTGACACCTTTCCCAACAACAAGGAGGGAAATATTCTACCAGTGATAATCAAATACCAAAGATCAAATAAAAGGTAACTGAACCCAAGATGTGTGCAATATGGAGGATACTAATAGACGGACCAGAACATTTTTATTAAGTCCCAGCAGAACCACCTTTGTATAATCACCTATCCCCATTGACTATATCCTACCAACCTTAGTACTATTACGATTCTGCAGCCAGTCTAGCATAACAACCACTCCATATCCGCCCTTGTCCAAAGAACCCCTTCTACCCAAGGACCATTCCGCACCCACTTCAGTATAACGGCCATTCCCCACCCACCCTGGTACAATGACCAAATTCTACCTTCACAAAGACGATGACCATTCCCTCATCAACTTTAAAGACTGAAACATTGCCCCCATCCACTTATACAAAAGAACAGTTACCAAAGGACTAACCCCCACCCAGCCTCACATATTGCTGCACATCTCAGGTCATGTTTTATATCACAAGCATAGACTTACATTTTTCTTTGACCTAATGGCCCATTCTTCTAACATATCTGCAGCAGCACATTTCCCTTGTCTTCGGTATAACGCTCCAAGGTTCTTCAATGTTGTAGTAACAGTAGGACTGAAAACAACAAATATAAACCAATCATATACATGATCATATACAAACTACTGTACATCGGGTATTATCCATAACATTTTATTTTCACTACTATTCCTTATGCAAAACAAATCTGAATAAATAGGCCTTCATATTATTAAGACCTATCCTTTACCTTTTTACTGAGAACTCATAAATCTGCGAAATAATTCCAAGAGTTCTGAAAAAAATTGTGGGAATATAAAATGATATACGAGGGGTGATCAATATATTCGAGGACTTTACTTCTCAATTTTGAAATATTGGAACTAGAGTAATGAAATTACACGCTGATGTAGATCAATCAATTATCTCGCGATTTATCTAATTTTCTTTATAGTAACGCCACTATTTACTTTATGACGTAACTTTTTGTAACCATGGTGAAGCGCGCACCGTCGAGCATTTTTTGGGCGTAACGTTATTTCTGAGAAACGACACGCTATGAAAATTAACGCGAAACTTGTAAATTCCTCGCGATACCTCCAAAATGACTTGACGAAATTGTGCATAAATTCTGTGCGCTCCCAATTAGCCATTTTCATATGATTTCGTTGTTTGTGTGATTGTAGGGTCTCTGCCAAACGGTTGTGTCCATAAAATAAGGATAAACAGCAAAAATTACACCGCGTTAGGGACATTTTCCGTTAAATTCTGCGAAATAAGATGCACAGATCTCAATCAAATGTAACTGGCAAAAACGAAGACTAGTATAGGCTACAACACATAAAATCGTTCACTCCAAATCAAAAGGGTTATTTCGATATTGCGTCCTAAACCTGATAGGTCATGTTTCCGTATTAATTGAAATAACCTAATTTTGTAAAGCCAACCGTCCTTTTCCGAGTTTTGTTTCCAATAACGCATCGATAGTCTTTTTATTCCACCTCATATTCCAGAATCGGCTATTAACTACTTATTTCAGTAGTAAAAGACAATCAGTCTCATACATAGAACCGGGTATCCGTCCAGAAAGGAGCTATGTGCTGCTCCGACGGTGATGCTTGGAATGACGGGACGTCCAACGTCATGCGCCACTTGTATTAATCAGATAATTTTATTAGAGCATTCAGTCGGAAACATCTTACTCAGAATGATGTTAAATGGCTTTGATCCTTGCTGCCAATATAAAATTGCTAGATGAAAAGTCCTCGAATATATTGATCACCCCTCGTACATCATGTGTACTTTTATTTAAATAGAAAACACAAGGCAGAATTCTTCAAAGTATTTTTGCTCAATTTTTCTCAATTCCCTGGATGCTCTTTATTTTTCAAATTTGAAATTAATGAATTTACAACCTCTTGAAATTGCCTTGCCTCAGTACATAAAAACTGAACCTGACACTTCAAGAGTACTCCCATGTTAAGTTTTTACATTTAAATAATAGTACTAGACATAGACAGGTTTATTTTCATTGAAAGAAAGCAACGGACAGGCAACAACAACAACTAGAACTGAACCCATTTGGCTGACTAATTTATCCCCTACTGGCAAAGGGTCATAAATCTGGCAAAAATCATCACAGTGCAAAGTCTTTCCTTCATTCATATCTACATGTTAAGGTTGTTCATGTGAGAAAGTTTGAAGGAAATCTTGCAAAAGCAGTAGGAGAAGTTGCGTCCACATGAATTTGTGTACAGAAGGGTGGACAAACAAGCTGTAAACAGTATACCCCCTTACAACATCTGTTGTCTAGGGGTTATAGTATTGAAGAAAGATGTTTAATAATACTTGGATTCCAGATAATGTTAAGATTTCTAGTTATACAATGACTAAGTTATATACCCGCATACAGAGAAACACACAGAATGAAAGACATCAATTGGCTTAATCACATTGAATCTATGTTAAAACAAAAGAAGAAACATGGAAATTCCACACACACAAAAGTTAGGATTGCAAAAACAAGACCCTGACTACACCATTTCATGAACTTTTGGAAGTAATGTTAAGGTCTGAAGATGTTGAAGCCCAACTGTTAGCACATCAAATTCACCAATATAAAATCTACTTGTATATTAGGTAACAAACATGTACAAATAACTTTTGTCCCCTTTTTTGATACATCAGTCATCCCTTTATTAATTGCGCCAAATGGACAGTTAGAGAATTCTGAGTAAATGGTAGTACATGTGTTAGTGACTTATAGATGGGACCAAGATTAAAAGTCTCATCTGAAAGACTATTAGTAAATTTTAGTTGGACAGCCCTGGATTCAACGCTCAAACCAGAGATCAGATGACTCGTGCTCTACCGACTGAGCTAAGTGGGCTGATTTATACAGAATATATCAAAACTTGACACAGAGGTTCTACGACTCCTGTTATTAATGCCATGTAAAATGTTAGTGAGGTAAGCGACAGATTGTGATATCTTACGTCGCCGGGGAACTAGTAGGACTAGCACCAGGGGAGGAGAGTCTGTGAAAGTAAAGTCATTTATTGTTCACACATATACAAGCTTGAAACAACATGTATGGAGAACAGTGCCATGTACTATCATTAATATTAATAAATACATTAATATTTGTGGGGGATTTAATAAATTTCTTTGATTTCGTGGATGACCTCAACCACAAAATTATGTCCCATTGAAATATATTATTTTACAGTAGATCTTTTCATACTACTATTCTTGAGGTTCAAATGGCACACATAGTTCATAATAGAACCGTTTGAAAGTAGATGAGGTTTTCTAATTTTCACTACAGTTTTTCCCTTTCTGAACAAATGCAGCGACTAGGCTAATATTGATACAAGTAAAATGGAAAACTTTTAAATCAAATGAGATTTTACCTACGGCTATTTTCCTACCATTATATGATAAGTAATTGACCCTTCTCAAGTTGTCAACTCTAGGCAAGGATTTTATAACATTGGTAAAATATAACACATGGTTGAGTTAAAAATTCAATGAGTTCACAATATTGGGGATATTTCAGCGCTGCAGGATGCTATTTATATGTTTTAAGCGCTGTGTTAATGCAGTGCCTTATGGGGCTGAGGAAGGGCCTGCACATGGATACATTCGACTAATTACCATTAACTTGGTAAAGGAACAAAACTGGACATACAGGTTTCTGGAATCACACCAAAGGTAGGTAGATATGATAGAAGATCACATATAGAGCACTTACCTATCTACTTTGGATGCTTTATGCCAGGCACCGTATTCTGGTGGTGTCTGTCCATCCTTGTACTTTCCCTGAAATATAGCAAAATATACGTATTGTATGTTGGCTTATTTACCTAAGTTTAATGCCATTTCTCAACAATTTCTCAGTCACATAACCTTATTTTCTGGTTTGTATTCATTTCATAGGAATTCCATGAAAATCAGATTTTAAGCAGCCAAGCATAATTTGTCAGGGATTCTTTTTCTATTTTTAGTAAGAGTGACTTTGACCCCACCTGTCCAACTTTCAATCCCAAGCAGGTTTTCATATCAGTTACCTCTACAGCAAGTTTCATGATGATATCTGAGCCCTTACAAAAATTATCCAAAGGAAGCGAAAAGTGGGTGCCTGCCTGTCCATCCGCCAAAATAGTCAATCTGATAACCAAGTTTTTTCCGTTGAAAAATCTGGTTAACCAGTGTTAAAGACTATCTGTGAACACAACTACAACTATTACAATACCTGTGCAATTGATCCCTGGAGATATTGAGCTACCTAATAGCAACACCACTATTAATATCACACAAGATAATTGATAACATGAAAATAATGATGAGAGTATACTACACATTTCGAGAATAATAGATTAGGTCAAAAAGTCAAACAAGAGGGTCCAAAGGGCCCTGGGTCGCTCACCTGTTTGGCCTAGTGACCTAGATTTTGGCCCAAATGACACAGTATCTAACTTGACCTAGATTTTATAGAGATAAACATTGTGACCAAGTTTCATAAAGATAAAGTCAAAATTGTGACCTCTAGTGTGTTCACAAGATTTTTCAATGATTTGGCCTCGTGACCTAGTTTTTGACCCCAGATGACCCAATATCGAACTTGACCTAAATTTTATAATGATGATCATTGTGATCAAGTTTCATAAAGATAAAGTCAAAATTGTGACCTATAGTGTGTTCACAAGCTTTTTCAATGATTTGGCCTTGTGACCTAGTTTTTGACTCCGGATGACCCAATATCGAACTTGGACCAAAATTTTATAGTGATGATCAGTGTGATCAAGTTTCATAAAGATTAGGCTCAAATTGTGACCTCTAGTGTGTTCACAAGCTTTTTCAATGATTTGGCCTTCAAAGGCTTGTGACCTAGTTTTTGACCCCGAATGACCCAATATCCAACTTGACGTAGATTTTATAGAGATGATCATTGTGATCAATTTTCATAAAGATTAGTCTCAAATTGTGACCTCTAGTGTGTTCACAAGCTTTTTTAATGATTTGGCCTTGTGACCTAGTTTTTGACCCCAGATGACCCAATATCGAACTTGACCTAGATTTTATGGAGATGATTATTGTGATCAATTTTCATAAAGATAAGTCACAAATTGTGACCTCTAATGTGTTCACAAGGTTTTTCAATGATTTGGCCTAGTGACCTAGTTTTTGACCCCAGATGACCCAATATCGAACTTGACCTAGATTTTACAGAGATGATCATTGTGATCAAGTTTCATAAAGATTAGGCTCAAATTGTGACCTCTAATGTGTTCACAAGGTTTTCCTTTGATTTGACCTCGTGACCTAGTTTTTGACCCCAGATGACCCAATATCGAACTTGACCTAGATTTTATGGAGATGATCATTGTGATCAAGTTTCATAATGATCAGGCTAAATTTGTGACCTCTAGTGTGTTCACAAGCAATTGTGAACGGACAGACGACGGATGGACGACGGACGAACCGCGATCACAAAAGCTCACCTTGTCACTTTGTGACAGGTGAGCTAAAAAGAATGAAGAAATAGACAATTATGATCTAAATTATGAAATGAATTATTAAAAACAGCAGAAGATCAAAGATATGAAATAATGCAAATGCTGAATAATAAATCTCAAATGCAAAGATGTGATCAAAATTTTTCATAAATCTTAGTCAAAGTTGACTGAATTCTAGGAGAGAGAAAGAATTGTTCAATTCTACTAAACGCATATTTTTTATTTTGACTTTCAATCACACAAGACACATTAGCTGCCCCACACACCACATGACAAGTAAATTCAATCATTATACGTAAAAATAGTAGTTATTTGATAACCAATGATTTAAAAATAGACCCTCAGTTTTTTACAAACTGTACAAAACTATGCGTTTTAACTGAATATACTAGTATATAATTGTACATAAAATAATTTTATAGTACATTCAATACCAAAATGCTTAGTTATACATAAGTACTAGAATGTGAATATTGATGCATTTCATTTAAGAACAGGACACTTAAAGACTTTCAGTTATTCCAAGAGCAAAATAAAGATTGTAGCAGAGTCGAAAACTGTCAAGACATTGAAGTTCTTCTAGTAGGTGAAATTGCCTTGTTAAGTTTAATCCATTTCAATCTTAAGCACAGAGACATCACCTATCAATTCTTAAGTTCATAATTATGTCCCCATGGTAATCCCAATTCACATCTTCTCAGTTCTGTCGTTTCTCATACAGCTCTGACGGAACTGGAAACATACAAACTGAGCATACACAACATCAGAGTGCTGTCCAAAGGTTACATCATATTTTAGTTAAGTCAGAGCCATATGAAAACAATACTCTTGATGGAATTGAGAAGTGGTGCATCAGGAATACAGTTCCTGTGGTTTCTACAGTTTTATACAGTTTTATTGGTATACATTATGTTAATGATTGATGCCATAAATGATCTTTCACACAAAGTGATATGATTGTACCAAGAGCACATCTAGAACTATTAAGTCATTCTGGTTATGTCAACAATGTACATCTCAATGACTCAGGTTTGTCAATAACGTTTTCTAAGCCAATCAAAAATGACTAACACATCTCCCCCATTATATATTTCCGCATTGATCTCTGGCATGGAATATTCTGCTAGTCAGTATTCCTAACAGTGAATGATGCAACAAGAAATGCACAACAGTTGAACATTGATTTTACTATTATTTAAATTCATGTTCCGCAACTTCGGCTTTCTGGATTTCTAACCAGAATTTGCATCTAATTCAGAGGCAAAGTAGCAGATTGATTTCTCCATTGTAAGGAAGAATTCAAAATTTAGACATAAGAGTTTAGAGTTACTCTTTGACTATAGAGTAAGGTGTAAATCTTTGACTTTCGAGGACGGAGTAAATTAGCCACTGTCAAAACACAAGCAGGAACTTAAGCCAGATTTCCTTGCTAGCAATGTAGCAGTACAACAATCAACATTAGGTTTCCATACTAAAGCATAATGATATCTATACACTTAACACATTGAACTAGACAAGACAATAGAACACACCCTAATTATGTGTTTTGACAGTCATAGTGACCTTGATTTTGAAGGACAAGACCGGGGCCTTGCACATGACACTTAGTCTGATCACATGGTGATCACTTATGTCATATTGTTTCAAACCTTGCACAACATAATCATTAAAACGTTCTGACAGACAAATTGACAAACAGAAATTATATACCTCAGTTAAGGGCATTAAACAAGCTACATGAAATACATAAAACAAGAGACAGACAGACAGATGAACAGACAGGACAGCAACAAGATAATGTCAGGACAGCAACAAGACACTGACAGGACAGCAACAAGACGCTGTCAAGGAACGATGCCAACAAGATCACAGCAAAGCCAAGCATCACGCTAAACAACCTACCAAGAGTTTCTGAGCAATACTGGATGATCTCTGAAATGTCGGGGGATCAACTTCAGACCATTAAGATACAACAAAACATTATAGAAATAATCAACAGATACAGACATAAAAATTATACAATATAATGATAATCACAGTTCAGTTCAATACTATATGTTGCTGGCTTCAAATGAGAAGGTCGGATGTAAGAATCATGTTTTTTGATATAACAAGAAAAATCTGCTCGAAAATGATTCATTACTTATGGTAAAACAAGCTTTTTCAACTTCAGTTTGGTCACCGTGACAAGTTCCTACTTTCTCGAAAATAGGCTCATAAGAAGCACCTGTGTGATGTTGATTTTAAATATGTATCCGTCTAATACTTGAAATGTTGGATAGTGTTGTATGACTTTGACAATGTAATGGTTTATTGTGGTAAACAAGTATGCCAAGTTTGAAAGCAATGCCTTCATGGACTTCAAAAATATTTGAGTTTCAAATTTTGTGACAAACAAATGAAGAAATTAACTAACAGACAGGTGCTGATGCTGGGGCATTTAAGCAGGCACCAGTTAATTTAGTATGAAGCAGAACTTGTGATGATCATTATAAAGTTGATGATGATATTATGTGTTAGTCTGTCATGGTATGATATGCTATCTTTCATACTCCCAACATAACCAATATACACAATAATGATACAATGAGGTTGGCATGAGTTTAATTAAATACTGACAGCATACATAGCAAATTATAAATCAAACAAAATTGAACTTAAAATAATGACACACCAAATCTGCCAATATAAAAGCATGTATCAGAGTTCACCATCTGGTTAAAAATTGTGGCAGGCTCGAGAAATTAAAATAATTTGCAAAATCTAACCCCTTCTTCATAAATACATTTAACCAGTCACCTAAACTGATTTCTATCTCACCGTATGAAGTTTCGAGGTCTAAAGCAGGGTTCCAACAAATATTCTCAGTCAAAATTTTTGCTCAAGTTCCAAATTTCCCTGACTATTTTCAAAATTCCCTGACTTCCCTGACCTTGAAAAATTAAGTTTTCTCTGACTTTTCCCTGAACGTGGGAACCCTGTCAAGATTATACTACCAAATTAGTTTTACTAAACCGAAAAACTTTTTTTCAGATAATTTATCCAGGAGTATGAATTTCTCTCTAGATGAAAGGGTTAACTCTGATATCATCACACAAGCAAATTAACAGAAATATAAGCAAAATTAAGCTGTGAACAATGCCCATCTCAGCTCAAATTGAGATTTTTACACAAGTAGAGAGTTTCGCCTGTCATAAACACCGGACAAAGACTTTGGGGAGCGATACTGATTTTAGAAAACAATCTTAATGAAATGTGAAATTTTTGAGCTGAGATTGAGCTCAAATTGAGATGAGTTTTCATGAGATCGGGGCTCGACTGAAACATGATGTATATATGATTATATTGTTACCTTGTTTTCTTCCCTTTCCTCAGCTTGCATCCATATTGGTTTGTTATCACCTGTAGAAATAATTTTAAACCTAAATAATGTTTTCATCAGGATGTAGCATATCTAAATATATAAATAAGATTATTAATTAAGTTAAGTTACCAACACTTTTCAGCTGTTTAGCCACTCAACCACCCTTTAACGTTTTTATACCATAAGAGATGAAATGCACATCAAAAGCCAGTCTTCAAGCCATTTGATTTTAAGTACCCTATTCCACCACCATGTACACAAATCTCTCTCTCCAATCAATGTAAGTGATCACCCTTACTCGAATAGCACTGACATCTTTCCCATTTAATTCTTACAATTAGTTGAAGACACCAATAAATCCACCAAATGTTCAGCTATTTCACTTTCTCAAAATTTAAAAAAAATGATTATTAATTATATACGGAGTTGGTGAATGGTAGAATTTCGTGAAATTAAAAAGCAGCAAAAGTGTTCAAAACATTAATATGGACATTGCAAGAGACTTAAAAGCCTGATATTTTGTAGTCATGAATATGCCGAAGATCGGAAAACACGAAAGTTAGTATTCGCAAAAATAAATTTGTTTACAGTATTGTTCATAATCATAAAATTTACCTCCAACTTTTCCGAATTCCTTCTCATGTGCACGAGTGAGAATTTCTTTATATAAAACTTCAGCTTGTTTATATTTGCCTTGTTTTAAAAACGCTGACGCCTGTAAATAAAACAATACACTTCAATCAACAAATAACCCAATTCACGATAATTGTGAAGTAAATCCTACATTATCTTTCAGTCAATTTTAACAGCCCTTAAAGGTACATTACAAGGGTTGCCTGCAAGACTGTCATATGTACTTTTTTAATACCAAGCAGCTACAGCAGTCTTGCAGGCAACCCTTGAAATTTCATTTAGTATGTTTATAAAATTTCTACAACTTACTTCAGTTAAAAACTTTTTTTTAAATTTATTAACAAGTTTTTAATCACTTCCATATTGATGATGATTAGTAATACCTCCCTTGGTTACCAACCAGTAGGTCCCATCAGTTTCTTGAATTTCTACAGACAAGGTTTGAACCTTGCCCAAGATAAGATTCATATCTAGGACTGATCAATTTTCCTTTCAGAAGGTTACTAACAGTCAGGGACAAAAGTCTTAAATGCTATATGAAAAGCAATACTTAAATGAATGAATTACAAGTTTATATTCATTCTATTATCAATATGAAATTATTTTCACAAGCTATTTGAAACTTTTACTTGATTTTAAATTGGTACATGTAACAAAGCGGCGTAAGCACTAACTATTATAAATTTGTCCCTTTGGTGCAACAAGGTTGTATCTGATTATACAACATATAGTAAGATACAACCTTGTTGAACCAAAGGGACAAATTATAACCGTGTTTGGTACAGAGAACAGGAGTATACTGTCAGGCATACAATCTAGGCCAATCCATTGGTCAATAACTCCACATATACCCATGTGTTGTTTTACTGCATATCATTCCAAACCAATAGGATCATACATAAAGCTCATGCATATTCCAATACAATAACCAGGGGAGGGTAAACACTTCCAGTTACAGATTCTTTCAGAAAAGAGAGTGACAGTTTATGAGTAGAGATGGTCCGCATTGCTCTGTGTAGTGGTGTTGTGAAAATACTGTTTTCTGTGCTCGTCTGGATAAGTTGAGTGCTGCCTTCCCTGCCCGATTTCTATATATCTTTTTTTCAATTGAGCAAATGTGTGTGTTGTAATTCAATGTTGACCATAATGAAAATTGGCCAGTCAATTATGTAATCAACAGAAAACTAAGTTACAATTATTATTATTAAAGCTGTGTATCAATACACATATAGTGTAAATTTGATGAAAACTAACTTCTGAATCAATTGATCATTGTAATGTGACCATGTTTTATGGTATTAAATTAAACTGCATAAAGTGTATTTTCACGACGCCATCGTTCTAGACAGTAGACTTGGATATGTATATTAATCATGATGAACTTGTTTCACACACGGAACTATCTATCCATGCAGGGAAGGAAAATCAATGTCCGATTCCGATATCAAATATTCATTTCTGGCAAGCTTGAGAGGAATACTATTGATTCTGTGTGTATGTTATGCAAGAAATGAAATGATCTGGAAATATTTGACACTATACAAACAGACTGGAGATTAATATTACAGCACAGACAACTTAAACATCACTAGGGTCTTACACATTACTAGGGTCTCAGCTAAAGATTACGCTGTAACTAAAGACAAGTGGGTGTTTATTTTTGTTTTATGTTGTTTCTTAACATTTTTTCTGTTATCTATAACAGCAGATTCCCTTAACCAGTGTTCCTGAACTGTATCCTAACCAGAACTAACCTACTGTTCCACGAGCAACCAACAACTTCTCCACATGTGGAGAAAAATCAACATTTTTCATGGAAGTGTTTGACCTGCTGGGACTTTGATTTTCATGTTACAAATCAAGCGCAGATTACCACAGCAGTGGCTTCTTTTGATTGAATACTCAGGGCAATTATAATTTGTAATGTTATAGATATATCAAATTGCTTAGTGAAGAATTTAATTCTGTTACTAACCATATTGTACAATTCTTTCTTTTAAGATAAAACCTTTTGAATGAACTTACATAATGGTTGGAGGCCCAAAAATTAGTCCATTACGGTACCTTAAGTATTAGGTAAAACATAGTCAAACTAAAGACAGAGACACGCTTATATACACTAAAATAAGAAGATATAGTCCACAGCAAAACTGAACTAAATAGAAGCCACAAACTAATGCTAGAAGTTCATAACAAATAAAGAACACTATAATCCTATGATAAAACTGAGTCACAAAATATTTGAAAACAAAGCATGGTAATTAGATGTAAATGAAAAGTCTTTTATGAAGACTTATATACCAGATGGAGCATTTGACTAGAATTTTTTTTTTTTAAATGACAGAATGATATTTCCATTCATTTCCAATGAGGTTATATAGCATTTCTATAACACTTTTTCAGTCCAATATAGTAGCCAGTTAACCAACCCTTTTTCTGTAACTAACAACCATGATGGCATCATTAATAATTTGCTCTCCCACATGTCACAGACTACTCCACATGTGGAAGACACGACCAATGTGACATAACATGTGCAACTAGGGAATCACACGATGATAAGATGGAAATTTGGATGTGAGCATTGTGAGGTAAAACCTTGATTGCAAACAACTATAAAATAACATAAATATCATTCAAAAACAGTGACTGAAAAGTTAAAACCAAAAATATTTTTATCTTACCAAATTATTTTTAGTTTTAGCTACATTATGGTCATCTGGGCCCAATTGTTTCAGGTATATTTTTAATGCACGAGTATAATAATGTTCAACCTGCAATGGTACAAAGTGGAGAAACGTGCATGCAATCACGATAACTAGAAAAATAAAATTATACCAAGTGAAGACAGAAAATATACATAGAGACATTATGAGACGCAACGTGGGAAAAATGGTCCAATTTTTTTCTACCCAATTTTTAATGAAATATCAGATAATTTACCAAAATGTCAGATTTTTTAAAATCAGTTTTAAGCATAGATGTCTCGCCGTATAATGTCAAACAATGACATCTTTTACAACATTTTTTTAAAATTTCAAACTTCAAACGACAATGTTTAGATGCATGTTTACATGCTCAAATATCAAATTTTGGAGAAAAATAGAAATTTTGACCAATATCTATTTCAATGATTCTCCATGAGGACCATTTTTTTCAAGTTGCGACTCAATTATAGACATATAAAGTACATATTATGAGGATAAACATGGCTCTGTACACAAGCCTACCAGATATCAATGAACAATGTTCAGCAAATAAATAATCAAACAATTGAAAAAATTATACTGAAATTCAAGAAAAAAGTAATAATTTTGAGAATAATTTTATATTTTAGAAGATGTATTGCAAGAAAAAATGTACTTCGTAATATCAATGTTCAATCATGAACATTTCGGTCCTTGGTCTGTCATCTTTTTGTATTTTTTCTATGGGGGCAATCAACTCATTAATTTCATTGATACCTGCAATTCTAGCAAATTGACAACCAAGGCAAAAAGGTACAACAAATAATAGAAGCAAATAGCCACAGCAACTTTTGTTCCTATCTTTGTCAAAATGATATGAATGACTGAACCACTGAACCGAGAAAAAATGTGAAATACCAAGATTCCTTGTTAATATGCTTCCCACATGCATTATTAATAGAGAATGCTCACTGAAAACTGACATGAAAAAGGAAACCTGTTCTCTAAGAACCCTGCACAAATCAACACTTCTGATAGCAGCCAACTTTCATTTCACATTGAACATGATTACATCAAAACAGAGATTAAGATTAAGTTTCTTGAGTCCTTAAACTAGGTACCATTCCTTATATGTTCTTCCTAATAGCAACGATGGAAAGCATGTGATTACCAAATGAAATGACAATGATGACAGTAGGCTATGGTTGAGGTTGAAGGGGGTACAATATAAAAACATAACTACGATATGGAATAAGCTTATATGGACCAACATTAAACAGAATTCATGCCTTGGATATTCCATAGAATATAAGAGTCCAAATCGAAACTGACCATAGGATATTTGCAATAAGGGCAATGGCCCATCATTCAGAGTGTACATTAATGCACAACAATGTCATCTGTTATAATGAATCAAAGTTATCTGCACTTGCACTATTTCAAAACATAGAACAAAAGCGGGAACTAATTCAGAGTCACTTGCACAAACCTCAATTCACTATTAAGCCAATCAGACAATAAACCAATAGGCATACAAACAATTATGTTAACTGAAGTTTGCAGGGAATACCTAAGCTGAAGCCATGAGATAAAAAATAAAAAGTTCTCGAAAACAAAGAAACCAAAATAAAATTATAACAGAATATTGTACCAAATAAAACGAATGTCATGATGTTACTACACACTAAGCAATAGTACAGAGCCATGTTACACCATATGTCATACAAATACAGCCTACAACAGCCGAGCTTACCAAGTTGTTTTTAGTTTTAGCTACATTAGGGTCATCAGGGCCCAGTTTAGATTCATAAATCTCTAGAGCCCTTTGATAGTACTGTTCCACCTGTGGGTCAGCATTAAACATTCATACATTCTTTATAGACAATATCTCATCAAATATAGAATCTTACAATCAAACATTAAGACCGACATGTTTTTATTACAAAATTCACAGTTCATACATTCTTTATAGACAATATCGCATCAAATATAGTATCTTACAATCAAATATTAAGACTGAAATGTTTTTATTACAAAATTCAAATAATAATATAATTTGAGAGCTCGGTGCAGAACTATGGTAACTACATCAATTTACAGAGGCATGTACCACAGTTTTGCACTGAGCCCTCAAAATTTTATTATCATTACAAGTATATAATACAAGCAGTAACTATTGTTCTTTATTAAATTCAAAAATTCTAAGCTATTAAATGAAAGTATGAATGCCAATTTATACTTCTCATATATCTGAAAATGAAATGTTGAAGCACAATCACAATCCACAAACAGATACAATGAACTTAGATCAGTCATAAAAACACCATTTTCATATATCAGTTTTGACTATTTTAGCCTTACAAAATGTACCAGTTCATAAATTTCAAATATAAATATCTTTATTTTGTTTATAAAGAAGGGAAAATGTTTAAACTCATTTCATTGTATAAAATATTCTTATATTGAGATTTAAACTCACCTCTTCATATTTGCCTTGATTTTGACAAAGTAGAGCTAAATTATTTAGTTGCTTAGCAACATCTGGATGATCTTCACCTAAAACCTGAAATTATAAAAGTTCATATGCATTTTTAGAGTTATGGTCCTTAATGGTTGAAATTGGTTCACAGAGACATACAGTGACATTAGTTTGTTGCATATTTGCGAAGAATTTACTGGAATAAAAGCATAAAAAAATCAAAATAATGTTATCACGAGAATTGCTTGTACCTCTGAAAAAATTCACAAACATGACATTTCAGCCTTGTTTTTGAAACAAGTTTTTAAATATTACAAGTAATTAGGAATTGCAAGCAATACAGAAGTCCCCTATCTGGTTTTCAGGTTGTCAATGTTTCTGTTGCCATGGTAACCACAATGTTTGTTCAAAATTAAAAAAAAAATTGAATGTGCGTACTCTCCTCATTAGTACCTAGCCACAGCATAAAAACTGTTATGGTTGGATCCAGACTTCTTGACAGACAGACAGACGGACAGACAGAGGGCAAACCAATAGTCCCCTCTGGACTATTGTATTTAAACTTTAGGTACTTACCTTTTCTCTAATTTCTAGCGCCCTTTTACACAGGGGTTCAGCCTCTTTGTACTTGCCACGTTTGCCATATAACACAGCTAAATTATTTAAAGTGGCAGCCACCTGAAACAGATTCAGTACACAGTCAAACAAGAGTTACCTATCATTGTGTAAAATACGAGATAGGGACTTTCAGTTAATTATGAAACAAGGGTCCTAAATAAATAGCGATTGGTTGAGGCCAAAATAAATAGCACATAACTCCTAGATTAACATTCCTGCCCACTCTCTAAAGGACACAAGTTTTTTCTCATTTTAGACATTTTTCAAAATCTTATTGCATAATTACAATACAATGCCATTAAGCCCGGTTTCCGGTTTTCCTGGAGAACGGCTCATATATCGACGGTGCCAAACCAAAACCCCGTAACTCAATTTTGGCGCGAAAACTTTTTTTCAGCATCCGCATCTGCTAGATTTCCCGCGCATTTCTGTCTAGTCGCCATCTTAATAGCCAATCGCGTTACTTCAATACAGCAAGGTGACAAAATACCATATTTTTATTGGATTCAAAAAGATTAGTCGAAAATTCCGTACATGACAGTACAAACTCCGATTTAGTACAAGTCAACATATTCTTGTACATGTCTGACTTGATTTTGGTTCCAAATAGGATCAGGTAGGGTGTCATTACGTCACAAGATGTCGGTATTATTTCAATGGAGTAAAAACGTTTTTTTCGTCTCCTGAAATGTTTTTTTTGCAGTTACAGGGTTTGGTTTGGCACCGTCGATATATTCCTGTTTCAAAACCTTTAAAACTTGACATGGTCAAAAACCTTATAAAAGAAGCATTTGGATGATAATCGAGGAATTCATTTATTATGGCCAAGAGAAGGAAATTGGGCAAAATGTTGAAACATATTTTTTATCCAGTTATATACAATCGTGTATACACCAAATCACAGAAGCAGGATTGTTAGATTTAATTGAAGATACTGGTATGTTTAATGTAGCAAATATACAGTGCTCACCAAAAATATGAATACAGAGAGTTTTCCCCCCATTTACTTGCCTGTATAACACTACTTGCAGAACAGTAAAGCAACAATGTTTTTGAAGACCAGGAATTTTTTTTTTATTTAGTGTTAAGACAATACATTGATTGGTACCCTAGATGGAAAATATTAAGTTTCTTTGCCAGCTTTGAACGACAACATGATCATATAATATGGCAAATTCAGCCCCTTGAACCCCATAGTTTATTTTTAAATCAGAAAATGTTCATCTTTCTATCTGTCACATTTTTTACTCCTTCATTAACTGTTTTTTTTAGAAATTGCAAACAATGTTACTGTCTGACCATAAGATATGGAATAATTAAACCAATTATAATTCTGCATCTGTCAAAAAGTGTGTCCATATTTTTGGTGCGCACTGTATAAGCATTTAGTAAACTGGAATATAGAGCTGAAAAGTTACTATAGAAAAAAATATATTACAGTAACACAATACACCAGGCATGAGAATATTTGAAAACAATACACACGGACAATGTCAATGTTGCCAGCCCTGAAGATGAAATAATAAAAGCTCCGCGAGTCGCATGTGTCGCCTGACTACATGAAATATGAGAATTGATGTTGTTAGTGACTTAACCTTACTTTAACAACAATAATGTAGGATCTGTCATGAGTTGTCAGACAACGGGTGGCGCATTCTTTTTATCATATTATCATAGTTACTGGGTCAATATAACGTCAGCAATAACAAATTTAAGTCGTTGGCGCTAAGTACTAGTACTGTTTCGCGCCAAAAGGATGGCGACGTCACACATTAAAAGTTTGTTCTTACACGCGTTGGAGAACAACGTTCCGCGACTTGTTCTCCCATGGCAGATCACAGTTACTAGTTTTGTGCCTTTTTTGTGAAAGGGACATAATTAAAAAACGATGCAAGGATGAGTTATAGTTCTTGTGCACTGCACTTTGGCTTATTGCAAGAAACATGCATACCAAATCTTGAGTCATTTGAACATAAGGCGACAAAGTTATGCTCTTCAATTTGACCTTTGACCTCTAACTGTGACCTTGACCTTTGAGAAAAGAACCAGGGGTTGCTCATGACACTTCGATTAATAGAGGTTGACATTCATGGCAATTTCAAGCAAGATTGGTCAATGCATGACAAAATTATAGTCCAGACAAGCTTCTTTAGAAATTTGATCTGCAACTGTGACCTTGACCTTTGATATAGGAACATGAGGGTTGAGCATGACACTCCAGCATATGGAGGTGAACATTCATGCCAAATGTAAGACATATTGGTCAATGCACGGCAAAGTTATGGTCTGGACAAGCTTCAATTTGACCTTCAACTGTGACCTTGACCTTTGAGATATGAACCTCAGGGTCTGTCATGAACCTCTGTCTCATTAAGGTGAACATTGATGCCAAATATAAGAAAGGTTGGTCAATGCATGAGTGAGATACAGCCCAGACAAGGTCTATAATGGTCATTTTTGATGTTTGACCTCTAAGTGTGGCCTTGACCTTTGAGCTAGATACCTGGATCTTGCGCACTGCACACCGCCTCATGGTGCTTAACAACTATGTCAAGTTATTTAAAAAAGAGTCAATGCTTGAGTGAGATACAGCCCGGACAAGGTCTATAATGGCCATTTTTTACTTTTGACCTCTAAGTGTGACCTTGACCTTTGAGCTAGAGACCTGGATCTTGAGCACTGCACACCGCCTCATGGTTCTTAACAACTATGTCAAGTAATTTAAAAAAGAGTCAATGCTTGAGTGAGATACAGCCTGGACAAGGTCTATACTGGGCATTTTTTACTTTTAAACTCTAAGTGTGACCTTGACCTTTGAGCTAGAGACCTGGATCTTGCGCACTGCACACCGCCTCATGGTGCTTAACAACTATACCAAGTAATTAAAAAAAGTGTCAATGCATGAGTGAGATACAGCCCGGACAAGGTCTATAATGGTCATTTTTTATGTTTGACCTCTAAGTGTGACCTTTGAGCTAGAGACCTGGATCTTGCGCACTGCACACCGCCTCATGGTGCTTAACAACTATACCAAGTAATTTAAAAAAGTGTCAATGCATGAGTGAGATACAGCCCGGACAAGGTCTATAATGGTCATTTTTGATGTTTGACCTCTAAGTGTGACCTTTGAGCTAGAGACCTGGATCTTGCGCACTGCACACCGCCTCATGGTGCTTAACAACTATACCAAGTAATTTAAAAAAGTGTCAATACATAAGTGAGATACAGCCCGGACAAGCAATTTGTGACGCCGCCGCCGCAGCCGCAGCCGCCGCCAAAGTAATACCTATATGTCGCCTTTTCAGGCGACACAAAAATAATGAGGAGAATGAACAGTGTAGATCAAACCTAATTTGTTCTGTTACAAGAGTAAAACTTTCCTATGAGAAGCTTGTAGATTAACTATCAAGACTGATTATTGCAAAAACACTGAAAGTGCCAAATTCAAAAGAAAATTGACAAAGATTCTCATGCCTGATAAATAAGGTGTCAGAACCATGAAAATAAGTATGGTCAACAAAAATTCAATTCCTCAGAGATTGAGTAAAACAATGAAATGTTTTCTTCCTGTTTGTTATCCCACAATGCATTATAAAAGTGAGGGTCGGTCAAGCTCCACCAAGCACAGTAGGTAGAGTAAATTAATACATAGATATATCGCTGGCTTAGAATGAGAAGGTCATAAGTACAAAATTGATATTTTGAGAAAACAAGAAAAAAATTGCCTGACAAATATTATTTACTTATGGTAAAACAAGATGTTTCAACTTCCATTTGATCAACATGACAAGTTCCGATTTTCATGAAAATATGGGCCCTGTGATGCTGATTTTAAATATGTATCAGTCTTATAAGGTTGTAAGTAGTAGTAGGGACCTTCTCATTCTAAACCAGCGATATAAAGATCCGTATAGTTGTATGTTTAATATACAGTCGACACTCGTTATGTCGACATTTTTGGGACCGTCAAAGTTGTGTCGACATATCCGGAGGTCGACACATCCGGATCCAACATTACTGACAAGTTTTCCTACCTTATATACAAGTGTATAAGCATATTATGATTCGACATTAAACTTTCGTTTCGCCGTTATAGCGGTGTTGTAATATTAACTAGTCGTATTTTTTACTTTGTGCAAACATTTGTCAAATTTGCGCTGTGACAGATATCATTTAAAACACAAAACTGTTGATTAAATAATTATTTAATTTATGCGCTGAGACAGGTATCAAGTTGTTTTCAAACTTCGATTTAACACCATTCAATTTCAGTGTGAACAATTTAATTGTTTAACAAACAAATAAATTAATGGGTCGAGACAGAAATAATTTCACGGTCAATTAACAACTTTTCTATTTCAATCACTTTTGACTTGATGTCGACACAAACAATGACAATAAGGTGCGAAAATATCATTTCGGCCAGAAAAGTCATGTCGATATAACCGGAGTGTCGACATAGGCATGTCGAGTCAAACATCAGTTTTTATATAGAACACAGAGTGACCAAAATCGGGGATTTTCAAGTATGTCGTCTAAACCGGAGTGTCGATACAAGCGATGTCGACACAACGGGTGTCAACTGTATAAACATCCCTCAGTTTCAGCGATACAAGTTATCAATGATTAGTTTCTTTGTAGAGTTTCCATTCTGTAAGCTGTATCCCCATGCAAACATGTATGTAACAAGGCAAATATAGTGCAAGCAATATACATAAAGTGTGGGGGGGGGGGGGGAGTTTGTGAGTGTCCTCGTGGTGGAGACAGGTGTGTGTGTGTGAGCGAGATGTAATAACATTGATATTTCATCATCACATAAGGGAGTGTACTCATTATCCAACTGATGGAGCATACCCACGGTGCCGAACCAAAACCCCGTAACTCAATTTTTGCGCGAAAACTTATTTTTCAGAATCCGCATCTGCTAGACGTCCCGCGCATTTCTGTCTTGTGGCCATTTAAATAGCAAATCGCATTAATTAGATGGCGACAACAAAAAAATGCGCGGGACGTCTATCAGATGCTGCAAAAAAAGTTTTCGTGCCAAAATTGAGTTGAGGGGTTTTGGTTCGGCACTGTCGATACACATTATATTACACTTGAATATAGGAACTCGAGTATAGATGTCAGAAATAGTGTTATAACTTATATCATATAAAATTCTTCCTAAATGTCGACCAACAGACAGATCCAATAGGTTAGGAAAAAAATTATTCTAGCGACTTCTGAAACCATCAAAATCAGGATTCCTGTGACCCCCTAAAAAAGGAAAGTCTCGATTCTCCTGTGACCTACTAAACCAAGAAAGCCAAAGATTCTTATATTGACTCCTAAATCAAGAGTTACATCTGAATTATGACTATCATAATTTGAAGATGTGTCATCAAAAAGCTAAATCTTATTAGTATATCATTTGATAATGTTGGTTCTTTAGTTAAAAGGCACCTTATGTTTCTAATAATTTGGTCAATAATCTAAACAAATAATGATGAAATAATGAGCGCTACATAGCTACCACAACAAATATAACATTGCGGTCTTCACTTAGTGTCTAACAGCATTCATTTGAAGGTGGGAAGGTGAATGTGTAGGCTGACTAGGTCAAAACATAAATATATTTATCTATAAACCTGCTCAATCATGCGTGTAACAATAATTAATGAATATGATTTGTTTAAAATTTCTGAAATATTTTCGAAAGAATACTTTTGTTTTCTATCTGTTAAATTTCAGTAGGAATTTGGTATAAAAATAAACTTAAAAGCAAACAGCAACCACAATAAGCAACAAACTAAAAATATAAACATACATCCATGCAAACTAGCAACTTAATATGAAATTATTTCTTTTTAATCAAAAAACACAATATTTTTTTTTTAAAATAAGGAAACTAAAAATAATTGGCAAAAAAATAATACAACATCAAATGTGCTACTCAAATAACAGAATGGTTAAATTCTTTCTGACCGGTGAACGTTACTGTGGAAATGAGGAAAAATAATATAACTCGTCACATAGGTACAACAAGCATGCTCCGTTTTAAACTCACAGCCGGATGATCTGGTCCTAAAGTTTTCTCTCGTATTCCAAGAGCATCATTTAATAAATTGGCCGCTTCCTTATATTTTCCTTGATCTCTGAAAATATTCGTAATTCACACATCGTCAGCTACAAATCTAATATATTATTGACATAAAAACCATCCAGGAAATGTTTCTAGACAGCTGGGTGTTAAGTAAATGACATCTAATTTCTGAAACATTCCAAAATTCTATCTTGTACAAACAAAAGCCAGGCAAGGCCCGTGACTCACTTTATTACTAGCTAAACTTAGTCAAGTCAAAACAGCAGCGACTACTTTTTTCAAAACAGTGATATGGAGCTTTTCTTTTTTCTAATCTTTTTTTCTTTTTTCTAAGAAGATCACTAAATGATGTCATATAAACACCCGGTTGCATTAGAATTCATTTCACTGGAACAGTCACATAACATCAAGCCTTTGTGTTTGTTGCGTACAAAGTACACTGGCCAGACATCACCACCAATCCGACCAATATAACTGGTACACACATTCACACAAAAAC
The DNA here is from genome assembly GCA_963678985.1 of Spisula subtruncata. Lineage (NCBI taxonomy): Eukaryota > Metazoa > Mollusca > Bivalvia > Venerida > Mactridae > Spisula > Spisula subtruncata. Next base: position 54,619,534 of record OY787661.1, on the reverse strand, counting down.
ACTTGTTAACGATTAAAGATTGTACTTATGACACTCACAGCTGGGTGGTCACGCCCTAGAGTTTTTTCACGTATTTTGAGAGCATCGTTGAGAAGGTTACCCGCTTCTTTGTATTTTCCTTGATCTCTGCAAATTCCATGCAAAATAGAGAACACAACAACATACAAATAATATGAACTAAGGCACCGCCTAAATGAGGGATTAAATACACATTGGATATCTGCTATAGAAACTGACTAAATATGAGTTGAATTTAGATGTAATCAAATATACAAAGATAGTTATTGATCAGCAACTGATCACTTTTCCTCTTTAAATTTAAGACCAGAAATAATAATTATTCAAAATTTTAGATTGGCTATGTATCTGTGGTTTATGTTTGGAATAAGTGTAGGCATCCCTAACCTGGAGTTTTACCTATATTATACTGATTTGTTATACATTGCAACGTAACGTCATGAGTCTATTTGGCGTACTTTTGGTATGACGTCATTTCCTGTTATTTGTGACGTCATGACATCACGTCTTGTATTGGCGCCGTGTATCCAGTACAGTAGAGTATTTTTTAATTCCCTTTGTTTTTTTAAATAGTTTGTTTTATTTATTGAATATTTTTAAAGACGGTTATAATTCGAAAGAAAATGATAGGGGGCAACCGTTTACAGATTACTATTTTTTCATTTTCAAAGGAACATTCACCTCGGAAAACTGCCTGAAATTTTTGACCGGAAATAACTTTTTTGGAAAGCATTAGTACCTGCAGAGACTCGACGAAGATACGCACGTGGACATTATTGGTATGGGTATTTACAATAGCCAGCTTCGCTGGCTATTTAATCCCCTATCAATGTTTATGCGAGGCTGTCCATATGCAAACCATCCAAATGCATATTTTTCAGTAAAATCTCATGGGTGTCAAAGGATTCAAATTTAAAATCAGGAAAGTCATACGCGATCAATCCTTTTTGACAAACAAGTGGCATTCAACCACATTGTTTCATGAAATAACTTATATTTTGTTCAAAAATCATGGCTCTTTCAGGTTACGTAAATCCGGAAGTCTGGATAAATCAGGAAAATTGACACCTCTGAAATCTAGAAGGGGTTTGGACACAGCAACATAATTATGTCTTCCACAAAGGGACATAACTCAAGCAATAACCATCCTGCCTAAAAACTCCTGAAAGTTTCATTGAAATTCTACCAATGATTAAGGTGGAAAAGCATAGACAAACTCCCTGACATCCACTTGGCACAGAGGTCGATCGGATAACCCGCTAAAACATGAATGAAGTATGCATTTAGAATGACTTAATTAAGAAGTCAACAACAAATATGCTTATTGCGCAATCAACAAATGAATAATTGAACTGTTGAGTGACATAACCGTGCAGACTAAGCATTTACTGAATAATTGAAGACACGGAAGCCTTAGACCTGAAAATTCCATCTGAAAGTCTGAGTAACTTTAATGTATCGCTCAGCATGAAATATTCATATGACTGACACAAATGATAAAATTTTAATTATTGACAATTCATTTCAGTGAATTCTAGAAAACATTAAAACCCAGAATTTAAACATGAAAGTGAAACAACAATATTTATTATTAACTTTCTTCACACATGATGTGGTTATGACAGTGTTTTTGAAATTGCTTTAAAATACAAACCATTACATGATCCAACTGATCTCAAAACATTACTATGACCAAATCCACCCTTAGAAATATCAAATGCTGCTATGCAAACAACTTAAGATCTTACAAGTTGAAAATCGAAACATCATTAAAACTGAATGATAATGTATGACTAAAGAGTCAAATCAAAACATTACCATACCCAAATGATCCAGGGGTCCTACTGATGTATAATGCCTGATCCTGAAAACAAGCTGAAAGTCTGTTTCGGGGGCCATTAGAACACATTCTAGCACCTTTACTAGGTCTAGGTTTCTAACATTGTTCTATTGTTAAAATTGGGAGAATAGAGCTTCAAATGACCATAATTTTGTCAATTCTTTTAATTTATTTTGTATAGAAAAGTTGATTCTTTAAAATGCAGCAAATCTGGATTTCTGGATTATTTCAGAATGGTAGAACCCCTGATGATTGTAACGATTTTATATAAGGATTGATAACAACATGTGACACACTAACCTGTATACAAGAGCGAGAATGTTTAACATTGTTGCGACATCAGGATGATCATGTCCACTAGTCTTCTCCAAATCTTCTAACGCTTGTTTACATAATGGTACCGCTACCTCGTATCTACCCTGTGACGCATATTGTATGACTAGATTATGTAACGTGCGTAATCGTGCAGGAATTTCATACCCACCACTTGCAGCTTGGGCCATTGCACTGGGTTGTGAGGGGGATAACACTGAAACCATAGAAAACGTTACTGAAAATATTATGTATAATAACTATCTCTTTGTAACTAGCCTTCTTATTAAAGAGTTATTATTGAGGTGCAATTAAGAGCTAAAAGAGGCAAAAGGTTCCATGTATTTCATCCAAATCAACATTTTGAAATTTGACTTACATAATAATACAGTGTGTTTTAAAGCTGGTTGCAAGTTTTCAAATCCAACATTATTTTTAATCATCGTCAAAATCAACACAGAGCTTGCCTTACACTGTTTTATGACTTTCACAAAGCATAACATTGTCGAATTTTCTTATTTCATCAGCATAGAAGTTTTCACACGTTAATGTGGTTCGCTTGCATCACAGGTTTTCATATTACAAACATAATACACTGTAGTTGTTAATGAGGAGATCTATATGCAGATCTACATTCTAATGTTTTACATTCATAATTTGAGTATATTTTTTCATATCAGCAATTCAAATTTAACAATAAACCATGCGTTCCTCACTTTGATATAAGGAGAGAAATTAGAACCTGAAATCTGATTGTTTTTCAGGATGATACTTGGAATAAACCAGGTCTGAATGTAATCAAATAATTTACCTTCAGGATTATTTTGTTCTTCATCATCTTCAGGGAAGCCTAGTTCAAGGTTTGTACTCGTGTGCATACTTGAATCTGTACTTTTCTCTGTCTCTTTTTCACCTCCTTCAGACTATGGTAAAAAAATACATAGAGTATAATCAACCATTTAATATGACATGTTATGACATAATGACTTATGAGTGGTATTTTGTTGTGCTTCTGAAGCAATGGCATCCTGTTCTTATGTTGTTGTGTTTAGTTAGCAAATATAGATAAACCATGTTTTTTTAGCCGTGACGGAAGGTTACACTTCGTAGTCATGGTATGTGAATATACCTGGTTAAAATCCTTTGGGCCATGGATTGGTTTCTATCATTGATCACAAATATCAAGCCTTAATACATACCCAATATCTATCCTTTGAGGGCAAATCAACCTTCCTGCATAAATTAGTCACGGCTCAAAAACATGATTTATCTATACTGATTTGAACGAGACTGCGTTGAGTAAACGCTTATGACCCGGTGAAAGCCTCGCCCATAATAGCTAAGTCAATCAGGGGCCATAATTCAGTTGAAATGATGGATAGTGTTACATGACTTTAATAAGGCGCTTATGATAGTAAACAAGTATGCCAAGTTTGAAAGCAATGCCTCCATGGATGTTAAGAGTTTTAACGGACGGCTGGACAAACAAACTGACGGACAGGTACTGCGCCGTAAAAACCTTTGACCTTCCCAAACAGTCCAGAAATAATAATTATTGTTTACAAATTTAGCAAAACATTATTTAAGACTCAGAATTTTCAGAAATAAGGTGCCTCAAGTTTTTACTTACCGTTTGAGATTCATTTGTGTCGTATTTTTTCATTTCATTCATAAACTCGAGGTGTTTCTTTTCCTCTTCTAATATTGCAACCCGTTGTTCACTAACTTGTAATTTTTGTTGTGTAGCATCGAGTTCATCTCGAAGCCAACCATTCTCCTGACATAGACGTCGGACCTTTGCACGTAATTTCTGTTTTTCTGCTTCTACATGTTCGTGATGTTGAGATAATGCCATCATCACCTAGAATCAAAGTAAAAGTGTCAAAAGGTGGTTAAGCGGCTTAAGTGCTGAACAGCTGAAAACAGCCCTAGGAAATTGGTAACTTAACTTAATCGACTAGATACAACATTAAGTAATAAAATAGTTAAACCTCTTTCTTAGTAATAGACCTACTCAGGATCTCCACTAATCTGAAGGTATATATTTTATTATTATAATCATTGTGTCAGTAACAGTTAAATATTCATATCGAGACAATAGATTTTGGGTCAGTTGTGTTTGCATATGATTATGAAAGAAGTCTAACTAGGCCAGATTTGTTTGTACCTCCATGTAAATTAAGGGAAAACCACCTGGCACAAAGTTCGGGATATCATCTATTGTGAAGGCGATTTATTAAGGGCAGTTATAAACATAATTTTAAAGAGCAAATTGACATTGTGAAATTACTCTGACTTGTAAGACATGACTTGTGCTTTTGAAAAAGGGTTAGGGTATCTTAGCAAGTGAGTCCTAACATTTTTACAAATGTATCTGTCCACCAATTACACAGTGCTTCAAAAAAATATGTATTGAATAAGTTTGCTTGAAATGTTTAGCAAATTTTGTGACAAAAACATAGGGCAAGTTGGGCCTGGGAACAAAACAGGTCTGATTTGTATACAGTGTTACCATTCAAGTCATTGCAATATCAGGGGCATAAAATGGAAATAATACGGTAAGGAATCTTGATCATATGCAAATGAAGCCTTAAAGGTATGCAGTAATCTACATAAAATGGACATTTAGTGTCCTCTGACCAACAGCTATGACTTGACTGTAGGAAGGTCACACTGACAATTACCATACACACATATATGAATAGTAAAGATGTACTAGAGGAACGCCACCAATAAAATGTGATAGTAAAATCTACACTGAAACTACACAGACATACACGATATTATGTCATCATGACGTGACATTATTTACAACATAATTTATATTTTCATAATAATCTTATAAATATGAAATTAACTCAGAATGTCAAGGAATGTTTTAACTTAAATATAAGAAGCATCAACAGTATAACTTTTATTCAAATTTCCTTTATAGGTTTATGTTATTAAGACAATGTATCAAATAATTAACAAATAATAATTTCAGCTGATTTTTGGTTGAATTTCAGATCCATCCAATTGCCAAATTGTCATTTTCTCAAATCCTGATTTATGAAATTCTATGCCACCCAAATCAAAACATAGTTCCAAAGTTGCCATTTTAATTGTCATTTCATCTAACAATTTGGGACCAAGTTTTTGAAGCAAGAAAATTCACATCATTTCAAATAATACAGAAATTATATTTTTGCAGGATATCTTATTAATTGCTGGGGTTGACTTTGGTATAGCTGACCTTTGCTTCTCTGTTTCCGGGGTTGCAGGACCAGGCAAACACGTTCTCCATCGAGTCAACAGAAACGTTCCATGTATTATTTACATAGAGATGATTAATGGATGAATCAGTCAATAGTATTATTTACACACAAACATGATTTATTGATCATGGGTTAATGGCTTTGTATCGCCTCTTGATGAAATATTTACAGAATCTCAATAATTGGTCTACAGACTGAAACAACCATGTAGGAATTATAGATGGAGACAGTTTGCATAACATTACTAGATTCTACTTCATAGTAGAGTAATGCACCAGTCAGTTGCATCCACAGTCCAACACTCCTGGGGATGCCCGATGGGCGGAGATTTCTACTTTTGGGTTGTCAAAACCCCTGTCCTGCCGCTGCGGGGACAGCTGATCGGAAAATCTCTGGTATTTCCCTGGCCTCTGACAAATAAGTATTGTCCCTGTGGTAAATTTCCCTGGCAAAGACAATTTAAAACTTGTTTATTAATGGAAATTCCTGGAGGAACTGGTTCCCTCGCCAGAATTTGAGTTCCTAGGGATCTCGGGACGCTGTTTATGTGGTCTGCCTATCCCATAAAAAACACAATACAAACCTGAGCCTCGCTAAGTCCAAGCTCTATTCTTTCCAAGGAAGTCTTCAGAATATTAGTTTTCTCTTCCATCAAGTTAGTATCACCATTTTCTTTCTTTATAGTTTTCACTGATGTTAATAGTCCATTCACAATTTGATGATGTTCATTTTTGAGTGTATCAAGTCCTTGTATCACTGTCTTTGTGTTGGACATGATGTCCTCCTGTGATAGGGACGTCATCTTGCCTATCTCCTCTATACGTTTACTGAAAATACACAAAAATACAATCTGGTTATTTTTAAAATCAGCTCCAAACCACCGCTTTGCCACAACATAGGAAGATCATTGTATTTTACTAACTTAGTCATACTGACAAAAATATAAACAACTGATCAGGACAATATCACAGAACAACATGCAAAATGGAGATTTTCTAAGAGTTGTCTTTGTCTCCATAACAGCCAAATTAAACCTGAAATTTTGACCCACGGACATAAAAATTCCATGACAGCGAAATCATACCTAACATTTTGACCCTCTTAACTTACAGATCATAGCCAACCAGCTTACCAAGTTTAATGATCCTAGATTAAATAATGTTCATGTTAGTATAGTAGACTATTTCCTACTATTTCTTCAAAGGAATGCATGGCAGACCATCATGTCCTTGACCAACATAGAGACAGATAACTGTATTTGCAAAGCATTTAAGGGTAAGGCTATATTGTGAAGGGTAAGGGATATTACCAGTCCCCCTTTTCTCCAGTTTCTCGACCACTCCCCTCATATCAAGTGATATTTCATTCAAAACACCAGTAACACAAAAGTTTTTACAATCTACACTTGAAGAAATTATGTTACATGACTATAACAGCTCTGTCTATGAAGCTCACACTCAGTAATAGTGTCATAATAGGGCAGCAATTGATCAGTTTACACTAATTCATCAAAAACTTTTAAACTGATCATGGACCAAGTTTTGATACTTAAATTAAATTCCCAAATGCACTAGAGAAACCAGATTTCCCTGTATATACTGAGCTTTAAATAGCTGGAAACACTGCTGAAGAGTACCATATTTATTTTGTCTTCGATGAGATGTGGCCATGGAGCAAATAACAAGCCTGCTACTCTCGTAATAGATGCTCTGCAAAGTGTAGAGAAGCATACATGGGTAGTAAAACTATCCTAATATAGAGACATGAACGAAAATAGCAACATTATGACATTAGCCTAAACCTCTTACATTGATCCGGAGGTAAAACAAACAACAGACATTTACAGATCAATTAACTGTCTTCTAGGAATACTGTCCACTACAACAGCAACAAGCTAAATCAATCATACCACGAAGACAAGATCCCGAGACTGTAAATGGCCAACAAATAAAATCAATCCAATAATGGACCAAGTCATTTTCATCTTATCAGATACCGGTAGTTATCTTTTTATGCAGATACCACATCCAAGGCCAACAAATGTGCAGTCCCGATGCTCATCATAAACCCAGAAATGTTTACGTTATTCTAAACATCGCAAATCGTTTAAATATCAATTCAAGAAGCTATTAAAAGTTACAGTACCTATTAAACTACATTCCTCATCAATATGAAATGGGATAATTAGAAAAAAATCTAGTAAAAGTCACTGAAAATGGTTTCAAGCTCATTAATGTAAAATAAATTATGCAAAGTTATTATCTGAATAATAATACAGCATGAGTCACTTATACTTAATGCTTATGGTATATTACCAATAGTGGGTACAGAAATGAATAGTGCTCATTGAACAACTTAACAGTGTTAGTTAGCAGTAGCTCTTAAATATTAGGTAGAAGTTAGTACAGCCTCTACAAAAGCATAGAATGTGATAATACTAACTAATAGTAATCATAACGAATCCAAGGTGTAAATGAAAACAAAAACATGCAGTAATTTTAACTTACATTTTATACAACTTAGCCGTCTCTGACTCAATCATGATTGGTATATTAGATGATAAAACTGACGATGAAACTGACGATATATTCCATTTATCTTGAGTGTATCCACCATTACAGAAACAATCTACTAATAACTCTGACATTTCACGTCACACTCACTAATCCGAGGGTCCATAGGGTCCGATCAATAAATATATATTCTAGAATTATGACACAGTGTCATTGTCGTTAACATTGGAATCACTTTCAACAGTGGAAGCAACCAACTGTGTTACGGTATGCACTGAAAATTATGCAAATTAGCTGCACAAATGATTGAAATAAAATAACACCAAGTCACCTGATGCTTTTCATCACACCCCTATTGGGAAAAATGGTTTGATCCAAATACAGAATGAGAGGGACGTTCAATATGGTATGTTCTCTGTGAACATGTAAAGGCAAGCATATTGATTATTGGTGTTTTGCAGCCAACTGATCAATACCCTTAACTTGGCAACAGACATAAACCAATATCAATAGTTAGCCAGTAAGGTTCAATAAAATAAAAGTAAAATTGATGATTTTTTGGTATTGGAATTGATTGGTAATATGTGTGTAGAACACGTAACCAATGATTCACAGAATCTAAGACATTGAATCAATATACCAGGCATACAAGACATTGCCTTATACCATAAACGTTGCTAAGAAACAGTTTCTTAATTTAAATATCCAATAATGTTGAGATGATATTGTCTTATGACTATTAACCAAAATGATTCTTAATCAGAACTTTAAAATCAGAACTTATCAAGATTTTTAAATTAATCGCGCCATTCAGTCAAATGAGCATAATTCACTTTTTTTATTTTATATGGACTATGGAGACAACCTAACATTATCCCAGTACTGGGAGTCAGGGACAATCAGTCAAGGAACTACCTCGACATGCAGTGCACCTAACCAGGAAATGATTGTTAATAAATAATTCACAATTTTGAACTTAACGAATCATTCACATATGAAAGCACCAAACTCCACAGTTATATTCAATTAGGTCGAACAAACATTTGTAATTATTTCCAATCAATCCATTTAGAACAACACAACACTGTAATGTACTAACTCCATGAACAACCGCTTACATGTAACAAAGGCACACATTGCTGTCTTACTCGTTATCAGCTAACAAGAATTTTCCAGCATTTTCGTGACACATATGCAAAGAGAGAATATTTGTGCAACTTTCTCTGATTTCCCTAACTGCTGAACAGAAGGAAAAACATGATCAATGATAAAAAAATCATGAGAAATCCTCACAGGTACATAACTGACTGACAGCATAATGCAAGATCATGGCTCAACGAAATGGGAAACATATTGTTTCCAACATACTCTGATATGCTTCATGCTTCCAACATTCAAACCAGGTATGAGTTCACTATTTATATAGTTAACGAGATTTACTCATTCTACATTAAAACGTAGACCACTTTAGGCTAAAAAATTTTTTTTTAATTATATGGTTCAGGACCTCGATAAAAAGTTTTTACAAGCCCACTGTGGAGACAGTACAAACAATATTTATAACATATATCTTACCAGGAGCTTCATTGAGGTTCTGAGCAACAGGTTATAATGACCAGAAAAAAAATCCAATTCACAGCATTTTTCGAAAAAAAATTCTTGTACCGTAAACCAGACATTTTTTATTATTTGGCCTAAACATGTTGTACAAAAATTACAACTATTTTTATCACCATCCAAATACAGAGTAATGCTTCACAGATGTAGTAAGCATCATGTATATTACAAACAACAAAAGGATTTAATACCCCTACGAGTAGACATAAAGTCAAGAGGGAACAAGTTAAGATGTTTGTCGGAAATTACAAGAAAATAAACCTGGCACTTCTCCTGTGAAACTCATTGATAAGAGTTAAAGATATACAAGTTTGGTTATTTACCCAAATAGAATTACTAGTATGAAAAAACTTATTGTTTTGAAAATTAATTGGTGTACAAATAAAAGAATAATAAATTATGAAAATACAATTAAAATAACGGCCCACAAAAAAGTTCCACCCTCAAATATGACTGATTTTACAAAACCTGGCTATATCCAAACAATGGAAAAATGGTTGTATCTTTGAGTAGCTTTTTTGGCATGGATTCCGAATTGAAGAAAGTGATTACAAACTACGCTTTTTTGCAAAGCATACTACAAGTATACAATGTCTTTGCATTTTCTATCCCCAGATCATTAAATTTTCGAGGGTTTAGTGCAAAACTAATGTAACAACATCAATTTATAGAGGCATGTACCATAGTTTTGCACTGAGCCCTCATTTTACAAAGATGCTTCAATTTACCAATTAATTAAATAACCCACAGGCTATTTAGATAAATTAAGGTTACGGTGTAAGTTACAACTAAAGTTAAGTTTAAGTACAAGATATGACTCATTGATAGATGCACCAGTGACGGCCAGATGTAAAGTTTGCCATCAGCCTACTGTGAGCACAGGTTATAGTATTGTTGAAAATGAAAAAAAAAAATTTTTTAAATGTTTTTCTTTCTGTTTTTTAATTGTCTTTATCAATGATACAGTTACCTGTGGCCGTGAGCTCCTCCGCCACAATCATGAATGTGAGCTTTCTGATCTATGCAGTTAATCAGATCACCTAGTTATCATGTTACGTTTTGTACTCAATGCAAAGAGCCAACCCATTCTCTATTCATGTGTAGCATTATTTCATCAAGAATACATTTCTTTGCCTATAGATGTCTTGTATGGCTTTTTTCAAACATTAGGGGACAATGATACAATGGATGACCAGTTATTTGGGAGGACAACATTTCCATGTTGATAAGGAAATTCTTTTATAGCAGTTTTTAATTTTTGGGGATATCTTTAAAAATGTTCTTTAGAGACAGACCTTATTACCCAGCCATACACATGTCAATATTTTGCTTGGCTCACTGTTTACTGTCTAAATCCCTAGGGTCAGGACACTTAATCACATAGTAATTCCCAGGTCTTGGAACTGGACCAAAGTCTATTCCCTGGAAATCGAAGTCAATCAGGTTGTCAAATTCCCGTCTGTCGGAAAGACTTGTCTATCTAATACTCCCCCCCCCCCCCCGTATCCCCCCCATTAAGTGGAGGTGAGCTAGTAGCAGCCTTATGTGCCAGTGGGCACAAGGAGGATAGTAAGTTCGAGTGTTCAAACATTTCCTGATATTTAACTAGAATCAGTCTACCGGACTGGTAAACAACTGGCCCTATTTATATAAGGGCCCAGACTTGTTTATTACCATAATAACCATTTTCTAAACTGCAGACTTCATTGAATAGTGGGATCGTTCACCTAGGCAGGGTCACTAATCAGCAGGAGGGGGTCATAACGGTCATATTTGTTATCGGTATTGGTCATCAACATTCGTTTGATTACATATTATCATGTAAATAGATGTAACAATTAGTGACATATTTACACAAATAGTTATTATAAGGTGCTTGTATACATAGCTAGGCCTGGGGCAAATAGTACAACAACCAGTAACTATACCATCTGGTGCTAGATAGCTAGAATGCATATATACCACTTGATGTACGACAAGTCACAGCTATATAGCACAGATTGAATATGTCATACCAGTACTCTAAAACCATCTATATTTGTTGCAGACAATTTCATCATTTAACGACTTCCACCAATGAACAGCATGATCAAATTCTCAACGTACATTTCGCTGGCTTAGAATGAGAAGTTTGTAAGAAAAACTTACAAGACTGATACATATTTGAAATCTGGATCATAAAGGGTTTCATATGAGAAAAACCTGTCTTGTTGACCAAAATTAAGTTGAAAAATTTTGTTTTTCCATCAGTAAAGAATTTTTTTTTTCTGACAATTTTTCTTGTCTCAAAATATTGATTTTGTACTAACGACCTTTTCATTCTAAGCCAGCGATTTACTTTATTGTTCTTTCGAAACTTGAAATCCTTGAAATTAAAACTTAACCACAAGAAAAAAACATTTTTAGCAAATTCAACCAAATCTACATCCACAAATGAAATGATTTTACAGTTTTGAAAAACTGAAAGCGATCCTTATTCAACCAGAGAGACTCATAAAACCATCATAAAACTTGAGTTAAATTACTCTCAAAATTCAATAAAACGGTCTTCTCACTTGACTCTGGAATAAAAACATTATAAGAGACTTATTGTCACCCGACATTACAACCTCTACTCTCAATTAACAATTATGTAAACATTATTTACTCAGGTGAAGTTAATGTTAATAGTTCAAAATACAACAATCACCAGCAAAATGTCAATATTTACATAGGTCATATATACTATAGATAAAGATCAAATAAAACCAAACTGAATATATAAAATGTACACTCAGATGGCTTAGAACCAGAAGGTCGTAACTACCTCTTACAACCTTATAAGACTAATACACATTTGAAATCTGCTTCACAAGGCGCTTCTTATGAGCATATTTTCATGAAAATCTGAAATTGTCATGTTGACCAAAATGAAGTTTTAAAAATGTGTTTTCCCATTGGTAAAAGGTAAATTACTGACAGTTTTCTCTTGTTTTCTCAATATATCGATTTGGTAGTTACGACCTTCTTGTTCTAAGCCAGCGACTTATTGAGCAGGTAATACTTTGTAATTGAACTGTTAAGGTACTGAACAAGGACAGGTAACAACCGTTTTGACAAAAAGGTGCAGAATTTAACAGTTAAGATACTGGCCTCCTTAGCTCAGTGGTTAGTGCGCTTGCCGTCTAAACGGACAACCTGGGTTTAAATCCGGATGGAGGCACACATATGCCTGCCATATTTGGCAGAAAGCTGACTGGCAAATAAAGGCTATGCTTTTTGGCGTTTCATTCAAAATTGATTTGCAAATGATTTACAGGGATATGTAACCATATTAAAGTTGTCATATTAAAGGTAGCAACAAGCAAGGAAGATACAAGTCTTGGTACACCAGTTCAGTTGTAAATTACTTTGTTATACTGGGGATCAAACCTACTACCCGGTACATCCCTTCCAGAGGCAGCAGCAAGCTGCAACCTGGGGTAAGCAGTGGCCTAGAGGAATAGCTACCCTGTGGGATCGAATGCAACTACTAAATTTCTCTCAGCAAGAAATGTCCACAATGCTCCACTGTATAAAGGTGTATGAATGCCATTATGGGTACCAGGGAGGGTCAAAAGACAAATTTCTGGGCTGCCATTGATGCCAGGTGTTACAACGTGACAACTTGTGACTCAATGATCGAGGGAAAATGTACAGTCAGCTTAGTAAAATAGTCTTTAACTTGGTACTTTCAACCATGAGACTACCTCTCCAGAGCTACAGTTCTTTTACTTGACCAGGCAGAGTCACCTCATGTCAGAATTGAGTGATCTATGAAAGGGTTTTCAGGGTTGTCATTAGGAGGCGGCAGGAGGCCGATAGGACTGCCTCAAATGATATTTTGGCCGCATAAAATTAACCCCCTACTACCTTCCATCTTCAGTGCTCGGGCACCTTGGCCTCCTAAAAGGTACAAAAAAACCTCCTACATGAAATCCTAGTGAAAACCCTGTTTTATATTTACTTAAGCTACATGATATCTATCTCAGGCATACAGTTAAGGACATAATGAATCTACTAGTAAATTTATCACTTTTAACAACCAATCTCAGACAGACAATACGGATGATGAGCGATCGATCTTTTCATAGACAACAGTAACAGTTGTACTGGTCAAATGATGCAACAACTTAAATACATAATTAAATAAGACGAAGAATTTTTATAAATACGCATATAAATAAAGCATCCCACCTTGATCAATATGTTATCCACTAAGCATGCCGGCGCTGATAATGATATGTCAGTTTTTATAGATCAATATTCCAAATGGTAAGATGTTTCATATATGAAAGCATATGAAACAATATTGATTGATTTTTAATTATTCAACTAATCCCCATCACTTTTATCAATATCCGAAGTCTTAAGAAACATACATGTATACAATATTTCATCACATTAGCAGTCCATGAATACCTGGTGTGACTTTATGTCAAACAGCATTGATTCAGATATTATGATGTGTGTTACAAATTTCTTGGTAAAAGGGAGGTAAACTTGACAGAATTCTAGACATTGATCAAAGGGAAGTAATAAACTCGATAACTAGATTTTGAACAATTTTTTTTTTTCGATTTTCTTTTCCAAGGAAACACCATCACTTTTTGTATTTTTGATTGCTTTTTCTCCATTTGATTATGCTCCTATGATTTCAAACACAAACTGTTTGATCTTATGATTTCGAACACAAACTATTTGATCTAAGATGTCAAATTCCAACAGTTACAAATGTATGAACCCCAGCCACAGTAGCCTAGTCCTAGAGCAACTTTTTTTAAACTACAGTACGACCTCTCAAGAGCGACCCTCTGTAAAGCACCAACCTCTTTATAACAACACCTTCAAAATTCACTTTAGCCAATATTTAGTTCAAATTCCACCTCTATAGAGTCACACATCTATGGCCAATATTTGTAGCTCTTGAAAGGCATTTGAGGGCTCAGTGCAAAACTATGGTAACTAAATCAATTTATAGAGGCACATACAATAGTTTTGCACTGAGCCCTCGTATTGTTCTACAGAGGTTACAAGTACTGTCCCATCAATTTCCAAAAGATTTAGAAAGATTTCTATAAGATTTCATAGCATAAACAAGACTGCGTTCAATAAACGCTTATGCCCCCGTGGAAGCCATGTCCATAAAAAGCTAAGTCAATCAGGGGCCATTATTCAGTTAAAATGTTTGATAGTGTTACATGGCTTTGAACTATAAGGGGCTTATGATGGTAAACGAGTAATGCCACATTTGAAAGCAGTGCCTTGATCGACTTCATGTGTGATCTGGTGATACAGATGTTATGGTTCTTTGTCACTGCACTTCTCCAAGTTACCATCTATTCATATACCAAGTTTCAAGTCAATATCTTAAACACTTTTGAAGATACACTCCTGTCAAAATTTGATTCTGAAAATTCTAAAGGGGAGACAATTCAAAATTTAAGACAGACAGAGTTATGGTTCTTGGTCATTGCACTTCTCCAAGTTGCCATCTATTTATATTCCAACTTTCAAGTCAATATGTTAAATAGTTTTGAAGATATACTCAGAGCAAAATTTGACTATAAAAAAACACTAAAGGGGAGATAATTCAAAATTTAAGACAGACAGAGTTATGGTTCTTGGTCATTGCACTTCTCCAAGTTGCCATCTATTTATATTCCAAGTTTCAAGTCAATATATTGAATAGTTTTGAAGATATACTCAGAGCAAAATTTGACTATAAAAAAACACTAAAGGGGAGATAATTCAAAATTTAAGACAGACAGAGTTATGGTTCTTTGTCAATGCACTTCTCCAAGTTGCCATCTATTTATATTTCAAGTTTCAAGTCAATACGTTAAATAGTTTTGAAGATAGGCTCCAGACAAAATTTTATTGTAAAAATACTAAAGTGGAGATAAGTCTAAGTCCAAAATTAGGTCAAGGTGAATGTCAAAATGGAGTCAGGTGATACAGGCGTGTGGAGAGTGGTCATATACAACATCCATGCAAGTATGAAAGCTTTGTAGCAAGCCATTTTAATGCTAGAAGAAACGGTCAATTTGGGTTAACCAAGAATTTTACCTTTCAATAAGTCTAAGTCCAAAATTAGGTCAAGGTGAAGGTCAAAATGGAGTCAGGTGATACAGGCGCGTGGAGAGTGGTCATATACAACATCCATGCAAGTTTGAAAACTTTGTAGCAAGCCATTTTAATGCTAGAAGAAACGGTCAATTTGGGTTAACCTGGCCGGACGGACGAACGGACGGAAGGACGGACGGACAGACGGACAGACGGACGGACGGACGGACAGGTGAATTACTATATGCCTCCCGATCTATCGATACGGGGGCATAAAAATTATGGGGTCTCATTCGAATAAGTGAATTGGCTTTAAGTATTTAGTTATGTTTCAGCAAAAATGGTCTTCATAACAACCAGTAATCACTTGCATTCACAGAATAGTTATAAAGCAACCAATAAGTAGCCTTTCATATTTCACATAAAACCATCTGTGACACAGGTCTATGCACAATACAGGATTTTATGAGTTTATTGCTAACAATCTCTCATACAGCATTCTCCAAGTAACAACAAAAATCCATACTGAAGTTAATAAGAAATGTAACTTAAGGCCAACAGGAATACAAATAGACAAATAATGCACAAGATTACAAATAGACATTCATTGCAGAAACAGAGCAGCTAATAATATGCATAACATAACAGATATACAAAAAAAACTTCCTTTTAAGACCTGCCACATCATTTCAAAATTTAGAACTTGTGGGGAGCGGTGGCCTAGAGGTAGGGCATGCGCTTTGGGATCAAGAGGTCCCGGGTTTGATCCCCCTCTGGACCATTGGTAAAGTTTCTCTGAGCAAGACCCACATGCTTCACTCCACCACGGTGTAAAATGGTAACTGTGAGGGCATTTCTATTCCTGGGCGGCGCAGATCGATGTTGGCTGCCACACCACAGGAGAGAAATAGGTTTCTATAGGTAGCCCAATGACCAGGGGAAGTTGAAATGTCAAAGGGTGCTTGCGTGGCCTAACAGCTGAAAAGAGCACTAGAAAATTGGTAACTTAACATTGTATAACTTGAAACAAGCGCCTTATCACTGTAACTAGCTTTATTGTTTTACTCTGTGTCAAGAATCATTAGGCAATTGCAATTTAACTACAGTATCACTGTTTTGCACTTCACACAAATTTAATATTTCAACAACCTAACTAAGAATACTTGTTTTCAATTTTGCGCCACAAAGGTGATTTTATTCTCTTTGTTTTAACCAAGAAGAAAACATAACAAAGGAAATTATCATTTTTGTTCACTTACAAAATGTTCTAAACAAACAAAGCTTTGTGAATACAGACCCTGATTGTTTACACATCAAAAGCTGATTTTATGCATAAATAATGCAAAGTTAATGCAAAGTACAAAATAATTCACAAATCAGGTTTTATTTTAATGGTGTGAACAGGACCATACCAACAAACCATTCTCACACTTCATAAAACAATGAAATTGTTTGTAAATCAGTAAAAGGCTACTGAACAATACTTGATTTTCAACAGATTCCCAAGGGTTCTCAATACAGTATGTTTTAACCTAGCAGTCCAAAATGCTTCATCAACAGGCCTGATAAGGTCCTTTATGCAACTATTTTCTTCAAACTGTGTATAAATTTAATGTATAAATACTTTTAGCAGTCAATTTGACCTGGAGCCTGCTGTTATTGAGAACCCTGATTCTCTCACAAAACCTGTACAGTACAGCAGTACTAGGAAGTACCGATTAATTGGAGTTCCCGCATCAAATTCCCTTTAAACCGAAGTCAATGCAACTAGACTCAAGGAACAGCAATTGGCAAACACTTTCGATATAATGAAGCAGCTCAGGTCAGTCGAGACAGCGGGAATGATTCATTTTTAGAAACTCTATAAAATCAATAAGCACTATACAAGGATATAGCTACATGCTACGGAATGCAGACACAAATATTGATCTGCTACAATACTTCCATCTCCCACAGGAAAGCGGTTTATTGACTAGAAATGTCATATATGATCTAGTCATGCACAGAAGCGGTAAAATATTCTGCAGTACCTCATCATTAACAATTGTTTGTGGGATAATTGGATTAGTGTACTATGAGTCTATGATCTACAGATCTGGCACCTGAGATGTTATTCAAAGCCATCCTAACGCTTTACTCCATGTGCCCCTAATCCATAAACCTACAGTAAGAGAGTAATTATATTGCATAAACAATCTCCATACTACCGTACTAATTTGAAATTAATTAGTCATTGATGCATATACAGGGGTCCTACTGAGGCATAATGCTCAATCATGAAAACGAGTAGTCGAAAGCCTCGTTTGAGTGCCAGTAGCAAACATCCAAACTGTTAACACCCCGTGAGAAACTAAGTTGAACACTGTTCTTTTGTTAATATTCAGCTTATGCAATTTCAAATGACCATAACTTTGTTAATTCCTTAAATATTTTCAATAAACCACTTTAATTTTCGGCAGGAAAGAACTTCTCTTCTAAACCAGCAGATTTTGATTTCCTGAACTGTAGGATACCTGATGTAGTTCTATATCAGCATAGAGGTCACAGAGAAATGTCAACATATCACTACCACATGGAGATTGGACAGGGGACTAAGGGGAACATTTAAATTTTGTCACTGCATCAAACAGGTCTTTATTGAGTAAAGGGGTTAAACTTATAACACCATTAAATACTTAATAGCCCATGTTTGTAATATGACTATGGTCGGATAAGATTTAATAGATCTTTTTAGAAAACTGACACTAATGTCTAATGGTTTCCTTAATGGAGCTTGATATTACAGATTTAATTGGACAACTGGGAATTTTTTTAATACAACATTGGGTCATTCTTTTAATACTTTGGGATTTCTACGATTTCCCTAACAACAGAAGGACCATAGTCATTGGTGAATATCGAGACAGTTTGTAAAGTGGCCAATACCTCAGGCTCAGTCCAATTCAATATTGTAATAAAGTCAGTCAGCCTATTGAATCAGTTTCATGAAGATGCATCTAAAGGGTAGCACAACTTCATGACCAGAGCACATGATTGATTAGCAAAAAGATCAATAAAAAAATTAACCTCAGTCAGTATGGATTGGAACAATACAATTCTGGAGAAAATACTACTTTATCAGTTTATTTTCACAACCTACAACAGAAATATGCTGTTGCCAGGTTAATCATAAAAATATACTTATCATATCAATGCCAACTATCTATGTAAAGTCTATTAAAAATAACTGATCCTAGAGTTGCACCAGCTTCAGAACAATTTATAGTAGTAGATAATTCTAAAATATGTCAGCATCTCAACTTTTAAGAAACCATAACAAGATAGATAATATATTTCCTCTATAACCCTCACATAATAAATTCCATCTTACATTAAAAAAAAAAAAAATTGAAGTTACATTGTCTGTAAATGGTAAAATGTTTCTTATGACTTCTTTATTTAAATATGCAACAATCTCCAGTTTCAATATCTGGATTTTTAACTTTAATTTGATAGTATGGAAAAGAGACTTTCTATTTCACTTCAAATATAATATATTGACTTGACATCATGCCGCTCTTTCTATTATTTGTTACAGTGGCTTAACTGATTTTTTTTTAAATTTCTGATAATAATTTAGCTGAAAACATTTCTGTTCAGCTACTGACTTGTCAAATACTTTGATAACTATTCAGGGTCAAATCTCAACAACCAGACAGCTCAGTACAGTCTTAACACTAGCAGTTAAGTAACTGACCCAGAGTTGGCCAGTATTATAACACCTTCAAGTGGCCAGTGCAGTGATTGCACCGTCTAATCATTTGTCAAGGTATTCAAGTGAATTATTGAAGTAATTCAATTATGTAACCATGTGTTAAATTCATTATTTGCCACTTAAATCATAATCCTATTATCGATCAACTGAGACTGACAACTTGTCATTTAAACAGAACAATTCTGATTCCTATAAAGCTAACATGGTATTTTAGCGAAAATGAGTATAAGTGGACATCAAGTTGATATAATAAAAAAAACTGTAAAGGCTGCAGTTGATACTCAGAATTGAAAGGATCTTTGTATCAAGAGAAATTGTTTGACTTTACCTTACTAACTTAAAGCAGCCGAAAGCCCACAACCAATCCAGCTAACATTTTTAAGCATTTCACAAAATCTTATCACTTTCCTTCAAAGATTCAAAACTTGTCTGACACTAATGCTGAAGTCAGCTGGACCGAGGATTTAATGCGGCAGATGAAGGTTGAATACTAATACTTACTTCCCCTCTCCTTCAGCCGGGGGAGGATCCATGGCTGCATGCAAACACCACTCCTGTAATATCACAACATATAAAGCTTGGTCACCATGCTGCATACAAACATAGATACATTTATCATACAGTTACAAACTACATACCTACCAGTTTGGTTCCTGACTTTATAACATTTAACAAAGGAATAGGGAATTGCACATGACAATTTGACTGGTCCTGACTGAGACTGACTCCATGGTTGACACTAAATCTTCACACTAAAAGTTCACCTGTCCTGGTTTGGGGTAGTGAAAACACTGGTCATCATGCACATAATCTTATGGCTAGTAATGTCTGAACTTAAATATGCAACAAGACTTAGCAGCAGCCTCAAAGTTTGTTTTCAGTAATCAGTATTTTCTGGACATTTTCATTGAAGTTTTATTCACTCTAAAATGCTAGGGAAAATACAACACAAACACTTGTTGTTAATGTTACTGAGTTCAAGAAAATTTAAAACTGAATCAATGAAGCACATTTGTATCTTTCAGACCATGACGCTGCAAGAGCATTTTTCATTGCATTTATATAATAAAGGTTCATGCAACACTGAGAATATTATACCTGAACAAATCCCAGTAATGTTACGCTCAATTTACATACCAATAATTCACCACAGATGCTTTGTGGTAAATCTTGTTATTGATCACTGAATACTGGGCATTTCATGATTCCAGAATCTGGTCTAAAAAAATCTTAGTTTTATTTATTTTCTCTGTAATAGTATAAATATTAAGATGTCAATTTTTCAGGATTTTATGTTTTTACCATTTCTCACTTGCACCTGTGCTTAAGGATTCAATTATTTATTTTCTCTGTATAAATAATAAGATGTGATTTTTTTCAGGATTTCAAAATTTCTTTCTTTCACCTGTGCTTTAGAGGATTTAGTATACATGATATTTTGTCAGCGCTGATATTTTTACGGAAGTTCCGAGAAACACATGCAACTTCCCTTAAACTTAAAGATGCCCGCCCCAAAAGGTGACCATAGACAAGTATATATGGCTGTTGCAACTTAAATAGGCTTTACAGGGTGAAGTCTGTCATTTTTAAACATTGATGAGGATTCCATGGTCTTTTATGGACACTCAGGCACATGGATCCAGATTAAGTAAAATTTTAAATTAGAGCATATTTTTTAAAGTAGAATGGAATCTTTCAAAAACTCTGGGCATTTTTCGAAAAGTGCTGCACAGACACTGAGTCACTGACCTTATTCATTCCTGCATAAGTTAGAATTTTTGGCTTTTATTGTTACACTTACAGAATGATTTGGCCACAATGGCACTTTGAATCCTGTTTTCACATCCAGTTTATGAACTATGTGCTTGATTGCTTTGACAGTTAAATTAATCATTTAAATGCTACCCACATTAAGCAAAATACTGGCAGACTGACAGGGAAAATTCAGCTTGATTGTCTGCAATACTATAAAATATTTTTGAAATAAAGGTCACTTAATCATGATTTTCCATTTAAAAGCCAGCTTGCGTTTATTAAATTATTTAGGAGTGTAGCTGATATTGACTGCTCAATGAACCGCAAGAGCATTAAATAGCGGAAAGAAATACATTCTAGTGGAGTAAAAATGTCTACTGGATGGATCCGAATGCGGATCCTGCACAGTAGAACAGGAAATGCATGTCACAAATCACCAAGTTGCGTCAGAGATGCAGAAAACCTTCATCCAGGCAATCCCTGCACCTTTTACATGCTCAAAATGTCCCACAGGTTCTGGTATCTTATAGAATTTGTAGGAGGGGTGTATGACGTAGCCGGGTGTATAGGATTTTATGTGTTCCCGGAATCCGTTAAGGTATGTGTCGATTCGGGGTTAAGCACTTCAGGGAATTCCCATACTTCTGGTTTTCATGGAGTGCGTGCATACGGTCTTCTCCGTTCTGTCAGCTTGAGGTAAAGACGTTGTTTCAAAGTTCTGCACTTCCAAGTTTTATAACAGTTTGCTTGCCTTTTGACGCTTGTTCATACAATTCGAATACAGAGACTGTAACAAATGCTTAAATTACGTCATAGACACCAGCGCTGGCGCAGAACTTGCGTAACCCTGGAGGATATTTAAACTTGTAAGCAGCCGGCTAGTTCAGTTGATAGAGCATTCAACCTGTAAGCGAAGGGTCCCAAGTTCGAGCCAAGATCTGGTTGCACACTTTTCTTCCCTTTCAAAAAAAATACATATACAACCTACAAAGTGTAACAATTAATGTATCAGATTTATTCGTGGAAACAATTTTTCACTTTTTTGACATTTCGACTGAATCCAAAATCCTTGTTTAGATTCTGAAAATGTGTGTCAGAAAAGCGACGGGAGCTACCACCACACGAAATCAACACGTAATCTTAAGATTGTTTGCATAACAAATGAAAAATATGAATTACCGGATGTTTAAATATAAATTGTGGGAATGACAACGACTTCAATTGACAGCTTAGATCACTCCCATCTTCACAGATTCATTATGGTGGAAGATAACGTCATTTCCCGTTAGTACACGAGACTTTTTCAGTCTGGCTAATGACACGGACTCGTAACGCCTTCAGTGTTAGACTAGCAATCGTACGTAGTGTTAGCCGTGTCTGATGTTTGATGTTTCTTCCTCTTGTTGTTTCGTGGTATGTTTGCCGTCTCTAGTAATGATAAATAAACAGAATTAAACGTTCTTTGTTTTTATACATTGACGATTTCATGGTTTAAAAAAAAATGTATGATCGACTGGTTAAAAAGAACATGGACCGTATATAGATTTCTATAGCTATAGCTTCCTGAAAAGAATGAACAAAGTGACAAAATGAAGCGTTACTGCCATTTGACCTAGTAGCTCAAGTCCCAGTTGTTAACACCTGGATAACAAAGTTTCACAAAGATATGCCAAAAACTGTGACTCCAAGTGACCAAATGGGGCGTTGATTGAAGCAGGGAATGATTCTGCCAGAGCGATATTAGATCGAGCCAGATCTACCAGTTCGTACCTGTCTTTATTTTAAACTAGGTCAAGTCGTAGTTGTGCCTCTTTAAGTCGCATTAACGTTAGGTCACTGTCCTTGCGATGGTGTTTTAAACTAGCTCACGGACAGGTTCGATCTCATTTTTGGTATGGGTCGAGTAGCCGTGCAGCGGGGCATTGGGAACTTGACCGAGTCAATAACTGCAATACAATACAGCTGTTTATTCATGATTCAGGCCACCTGCCCATAACACACGACGAATAAATTACATATAATACAGTGCATAGATATGAATGTATATACAAGAATAAAATCAGTAAATATCAAACCCAATTATCCAAGATATATTCTACATAGAAAGAATATCTTTTCTAAGGTAAAAAGCATAGTACATAAAGCAGGCTAGTGCATTAACAGTTTCCCCGTTTTACATGCTAGTAACATAATAACTTTATGCATATTCGGTGATCTCCAATATTTACATGGAATGTATTTCCTTCTTAAATCAGCCAACACTGGGCAGATTAAAAGAAAATGTGTCTAATCTTCTATCACCAAGCTATTACATATCATACATAATCGATCAAGCCTAGGAATGTTGTTGTGACGTCCTGTTTCAATGGCCAAAATGAGTACCCGATCTAAATGTTGACAATGCTTTTCTAAATATTCTAACATGTAATACATCGAAATAACATTCATATTCATACTTATGTTTTCAATATTTTGTTAACACTGTGTTAACCGTTAGTTTTGAAAGATTACAGTAATCAAGCAACATGCTCGTATAAAGTTCAGAGTGTAATCCATGCACGGTGTCTGTCGTGCTCTATGTTATCGGCAAATAGAAGAATAAGTATTTCTATTAAGTCTATATAAAGATGTATTCCCCTTGTTCGACTTCTTTGAGTTTGTTCCGCAAATTCATTAATAAATATAGAGAAACGTATTATATGATAACATACACACTTGCTTGACACAACAAAAGTACAGTAAAAAATCTGTGTTAGCGTTATTATTTCGAGTCTTGGCTGCGTTTAATTCGGCCTCATGCAATAACCGCTATTTTATAATTTCTTGTGAAATTGGGTCATACTGCATTTTTTGTCGGGGACTTGGATTGTTAATGGTTTCTGTGGCTAATGTGTTGGTATTGCTCAGTGTAGTTGCTAGAAATATGGCCTGGTGCACGGTATTGTGTCCATTTTGAAAAAAATAGATGTACAAGCTTTATTCTCAAAAACTATTTACAGTGTTTCAAAAAATATACATGTATCAATTTGATTACACTAAGCTGCAGGTGTGCACAAAATTTCATGAAGAAATCTCTTTACGTTTGAGATTTATGAAACTTTGAAGACCCCAAAATTGCCCGATTTTAGGTGTAATGTGTTAGCATCAGATTTTTCATGCATTTTCTAAGCAAAACTATGAAAAACCCAACAGTTGATAGTGCTCTAACATGTGTTTTTCCATTAAGGAATTTTGTGCTTGTCAATTTGGTATAAGCTATAATGTTCTAGTACAAGTACTTTTAGATTTATGTATGAAAAACCAAAATAGGTACCGGTGTAATGGTCCCAATTATTGAATTTTGTAGCCTTCTAATTCTCTTATCTAAAGCATTTTAGAAAGAACAAAAACAATTTATTTTACATTATTCTAAAGGTAACAAGATAAACATAATAATGATGTAGCAGAGTTTCCATAAATCATTACCGTATTTTATGATTTTACAAAAAAGTGAATTTTTTGTAAGTTGTGTCAAAAAAGTGTAATGTCCGTCCCCCTGTCAGATTTTTAAGAATTTGAAGGAAAATATTGTAATAAAACATACTATGCAATGCATTTAATAATGCCATCACCTTATAAGTTCATATTTAGACTTAAATCCTAAGTATGATGGAATTATTGCGAAAATAGAAATTTTATGTGTAATGTCCGTCCCTGTAATGTCCGTCCCCCTAATGTATGATGTTGCTTCGATGTGAATAAAAGTTATTTTATGCAACTTATTTCTGAAATAAATGTTCCTATGATTAAATGAAACTTAATTTAGTTCAGAAATGAATAAATATTTTTTTAATATTTATTTTTTTCCTCATAGGGCCATATTATGTAATATTTCACTAAAAATGAACAAAAATTTGAGTTTCTTTTGGTAATATTTCGGTACAAAATCCATTATTTTCATACAAAATGTTTTATAATCATGGGTCTGTATGCTTTAGAGTCTAAGTGTTAAAATCTAATAATTTGAATGGTACAGGTGTGTATAAAATCTAATAATTTAGCAGCATGGTTATCTGTAATGGTTGTCCCTGTAATGTCCGTCCCCTACCTACATGATGCTGTTTTGATGCAGATAAAAGATATTTTATGTATGTATTTTTAGAAAAATATGTTCCTCTGCATAAAATCAATGAACGCAGATTAGAAAACAAACAAATTATGTTTAAAATTTAAATGTAGAGACATATTTAGAGTACTTTTCATTTAAAATTTACAATATTAGTACACTTTTTTTGGTAATATTAGTTTATTAATTCAACTGTTTTCTTCAAATTGATTTATAATGTTTGTCTGTTTGTTAAGAGTCAATGTCACATTATCATTTTATTTAAATGGTGTAAATATGTTTAAAATAGAATAATTTAGAAAGGTGATTTACAGCACAAAAGAGGGACAGACTTTTCACTAAGTTCGGCTGGTGTAATAAATAGATCTAATAATTAAACATATATTCAACCAATTCAGAGACTTTAATAAACTTAAAATTACAGCAACAAACCAAAACACAGAAACATAATCCATGCCAAAATTGTGTTATACAATGAATTAATGACATACAATAAACAATACAGATCCCCACTGTGCAGTACCAGATAAGAAATCCAGATTAGACCCTAATCAGTGTACACAGTGGGGTTCCAATAAGGTCCAATATACAACCAATCAGTATATGCTCTCACCATCTGTCACATTTTACACAGTAGCTTTGATTGTGATCAGTAGCTTATTGTAATATATGTTTGCTATTTAACATTTAAAATTGATGATTTAGTTGTACATTATAATATGTTTGATATCAAAAGTAAAATACGAAATTATGCACAGTGCTAGTTTTAACAGTATGTGGTATATTGCTTATTTAACTAGTTATACTTAATTATAAGTCAAATTTTAAAATGTGATTATCAATTATACTGAAATAGTGAAGAAATAATAACTTTTCTCCTTTATACCAATTCTTATAGACCCATGATTCACTGTGTTACTGTTCAAATCTGGTATATCACCCAAATACTTAATTTTCTTGAAATTTCATTCAATAGTGTGCAAATTTTATTTAAGATTATAAAAAGATACTAGTACAATGCTTTAATATCATATTTATTAATATACTATTCACCAGAATTCAATTTATTCATTTTTGATGATATAAAATAAGCATCCATTACAATCTTGATTATGGCATGATTTTAACAACGGAATTAAATGCTAAAATACTTAATTAAATAGAAATTAAATTATATTTTTTTATATTAGAAAATTGATTCTACATGTCTTTAATAAGTATACACATTTAAAATACACATATCAATCATATATTATGTTTTACAACTAATTGAAACCAGAAAGTCATAAAGGGATAATTAGGTTAAAAATAATGAGACTAAATTTAAATTATTGCTCATCAATGGCAAAATTCAGAATTACTTCAATAAAAAATTATTTAATTTACTTAAGTATACTATGTTTTTCATAAATATGTAAAATAATTACATTTTGGAGGTATATTTTGCGTTAAATGGTCTTTTAAAGATAGCCTTTCTACTATTTTGTAATGTCCGTCCCCTCTCAGACACAAAATATTTAATTGTAAAAATTACAAAATTTAAGCAAAAACTTATCTTTTTATCAATGACACATGTTTATATATGTCCCATAGTACCTAAAAAAGTAAATTTTATAAAAATACAAGAAACTTTATTTTTTGCATTAGATGCTAACAAAAGTGGGACATTTACTGTGCACCAGGCCATATATAATTTTATTTCCCGCCCCATTCCTACCTTACCCATTATTTAAAACTAGGTCAAGTCGTAGTTGTGCCACTTTAGGTCGCATTAACGTTAGGTCATTATCCTTGGTGTTTTAAACTCGGTCACAAGGTTGTTGTGTCTTATTTGGTCGCCGTTTTGGCATTGGTTTGTGCGGATGAGTCGCTGTGCAGAGGGGCCTTGGGGAACTTGGTCGAGTCTTGGCTGCGTTTCATTCGGTTTCATGCGGTGACCGCTATTCTATTATTTCTTTGTGAAATTGGGTCATCCTGTGTTTTTTCTTCGGGGACTCGGGTTTTTGGTTGTTTAATTGGTTTATTTGTGGGCATTGCTCAGTGTTGTAGTGTAGTGGTGTTTCTGGTTTCTGTGCTCTGCTGGTTAGGTTGAGTGCTTCTTTCCCTGTCTGATTTCCTAATACCTTGTTTTCACACATTATAACTTCTCAAATATACCCAATAACAACATATCAACTATGTCATCTGTGTCGTTTCATACAGCCACATGACCAGACGAAAATCCAGCTAGCCCTCATATTGAAACTAGCAGCTACATAATAACCACCCATGTTGGCTAACAAATAGAGTGCCCCCTTTATTCAAGACAGAGGACATACATATGGCTTCCAACTACAGACCAGTATTCTTGACATCGATCACACAAAAATGCTAGAACACATACATGTAGTTCAAAGCAGCAATATGGTACACTTCAAATGACAAGAATGGCGCTTTTAGTGACAATTAACCAGCATGGATTTAGAACGTGCCGATCCTCTGATACTCAACTATTTACAAGTTGTACCGTTGCATGGTAAGGGACACTATCAAGCGCTACGCCCAGTCCTTCTTGAAAAACAGGAATCAGCTGTAAGTTCTTAAAGAAGTTACATCTGAAACAGAAAGACAAAGTTCTCGACCCTTTTCTGCACCAAGTATATATCATCAAAGATCTTCTAGATTCAATAAGATCATCTTCCCCAAAGCTGCTTGCTGACGACAGTGCAGTCTTCAAGGAAATCGTTCGAACACTGGAAGAAATATGTCAAATGAGTTTCAACACCTCGAACTGCACTGTTATTCGGACTGCTCCTCGCTGTAGGAAACCCAAAAAAGACCAGTAATTACTGACACACTTACTTTAATTATCACATAAGGATCATCAATAGCAAATTAGTCGGACACTAGACTTTCCCCGTAGAAACATTGGAGTATGTACACCACCTGTCACGGTAATAGAAGATAATGAGAATGAGGAGGAGTGGGAGGGAGAGAAGCAGAATAAAGCGGATATGATAGAAGAAGAAGAAGAAGAAGAAGAAAAAGAAGAAAAAGAAGAAAAAGAAGAAAAAGAAGAAAAAGAAGAAAAGTAGAAAAAGGAGAAGGTTTAAAGGAATGGGAAGGGGGGAATTAAAAGAGAAGAAAAGAATAATGGGAAGTAGACGATAAAGAAAATAAATAGAGGATGAGAAGAAGAAGGACGTGTGGGAATAAGAAAATTAAAAGGGTTATGAGAAGAAGAAAGAAAATTGACGATGAGGAAGAAGAATTGATAAAAAGAAGGAAGAATGAAGTAGCAGCAGTGGTAGCAGCAGTGGTAGAATCAGCAGAAATAGCAGTAGCAGAAGGAGCAGTTGCATAAGCAGCAGTAGTATTAACAGAAGCAGAATTAGTAGAAGCAGTAACAGCAGAAGAAATAGCAGCAGAAGCAGTAGCATTAGAAGCAGCAGCAGCAACAGCAGTAGTAGTAGCAATAACAGCAGCAGTACGTAGTTGTAGCAGCAATTGCTATATTTCCAAATATTTGTATCAATATAATCAGACAATCTTTAAATAATTAAGTGAATGTCGACATTTTAAAAACTATATTCAAAATAAAACAACAAGTATCGATTATCTTACTCAGGGATTCTAGATAAAACCAAAGAAGTGAACTTCTTTGATAAAATGGCATGCCTTAAAGTAAACTAGATTTAGGCCTACTGTAAATGTAAACTTTAATGCACGTTTAGATGTTTAATCTATAATTTTATGCCTGTTTTATATTTTATGGGTCTTAAATGAATTATTTGCAACTGTTTTACAACGAATAATTATTGTAAAACGTTGCATTAACAAAGTCGACTAGATTCGTAAGCTTTACCTCGAGTTCACCAAACGTTACGTGACGCTAGCCGGCATTGCAGGTGGCGCAAAATTTTCCGGAAATACGTCATAAGGCAACGAGCCAGGATTATTACAGTAGGTCCCATGGAATTTCTCCGATTTGTAATTACTTGTTTCGCTCATCTGTTTGTATCTTGCTGATATTTTATAGTCACAAAACTTAAATTTCTATTCATTTGTCTTCTTGTAGGTTCAAAAATCGCCCACAAGCGCTGAACAAGCTGTCAACAGCTGTTCATATTGAGAGTCGCCGAGACGAGAAGAGTTGAGGTTATTGCGCCATATCGGCAGTGTCTGATTCATTATTTCCATCGCAGTCATTAGCTTCTTTTATGAAGTTTTTGTGTCTCGAAGGTAAGTTTTATGATATTATACGTGTTTTGTGTATTGATTTAAGTTGATGTCGCATGTCATTAAATTACTGAGTGTCAAGGTCGCTGTGTCGACTAGCCACGTGTTTACATGGGATTGTCACTTCTGTCAGACAGACGATTTGCAAATGCAGCACTTCAGTTAACTGACATACGAATTGATTTGACAGTTATTAGAATTAATGAATCAAATTAAAGGTTAATTTGGAATGGACATTATATCAGTTTTTTTAAATGTGTGTTTTCTTGTTTTAGTGATAAAAAAATTTAGCAGCTGACAATATTTACTGGTCAGCTGACAGCATATTGGGACCGGCATATTGTTTGTATTTACATATGATACAACTGTACATGCATACACTTCAGTTCTCTAGATTTACATCCAACTCGATACTACGTCAGTGGCTTTATAAAATTAATTATAGTTTACTTTCAAAATTAATTTTTGCTAAAGCCTGTTTTCTGAAACTTATTGATTTATTCAAAGACCTAAATTACACAGATTGGACACTCCACTGAAAATTCAGAGAAAACGCAATATAACAGGCAGCAGATTCAGTTAGTGTGCATAAAACTTTTTTTAGTCATCCGATTTTAATGCACAATGTATCATGTTGAAGAGCTAAGTTTCTTCTACAACACCAAGTAGCTCATTTTTGTCTACCTCTCATAAAATATAAAAAAATAGAATTTGAATGAGGCAAATCAGGTATATTCTGATAAACTTGGAATTTACATTAATTTGATGAAAAATAGAGTAGGTCTGGCTCTTCGGGGTCTACTGTTTTATTCCTTGACTGATTTCAAAAAATGAGGTATCATTTAAAAGCTGAATAATGAATCTATTGCATAGTGTTATTATTGTTTTCATAAGTATATTACAACAGGAGATATAAGGTATTAAAAACGGACGAGATTTCGCGAGATTTCAGAAGACCTGCCACGAGATATCGTGAGATTTGGTACATGTTTCCAATCTGTGTAATTTAGGTCTTTGATTTATTTTTATCACAAATTTTGCTTTATTATTTTAATTGAATTGATTGTCTTTTATTTTACACTATCGCATGTAGACATCAATAAATTATAATTGAAAATCCTTTAGTTTTCTGGAAATGACAGGATAACAGCCAATGACAGGATAACAGCTGTTTCCTTTACTTCTGTCATCTGTATTATAATAAAAACTACTTATACATGTATGTGTGAATAACAACAAAATCCTCGATTAACTTCAAATTCTGACTCATCCAAATTTTCATTATGATAAAAAGAAGACATTATTACATATAGGATATTTGTATTTTTCCGTGTATGATCGGCTGATAATTCACCGAGTGAGCAGCTGATGTAATATTTTCACGAGTGGCGTAGCCACGAGTGAAAATATAAGTCAGCTGCTCACGAGGTGAATTATCAAACGATCATACACGGTAAAATACAAATATTCTA
The DNA here is from genome assembly GCA_963678985.1 of Spisula subtruncata. Classification (NCBI taxonomy): domain Eukaryota; kingdom Metazoa; phylum Mollusca; class Bivalvia; order Venerida; family Mactridae; genus Spisula; species Spisula subtruncata. The sequence continues at coordinate 54,588,589 of OY787661.1, read as the reverse complement.
TTTATTTCATGCTTCACATAGGTTAAATGATGGAAACAATCCACTATATGCCTGGAATGTTTTGCGTGACGTCGGTTTCCCGCCATGCGCGTGTCGAGTTGCAATCAAATAGTTCTTCTGCAATGGCTTCAATTTCGTCCATTTGTTTTACATTTATGTACATTTAATGTTCTGTTATTTGTTAAAGATTAAGAGAGCAAGTGAAAATGCTAATTATTTTATTTTTGGCGGCGGGGAAATTTGTTTTAAAAAAAAATAGTCCGTTTCCGTGAAATTATGAACTGTGAAATTATGAACAGTGAAATTATCGGGGAATAATCCACCGTTATTCCGCCGTAAACCACCGGTAAGCATGAAATAAAAAATGTTATGATTTAATAGGAGTTACATTAGTGGTTAATAAGAACAACCGTATTACATTTGTACCATTACATGTAACTTTTTATTCTGCTAGTTGAATCTTGTTTTCTTTTCATTCAGAGCCATTGTGCTGGCAAACTATCACCATTTCGTCGAAAAGGACCGGCAATTGTGGTTCATCCACATCACGTAGTTTTATGAAGTTCACAGATTTCTCTGATTATCACCTGTTACCGAGAAGCTGTAATATTTGTACCAGACATAAAGACGGGGAAAACTTGATATCGCAATTATGGCGTCACTCAATGTTAACAGCGAGGTCACTGACCAGTTCTACAGATATAAGATGCCTAAAATCATAGCGAAGGTAATTTTTGCTTGATATTTTCCTGGCTTCAAATTATATACTGTCCTTCTTGGCCAACTTGGTAGCAGGTTTGAATTAAATACGGAAATAATGTCATCTTTTAATAATATCTCTTTTTTAAAAGTTTTTTTTTGGCAAAAAATGTTTGTCCGAATATAATTTTCCTGATTTCAAATTTGGCCCTGTTGACACCTGTAGTTGGTGATCTGCATGTAGGGAAGAATGTTTACTTGGGTGCACAGAAAATGGTTTATGAGTCTGCTGAATAGGAGTGGTACTGTAATAAATAACAACTTCAACTTGCTAGAAGAAAATATAGTTTGATATTTATCAAATGAATTATCATAATTTTCTGTTACTCTCAACCAGTGTTAGTCAAAGCCTTTAATATTTGCTTTAATAATAATGAACCAACACACACATTATGTAACATATGCTATTCTTAGCTGATTAACTAAAAAGTGTATAATATGAGGACTACCTATTGCTTGTTTTGGACCAGTGCCAAAACTATAAATAGTATGTATAGGTTTGTTCCAACAGCCTGATAACATGATATTGACATTTAGAACATTCTGCCTTAGGTCTATATGTAGATTTGACTTGTAACATATGTTTCATTCTATTTTAGGTTGAAGGCAAAGGCAATGGTATCAAAACTGTGATTGTCAATATGGTTGAAGTGGCTAAAGCTCTTTCAAGACCACCAACATGTAATTGTTTTGTTATTTTGTACAATTTGTCCATGTTTGATTTCCATGAAAAATGATAGTAAAATGAAATTAAGTCACCATCTCTGGGATGCATCAAGGGACAGATTGAACAATTTAGTACTGCAGACCCAGAGTGATAGAAAAGTCCTGACATTTTGAGAGTTTTCTAAATAATGGTTCTTAAGTTTTAAAAAAGCATGGTTATCAATCATCATGGTACATTGCCTAAAATCTCATTTAGCCAGTATTATTTCAGTTTCTTTGAAATTATTTGAATTTCCTAAAATTTTGTATTAATTTGATAAGTTTCATTGATTGTCTTAAGATGACTGAAGGATATTGTTGGCAGGGCTTATCTACTCTGTGCTAGCCTTGAAATTGTGATGAATGGGGCCTTACTGTATAAGGAATAACCTACCTGGTTTGTTGCATCTATTTTGTTACTTGATTATCATATAGCCATGTTCCTTTTTCAGACCCTACAAAATTCTTCGGCTGTGAACTTGGTGCTCAGACGCAATTTGACTTCAAGAATGATCGCTATATCGTCAATGGTTCTCATGATGCAAGCAAACTTCAACAGTTGCTCGATGTTTTCATTAAAAAATTTGTGCTTTGTGATGAGTGCTCAAACCCTGAAACTAATTTGGTGAGAATTTTGACTTTGTTACTGTTTTCATGTCCTTAGAGAATTCTCTGGTTCACAAACAAAAAATAGAAAATATTTTAGGTCTAAAATTCTGCAGTATTTTTGCAGCATTCAGTGGAGTACCAAATTCATCAAAAATGGTACTCTACTAGTATACATCTCAGGGCGTTTACGCTTAGATAAAGCTCAGATAACTACTGGTTCAACTGGTGTTCAAATAATATAAAATGTAGTCTCCAGCGGGACTTCATACAACAATTGAATATCACAATTATGTCTGGTGTGCCCTTGCAGTCAATATTATATACCTCAGCTTAGTTAATAAATAATGTTTTTAGTGAATATCACATCAACAACTGCTTAGCCGTCCGTATTTGTATAACATTAATATTGTCACAAAAATCAATAACTTGGTTATTTCCAGAGAGTTAAATGTTAGAATAGACTATGACGATGATCATAGTCTGCATCAGTGCTTTGAATTGTTGTTTATTTATTTGACGAGAGTATTCTAGCCTGCAGCAGTGCTATATTATTATATTGTTTTGTATTTATTTCTCAGAGTGTGCTACAGAAGACACAGATGATTAAAGCTAGATGTATAGCCTGCGGCCATCAAGCTAACGTTGACATGCGCCATAAATTGACTACATTTATACTGAAGAATCCTCCAGATATGGTACTGTCTACTGTATTAAATACACTCAGTAAAAGTTGAAGAAAACATATGTCAATCAAATACCTAAATCCAGAATAAGTAATTGTGTATTTTTCTAAGGTATAATCAGGGCTTGACACTAACTATTTCTGGTCACTGGTCCTCTAGCAAAAAAACGTACAATTTGTAAATAAAACAGTTACTTGTCCTTGATTTTCACTGGCCTCAGATCAGGGGACCAGTGTTAGTGTAGAGCCCTGGTATATGACTATGTCTTGAATAGAAGGTGTTACTCTTGTTAGTCTGTTTTGCATATTCTTTTAGATTTTTTCATCCCTGAAGAACATTTTTTTATTTTCCAAAGAGCACATTGATCAGGTTTAAGAAGTCCTGTTAGCTATAATTAAAATGGTTTATTGTGTTACAAATTGGAATACTTGAAGTTATAAAACATTCATGCCTCTATTACATGTTTCTTCATGTATTAACTGATTTAGATGTTGGTAGCAGTTTGTCAGGCATTGCTGGAAAGGAAAATTTCTGTTTTCCTGGCCAAATGTTTAAACTTGCAATGCAAAGTTTATATACTTAAAGGCAAACTGGACAGCAGGTGTTCTTTTGAGTCAGTACCATCTCTTCAATAATTCATTGTTATTAGCATTTATGTTTTGTCAGACTCATAGAGTGGAAAAGTTGCGCAATATTTATGTTCATGTGGTGTTACAGGATCCTTCAGCGACCACACCCTCTAAGGGTTCCAAGAAGGACAAGAAAGAGAAGAAAGCAAAGAAGGGAGAGAAAGGTACGATGAACGGTGACGATGGTGATAACGATCGTAATAGTCCCGAAATCAACACACAGGAGCAGATGGCTGCACAGAGAGCATCGGGAGGGGTTGTAGATGCACCACCACCCATCAACGTAAGTTGGGTAGGGGATTGTTGGGCTAGAATCTGCATCTAGTTGTTCTCTTATAAGGTTTGATTGTCAGATTAAGAAAAACATGAAGAGTTATACTAAAATAGAAAGTATTCTTGTTGGACTAGCAAATAAAAAACTATTCAAATTTCAGTTATTCTGAGTTACCTATTTGGAAAATCACAAAACCCAAACAACTTCACAAGATGATGTACAACTTAAATTATAACTTCATGTTTGTTAAGTTCTACAAGTTAATAGTAATGCCACCATTACACCAGTTGTCAATCATTGCCCTTTAAATCAATTTTAACAATAAATTATAATAACATGATCCAATTGATTAACTTGAAAACCTTTGCCAAACACCTTCCACAAACAATATTTGAAGGCAGAGTGATCTCAGGGATACAGACTAGCGGAGGCCCAGTAGCCCACAGCCCCTAGATTTTGGGCTGGCCCCCTAGATTTTTCAAGAAATTCCCTATACACACTATACAATAATCAAAGAAAGATCTATGTTGGGCTACCAAGTTGAAAATATCAGTCTTTATCCCTGTGATCTCTGTGCTGGGGTTATGTTAATTGTGTTGACCCAAATGTTATTGTATATTTAGAATGTTGATGATGATTGGGGTGATGAAGATGTTAGTGATGCTGCTGTAGCTAAACGTATGAGAGAGTTAACTGATGCTGCCAAGGTAATGGCAATGTCAGACGACTTGGAGAAAACGATAAACGAGAGGATGGATATCTTCTACAAATATGTCAAGGTAAATTTATTGATATTTTAACAAAATTTTCAACTTAAACTTGTTGACATTTTAACAAATTTTCAAGTTCGAACTTGTTGACATTTTATTAAATGTAGTAAATTAGTGGTTAACTCTACCTTGCCTGTTGCAAGAATTATGACCCTTTTCCCAATTATCGCAATTGGAAAATGAGATTTGAAGGTTTTAAAGTTTTGTATTTGTGTTTAATTAAGGTTTTGAGAATATTTTAATTTCCTGGGATTAAAAATCAAATTATTTTCTGCACCCGCATGACATACAAGATAGTGTATTACACTTAGAAGTTTAAGATAACTGTTTTAAGAGAATATGATTGTGCTTTTCTTACTAACAGTACATTTGTTTAATGCAAGATTGGAATGTTATAATCTTTATTAAATTTATTTAACAATAGGGAAAGTGTGCCTTTTGAATCTTCGGTTAGTAAGACTTGCACTCGCTTCTGTAGTCATACTTATTAATTTGTGCTCTGCAGATGCCCTGTAGGAAGTCACCTGTCTGTCTGTATTTGCACATATACATGTCCAGCTTTTAACTTAACTTGTATTATGTATGATTACCATTTGTTGTAACAGGACAAAGTAAACAAAAAGACAGTGATTGGAGCTGATGGTGACATTCTCCAGGAAGCTGAAAGACTTGAAGTGAAGGACAAGGCTGCTCTAGTTCTTGTAGAGCTTCTCATGGATTCTAATATTATTGCACAGATCAAGCAGTATAGGAAATTATTCTTGAGAGTAAGTTGTATCTGTTTGATAGACATCCTTCATTTTCTGTGTTGATTGTAAAGTTGAAGGGTCATTCATGAGCTTACCTGCTCAACACTTGTCTCTTTTCTAGTTCTTTATCAATTGTTTGCAACAATGTTGATTTTCCTCAATAATTGTATAAAGTTGCTGGCTCCATATGAAGGGTTAAGTTACTGCTGGTTAGGATGCCTTTTAGAATAACTGAAAATTTGGTGAGCAAGGCATTAAATTTGAAATTAAACTTGGGATACATAAACCTAGATGGATGAGTTTATTTTGCTGAACAAACCAGTCCTGGCAATGACTTTGAAATGTGAATTTGTTTCAAATTCTCGCTCAAGCATCATGTTATAACTTTTTTTTTTGTACTTTCAGTTTTGCTACAACAACCAGAAAGCCCAGAAGTATATGATGGGTGGTGTGGAGCAACTTATCAATGTTCATAAAGATGCTCTCCTTCCTAAAGTTCCTCATATCTTTAAGGACCTTTATGAGACAGACATTATTGAGGAGGAGGTCCTCCTGGATTGGGGAAAGAAGGTAGGTTTCATGCACAATCATTGTCTCGTATTATAAACTAATTTAGCTGGTCATTGAGATAAATATTTAAAGGATTACCCTTGCAAAAATCAACACTTCATTTTCATCATGCTTCGAGTCTTTTCCGATTTCATTCATCAGTATTCTAATACAGTATTAATAAATTTAGAAAACAATATAAAGTGAATATTCTTAAAAAATACACGTAAAATTCTGGTGCTTCTTACCCTGCTTTGTATTTTCTAGGTATCGAAGAAGTATGTATCTAAGCAGGTTAGTCAGGAGATTCATGATAAAGCAGAACCATTCATTAAATGGTTAGCCGAAGCCGAGGAGGAGGATAGCTCGGATGATGAAGATGCCGTGGAGGTAAGACAAATGTTAATGTGTCGTCACTTTTGACGTTCAGGGGGTTCTCAAACCATATTTCAGTTATATGTGGTTTGGTTTACAGTTTGACAGTTTTCTAGAATTATCAATCCGTACTTATTTGTTCTTTCACAATCTAATTTTATGTGGAGGACATTATAACGTTTTAAGTAGGAAATATTACCTGGATCGGCTAGGTGACTATCCAGCATTGTATTAACTCTGTAAACTGGGCTTGTTTAGTTTTTAATTAAAAGGTGCATACTCCATGTCAAAAGCATTAGCAATTTTGAAATTTCTAAGGTCTTGAACAAAGCCCACTCGACTACGCTTGTTATCAGTTTTAAGATTTGAAATTTCTTAACATTTTAAGTCACATCTTTTCATGTGGAATACTTTCTGTATTACAGGTTGCATTCTCAACCACCGGTAAAGTGGGTGTAGAGACCATCGCCCCACCAAAATCTGATTCACCCCCACAGAATACTAACGGTAATGTTGGTGGCAGTGATGGAGAAGAAGAGATTGACATTGATGCCATATAAATGATGAACTGTCAGATACTAAATTCTACTGATAAATGTTTTTGTGTAAAATCATTACAATTGACTTTTTAATCAAGAAAGGAGATCATTGCCTAATGTTAACTATGTCCCATCAAATACAATTTAATGTATTGATTTGTTATATTAAATTATTACCATTTGAAATTTTGGATCATCCATTTTGGTGTTTTCAGATAATTGTGAAATATTTCATAATTTATGTAAATAGTTCTAGGGGGCATTGCTATTGATTTTACTGCTATGTGTTATCTGAATTTATGTCATCTTCAACAACTGGTGGGCGTGGGTTGATTTGTCTTGTGTGTGAAAGACTTGATTTTGGATATTTATCACATATAAGTGTGTCCATGTCTATCTTCTTTTGCCTAAGTTTGTCTTCTCAAGACTATCTTGTCAATCAAACATTTTTCTAGTGTTATTTATTTTCTTGCTTTTCTTTAATCTTCTGTAAATCTTACTTTTATTATACTTTTCATATGCAATATTACCAGACAAAGACAGACATGTCCACTTCTCAATAAACTGTTCAGAAAATCTTTAAACTTTTTGCATAAGATAGGGATTGTTTGAAAAATGACTGGGCAGAGTCAACCTTTGTAGGGTAAACAATAGTGTTTCATGTACGTATTAAGATGCTGTTGCTCTAACACTTGCTCTAACACTCAGAAATGTGTTGCCTTAAAATTATATACATGTACATCTAAAACAATTGTTTTAAATAAATCTCAATTTAAGTGGATGTGTCGATTTTTGCCTGATACTGGTATATGTTTATATTTATGCTCTCTCTGATTTTTATACCCGTGTGCTATTCTATGTCACTATTAATGATACTATCTGGTCTCATTGGGTTTGTTGCAGATTGAATAGATTTGGTTTATGAATACAGTGTAGTGCTGTGAGATTAAATGTGATCATAGTTATGTACTTACTGGATCGATCGATGGTAGTTAAGGTATAGAAATGTATCAATGCAAAGGCTGTAACAGCTGTGAGATTTACTTATCTGTCAAAACTGTTGCGACTTGTATCAAAGCATAAACACATCTGGCCCGATCTCCAGACGCATTTCAAGTTGAAATCTCTTCTAAAATTGAGATTTTGTTCAAATAAGTCTCAATTTGGGATCAATCTGAATTTTCAGCTCTTCAAACACTGAAACTCATATGTACATATTTCACAGGCAATGAAACAGCACTATGCATTCAATAAATGTATTGTTTAATTTTTTATACTGAATTAAATTGAAGAACGAAACTTATTTAAACAGAGATTTGCTTTGTAGATGGTAATTCCTTATATTATGTAGGATTTGTTCAGTTGATTTCTGAAATTTGTAGATGGTATATTCAATCATGTTCTGTTATTGCTAGATCTTGTTCTATACTTGTTTTCTAATCAGTAACCTAGTTACTAATTATCCTCTAACTTTGATTTAGTTTCTTGTTATCAATTACTAATCATCGTGATATTTAAGGACAATTTCATTCCAGTGTGGTTGAACTGCATTTTGCATTTCTTAGAACTTTGACTTCTAGATTCTCTTCTATAAGCTGTTCAATATTTCATTTATGTATGAACTTTGCTGTTTTTGTGATTTATTGTGTATGTTATGTGATAAGGAGGATTAAACGCTAACTGGGAGATTTGGTGTTGTTGTTATTTGCTTACTACAGTAATCATGAAATTTTGTGTTAAATTATATACTTTGTCCCATGAATATTCAGTACACTTCCATATTCCATTCTACCAATAGCTAGTATAAATTCAAAATACAGTTCTTATTAGATATAATTATGAAAGCACAAAGATTAATGAATTCTAAGTAAATACCATACCTAATTGCCTACGTAGAATATTGGTACATTTGTGTATGGCTGTTGCAGATGTCTTGCTACTGTTAACTGTAGTTTGACTGTTACAAGAACCACGTGTGTTGAATTGGTGATGCTTTAGTGAGACCATCGATATCAAATTTGATTGCTGGAACTGGCTTGTAGCAGTAATGCGCTAATTTTTGTTGATACCATGGATTTATAAAATGGATACAAGTTGCTCTTGCATACAACACTTGCACACTGTTTTGTATTGTATCATTTTGTATTTGCATGTACATGTATACACTGCTTATTTACGATGCTAAGATATGCGTGTTTGTCTATGACGTCAGAATTGAAAGCAGATGCTGATACTACTGTAGTTGATGTAACAACTTGATTATAAATCACATTTACATAAGCTACATACATTAATTACATGCAAACAGCAGCTGTCACACATTTATTTACCAACCTATGTATATCCATGTTAATGTCTGTTTTGGTTGAAATGAGTGAGACTTAGTTGCCACTTTACTGTCGTTTCGATTTTGTCTTAGACCAAAACAATATTTTGAAGTGCATAAACAATCTTGTTGATATTTGGCATGAATGTTTAACTCGATGAGTGTCATGCGCAAACTTCATGGTCGTACATTAAAAATCAAGGTCAAAGGTCCACTTGAAGTTTGTCTAGAACTTTGTAATGCATTGGTCTTGCAGCTATTTGCTTAAATTTGACATTAATGATAACCTCGGGGAGTGTCATGCGCTTACCCCATGTCCCTATCCAAATAACAATAGAGCAACTTGAACATATTGTCACGTCAAGAGCGTGATTATATTAATTAAGTTGGAACAACTTGTTCCCAGGCGAAACTCGTCGAAAATGAATTTAATATGAACTACTCCAAAAGTCAAGATCACTGTTGAAGTTCCAAGGTCAATATCCCAAGTGTCATTTCTGTGTAACTCCAATGCCCAATTCAAATAATTTTGCTTTTTAAGACATCTGCCAAAACTTGTAAGCGCAATGGACCAAATCTACTCGTAGGCTCCACTTTTAAAAAAGATATGAGGAAATCGGCAGAGACGTTATCACTCAACTTTAACAACCGAGCACTGTGTCAAATTTGGGTTGAATGACCACATTCTGAATAAAATGAAGCAATGAAACAATAATATATGGAACTTTCTATATTCAGATAATTCATTTCGTATATTCTTAACAGATACAGAGGGTAACACATGGAAACACAGAGCATTACGCCAGAGCAGAGATAGCTCCACCTGATTATTTGTCGAAGGTTGCTTGGCGAAGATTTTAGGAAATATGATAATAATTTACCGTTAAAATCAATTTGAACGGAATCGATTGACAACTGGCGTAATGTCAGTTGCATCTAAGGCATAAAGAGATACCAACAGAATGATTACAGTAAATGTATCAATCCAGTAACAGCAACTTGTTCTAATAGTACCAGCATATTTTGCAGATACGTTGTTATTTTTATTGGGTATGCTAGTATTTTTTCGTTCTTGTTGTAAAACCATCTACTGTAATTGTTCATGATATTCGAGGGCTGATCAACAAATACGCAGAAAATGCCCGTACTAGTTTACATATACATGTCTACGGTGACTATCTCACCTTGCCTGGAACTATCAACCTTACTGCACCAATTAACTATTCCAACAGGATCACAGGAAAACTTTCTGATGAGCCATGCGAAGAAAATTAAAGAGTAAAAACGGATCGACTCAATATGTAGGCATAGACATCCAGCATACAATTTAAGAACTGAACTCTGATACTAGTATTCATGAAGAATTGCATCAATAAGGCTATTTGCTTTAGTCAGGACGACTCCCAAGAACGCATTTCCATTGGTAGTTCTATTATAATGAAAAACACTGAAGTTAATTCGTAGAAGATCTCGATTCTTTCAAGTCTTGAAGATGTTTACGTAATAAGCTTCCAGTGGCTAATTTATCTACATAAGTGCTAAGTTTAGCACTTCTCTGCACGAGAGATCGTGTGCTGGACACTTGCTGTTTGATTCCGGCTTTTATTGACGCTAATTCTTGGTACGTAATATATGGCGAACGGAATGACATCACGCGATCACGTGGTGTAAGTGGTGAAGCACGTGTTTTCACAACATAACCAAAAAGTTTGGATTTTTTCGAGTATTGTGTCAAGAACGACTGTGTTTTATCGGAAGTGTTCTTCAGAATGTTTCCGTCTGTTGGTGTGGATGTTGCACGTGTAGACGTTATGCGTGATGGCGCACGGTTAAACCCCGTCCTGGACGAACATGAACTAGGGGAGCGACGATATTCCGTTTCTTTCACACATAACCTATCAAGTTCGTGTTGCTCGGTAGCATTTAATGGAATCAAGTCATCTTCTCCTATATTACTTATTCTAGATTCCGCTCTAGTCTGGCTTCTCTCACGTTCTCCGTCAACCGCGTCTGTTCCTTGAGCAACGGACTGTCTGGAACTTGGTCTAGATACAATATCGTTTGGGTGTGTCGACATTCGACCTTGTCCATAGATTGATTTCACCATATGTCTAAGGTTTCCATTCTCTGTATTGTAATTCAATATGGCGTCAAGAGGTGCAGCGTTCATTTTATGGATCGTTGTTGATGATTGTACATGCGACTCATCGTTGCTAGGTAACGTTATTGTTACTTGAGGACGTGAAAGTGAAGTGTGGTTACCACTTCCGCCTGGTAGTGCTGTTTTAGGACGTCTCGGCGTTGGCTCAGGGAATTCGTTTTCGTCCGTAGTCGGCACGGTTGTCATTGGTCGGTCTTCTGGGTTCTGCTCGGAAGGTCGTCGTTTTTCAAGCCTTTCTATTTTGAAAAATGGATTTTTCGTCATTTCTTTCTCCTTTTTTGATCGCATATATCGATCTCGGATTGTCTTTTGAATGTTCATTCCATCGGCTGTGAAACTGTAAGACTGAGTATAAGTCTTCGCCGATAATGCAGTCTTTGGTCGCTGTTTACCCCTGACTGGGGATTTTGGTTTTTCAAAAACTGAGTTTGGTCTTTTCGGCAGATGCTCCTCGTCGCCAGCCTGGTCTTCACCACCTTCCTCCTGTTTCTCCTTAGTGTACAGCAACAGTTTGTATAATGATGAGAGACATTCTTCCTCTACCGTATCGTGTCGTCGTCGGGAATGTTTGAAAGACCGTCGGAGATCGAGATATTTATCTTCTAGCTGTTTCTGAAGAGTGTGGTTCTTGGAGTACGCATGCTGCGCTCTTTGTAACATGGTGCAGTCTGAAATGATTCAAGCGAAATTTCAACTTTAATACGATCGAACTAAAAGCTTTCTTTAATGCTTGGTTGAAACTGTGTACGTTTTAAGGTAATGAAAGGTTTATAGTGTTAATTACCAATTTTGGTGCTTCAGGGCATTGTAATTTTGACGAACGAAACTGTACTCATGTTACTTCAAGGTACTTTGTTCAAAAACAAGATACCGTTTTACAAACGTTACAACGGAACAGAAAATTATCAAAGCAATCATGAAAATAGTCTGGTGAGAGATCAAGTTGGTGGTTTTTGCTGAAAGGTTTTAGTAGTGGTCTTGGTTCGGAGGTGATTATTTTAACATTTAGACTCGCTGACATATATCTAGATTATTCATTGAAAAAAAAATGAAAACTTCAAATTATTTTAGCACATATTTAAATTTCTGGTAGGACGTTCTAACGCTGAAGGCATGCAAACACGGAAGTGTTATTACGAATTGATATGTCACATTGACAGTAAATTACGAATAACCTGACTAAACGTGTAACGTTACCACATTTAGGCAATACCTACCGGGGAGTTAACAACTTAATACACTAAAGAGGCACGCATTTATCTCGGCAATTAAGTAAGATTAATATTTAATTACGAACAAACCACCTATTTACACCGGCATTCTGGCCTTGATGGTATAATCGCAGTCCAATATAAATATGTGTAACGTTATAAATGAAATTACGTCGTAATCAGATAAGTCCTCAACGACTTATAATTATACATTTTGGGGTAACTAACATTAATTACAGCATATTTTGATAATTTTGTAACTTGTGGACAAAAACTTCAAATGAAAAACTATCGCTATGGCAAGATGTCCAAACATATCGCTGGCACTTAGAATGAGGAGGTTGTACTTAAGTACAAACTCAATATTTTGAAAAAACTGTCTGAAAACTACTCTTTACTTATGGAACACCTAACTTTTGGCAAGTTCCGAGTTTCAAGAAAATAGGCCCACAAGAAGCGCATTGTAATGCAGATTTCAAATATGCACGAGTCTTATTATGTCGTTACGACCTTCTCATTCTATGCCAACGATATTTTTATACACCATTTCACTAGATGTAGTTTGAAGAAAGGTTTTGTTACCTTTGAAGTGACTAAATGTACGCCAATCGCACCAAAAGGCTATAATAACAACATTATAATATCCATTCAGTGAGTATCACTATCAATGCAATATTAACGAATATCACTCATTAAATGAATAACTACAGTATATACATTACGTTTAATTTTGGTTGCACTTTAAAATTATAAGGAACATTTTACTATTTTTCAACTCTGTTTTATAAAATTACGTACCTAAAGAAAGTTACTATAGTTTTCGTGGAAGTTCCAGTCACAAATATAGTCCTTCATATACTAAGTACTGTGCTTAATATTCGCATAGTCATGACATGAATGATACAATTTGTAGAATGTCTCCGAAATTCGTTTTACAAATATTTTGATGCAATTAGAAACATAGAGGTTAATTAAACTGACACCGACCTACTCAGTATGAAAAACTCTTCATCTTGTTTATCAAATATATTTTAAAAGGAATAAAAAGTTAAAATCGTGCTAATTATATAATGTAAATACCCTATAACAATATATCAAAGAAACATTCCTTGATCATGTTTGTTAAATAAATACTAAACATAATTACCAAATATTTTGAATTTAATGGATTTCGATATTTATCTATTTGCAACAATTTTTGTGTACGTTAGTAAAATTGCCAATTTGCTCGACATTATTTTCTTATGGAAATGAACGATATTTTCTATTTTTATAAAAAAGCCACTTCAAACATCCATGATTAGTTTAGCCTACACACATTTCATACACGTTTTCTAAATAGACATATCTATTGTTCCATTGGGCCTATATTAAATCGGGAGCTATTATTTCACAACCTGGATAATAAATATCCCCTAAATATGTTTTCAAAGAAATATCACCATATACAGAGCACAGGTTACTGTATCATTTTTTTTGGTATAAATTTTACAAGTTTTATCAACAATACATTTACCATCTTATAAAGAGCAGCAGAGTCGTAGTGGCGACAGAAATACTGAAGACTAATGATTACCATTCGACATCACCGCTTTACGACTTAGATGTTTAATTTCCACTTTATAATATCACATTTTCAATTTTATGAAATCTCAATTTCCATGTTGCACCATTGCAGTTCACGATTTCGTATTCGTGGTATCAAGTTTACGAACTAACGAAAAAAAAAATTACTGATCGGAGATGTCATATTTACACTTTCATTTAAAGTGCAATATCAGAAGTTCCCGAAAACTACAATCATGCAGAATATTACAAAGTTATTTGAGAAATTTGAGATAAATTAAGTACATGCACATGTGTGAATGAAATGATATAACACATTACTATCATATCACACAGCACTACCATACCACTATTTCATTTCAGTTTACAGTTATCATTTGCTGAATAAAATAATTCATAACAAATTTTAAATACAAAAAAATGTAGTTATATTATCTGTTTAAATTAGACTTAATACGGTGAATACCTCGAGGGTTTCATATAAAGCTGTATATACCAAAGTGTCACGTATATTATTAATTAATCATTTATCGATTATCTGTGAACTTTGCCTTTAAATACAAATATAATGAAAATATTATTGTTTATAAAAAGCCCTTAATACACCGAATGATAAATTCATTTTTTGGTTAAAAGGACCTACTCGTAGTGCGGTCGTTAATACAGTATGGAATCTTGATATCTGTAGTGCGCCACATTGTAAACACACTTATGGAATGTAGTTATATTTTAAATCATGGACATACAGTAGAGAACTAACGAACGAACGAACGAACGAACGAACGAACGAACGAACGAACGAACGAACGAACGAACGAACGAACGAACGAACGAACGAACGAACGAACGAACGAACGAACGAACGAACGAACGAACGAACGAACGAACGAACGAACGAACGAACGAACGAACGAACGAACGACGAACGAACGAACGAACCAACGAACGAACCAACGAACGAACCAACGAACCAACGAACGAACAAACGAAATAAACAAAGACAGGAAGGATCGAATAAACAAACAGACGAAAGAGCGAAAAAGGATGGAACGAACGAACGAAAAAGGCAGAGGAAAAACGGTCAAGCCACCGAACCAACGCACTAACATAATTACGAATGATAATTACATGCATGTATTTTACATTTCCATTTTTTTACATAACTTTTTACGTTGGTCCTTTTATAATACAAAAAGAAAAAAAAACGTTAAAAATACAAGGAAATATATTTGTGAATAAAATTCAAGTAAATAATTGTACATGCGTATTTATTAATATAGAAAAAGCTCACCTTAATTAAAGTCACAAATTGCAGGAAAAATTCCTCCTGTCCTTCGTCAATACACAACCCGGAATAACGTATACTAAACCAAGTATATATCTCAATGAGATCACTTATAATAATATGATAATAAACCAGAAAAAAGGATTCATCAAGAAGAAAGGTTTTGATTTTTTGTTATACCGGTAATACCAATATCTTTATTTCAATAAACAATCGGTTACTTTAACACAAATACACTAAGTAACGAAATTAATCCGAAGATTACCGTAATTTTAAAGTCCTTCATATTTGATGGTACCCTCCAATGAATGGCTTATACCCCTATTGTCCTAGTGATCCCACGATATTACTCTATTAAAGGATAGTTTTTCCTTTTCAAATCACCGAATATTGCTACATTTTTGTCGTGAATCGACTTACTAGTACTAGTAATATTATTATAAAATGTTGTAACTTGATATTATCTAATGCAATATCTACATGGAATATAGCATGACCTGTAATTGCTTGGTACTATGACATTTAAATTGAAGGACACTGTAAAAGTTCGCGTAATTGAACAGTTTTTAAATGTACAAAAAAATGTACAAAAATATTGACATAATTGCCAATTACGACAATCAAATACGTCAATATCGAGACAATCAAGTCTTTGGTTAGAGTAGGAACACTGTTTGTTTCAATACTATCATGTGCTGTGATGTCGTTAACAACGCTAATTACATTCAAAATATTGTCATAAGTGTTGAATGAACACGTGTATAAGCTAAACTATGTTTCATGTGCAGCTTTTTGGTCAATCACCAAGCAGGACGTCCCTTGATATGGTGCCTTCTTTTGTCCAATGCCGTAACTTGATTGTCCCCCTCACCCTCTTATACGAAAAGTTTAAGAACATCGTGAAGACATGCCGAACCACCCCGATCTGGTAAATTTAAGAACTTCAGCTTCGGGGACATTTTGACACAGGAGTATGTTAGAGTATGTTTGCCTATTGACTATCTTCTTAACTATTTGCAGAAATGAAAGGCTTCTGGTTAACAATTAAGTGAATTAACGGTTCGAAAGAATAAAAATTACAGTCTTTTGACACAAAGATGGATTCCCTTAATAAAGCTCGGTAACCAAATCTTAATCCTCACTCTCCAATCGAACGTTTTTTTGCACCAGTTCCATTTGCACTTATAAACACTACGAATCTAACGTAGCTGTATCGAGGTCACTTCTAGGTACATTGTTTCAGTAATCAACAATATTGTTTCAACACCATTAACTATTTCTAAGGTAGTCAATTCATGCATAAATACTCCGTCCATGATCTGTTGATTAGGTAGTATCCGCAGGTGTCTCAGTGTATCATTGGAAAAATCCATTAGCTATATATGAAAGTTACAAAACATAGTTTTCATATTTTATTCTTTTTAAATAATCAGTTCCTTGTGTAGGCGTATGCGCTTTGTACCCAACATGGGATCATAAAAGTACAATTCAAGAAAACAATGTAGCAAGATATTCTTTTTAAGAAATGTCATTGACGGGAACTTCTACGTTTAGTTATTTTTTAAATCCATTGTTGCTGGTTCTTAGAATAATGTCCTGTAACCTAAGGTATTCATTCATAAAACGGTTACACAATAATACCATTCGTGGAGGTCAATAATTAGAATGCAGAATGTGGTTACATTCAGCCTCGAAATCAAATCCCGGTGAAGAAGTTGCATTCAAAATACGGGACAAGAAGTACCTTCTACTTTTAATCCACAAACTTACAGCCGTACGAACTGCATTTTACCAAAACTCAACGAAATCATGAAATGTAAAATGTGCAACAAAATCCAAATTTGTTGCACAGCAATCATCGTTCATACGTCATGGTGACTTCGGTATTTCTGTTGACGTCAATATTAATGTAAGATATCATAAACATCATAAAAATGTACATCAACATTAGCTGTATTATTGCTGTCCTTTTCACTTCCAATTACTCCACTCTGTATTTACAAAAAGATCGATGCAATATACTTTCTGATTCGTTAAACTAAGTTCTCGTAAAAAGCACTCACTATGTTAATTGAACTCTGTACGGTTAATAACAAAGTTAAAAGAAGTGGATATTATCTGCCAGTTATGATGCATGCAAGTGGAAATTGTCGCTGGCTTACAATAAGAAAGCCGTACTGTACAAAATCTATATTTTCTCAAAACAAGAACATACTGTCTGAAAACTGCTCTTTATCTACGGTAAAACAAACGTTTTGGACTTCACTTTGGTCAACATGACAAGTTTTTCATGACAATACTAAGGCTCATAGGAAGCGCATTGAAATGCATATTTCAAATATACACGAGTCTTACAAGGTCGTAAGTAGTAGGTACCTAAAATCTTAAATTATCATAGGACAGTAAGTTACTAGTCATTCGTGAATCTTGGTAAAATGCAGTTGCATAAGGTTGTAAGAAGGTTATGATTTATTGGCCAGTTTTCTGCAGCGAAATAATGATTGTTTCAAAATAGAAACAAGGTACAAAGAAAAAAACCACTGAGACTTTAAATGGAGAGTATGATTGTCTATTGTCTTTTCTTGAACACTTGCAAAACAACAGGAAATGAGAGGCTTCTGAATAACAATTAACGATTCGAAACAATATAATGACAGACCTTTGACACATAGGCGAATACTAGTTTTATGTAAAATCGGAACACTTTAAATTAGGCCTACTCAGGGTATTTAGAATAAACGTTTTTGCCCACACCCGGAAAATGCATTCGAAAGCAAGTTGACGTCGACAATAACAGTAATTTATTGAACTTATATTAATACGACATGCGCGTGTAAATGCATACTGACATGCAGTTTGGTAAAAGCTTCGCAATATGATTGATAAAATAACTAAGTAAAACGCCTGGTCCTGTCACCAACCACAGTATTGTGTCCAATGTCAAATATGAATAAGCTATAAAAACACAGCTTGATGGTACATGTGACGCCGGTAACTCTTGGTGCCATTCTTGATAGAAACTCTTACTTGGTGGCATTAATTTACGAGTGGTACCCAGTTATCAGTCTGTCCATTAAGCAGTCAAACAGAGCATTCCAAGCATCAGTAACAGACTTAGTAAAATATGGACCCATACATTGTTTCCATTGCCACAGTAATGCATGTCGAAAAACTTCAAAATATTCTTCGCGAAATCCGTCGTAAGTTTTATGCTGTTTTCCAAGCTCAAACAGAATTGTTGACGTTGCACTATTTTCGTTACCGATATCCTCTGGTGATTCCACAATGGCACCAATGGCGCTCATGAATCTTGTACCGTGACCTTTTATGGTCATGTTCATTTTGAGATCTGCTGTGGGTATATTATCAACACCAAACAATGCTTTAACTTCGCCACATGTTTCGAATATTCTAAGGAATATTTGTAATCCATTTTCTTTAAAATCACGTCTCAGAAATTCCCACGACTTTCTCACAATTATCATATCTTCTCCACTCATTAGTACATGTTCTATTCTTGTTGATGACGTCATGACAACCGTAACATCAGCGTCGTCACATCTACTCAGTGTCTTACTTCCGTTTCCAACTCGGCGTTCGTTCACGTCATTCAACGAACTTGAACAACCCATCGCAAGATCCGATCTGAACTACTCGGGTATTATCCGTGATGAATCCGGGTAATGTTTCGTGGGGTGCTCCGCAAGATAGCAACATTTACAAAACGTATTGAATGATCAAACTCATGCATACAGTCACACATAATCAGACATTTCTCTTTTATAAACACATTAATTGTTTCTCGTTTATTTCTCGATCATTACGTAGACTTCTGTGAATTTCTACATTTCATATTTACACACAATCCTTTGGGAAATCGTTTCAATACAATACTGAGAACTGAACTCAGTAAACTATTCCCATTTTTTCTCCGGTATTGAACTATTTTTTCTCCTGGATTATTGATAGTTCAATAACAGCAGAATTAATGTACAAATGTGCTATTTTCTGGTATTTGTCAGGTAAATTCCGCATGAATTAATTTGCAATTCAGCTGGAAAAAAATGGACTACAAATCAGGCCAGTAATTATGCCTGACGAACTTACGCGCCATCAGACGACATTTCCTATTTCCGGTAAATGGTTCACATAATCAAACGAGTTGCTGAGACCTGTGTATTTACAAAATGTGCGTGTTTTAGAGATAACATTAATTTATTGAGAAGATGTTTGCTTGTCAGCAATACAGTGTTCAGTTGAGGCCATCGCTGCACAGGTGTAACACGCGATGGTAAAAAGTCGAAATCGCCAAAGAACATTGGCAACGATGAAAACACGAAACGACGAAAGCTGAAACACTGTGGCATTTATGTTTTCAACATCGCACTTTACTTGTTTTGTGATTTAAACTTTCCCCAACGTACGCTCGAGTGTTTGTTGTTTCGAGTTACAGCTCATGATGCAGCGATGTCCCTAACGACACATCATGTATTTGATGGCCATGGGCTCCAACTCTTTTGTATGATATGATCTACATGTCCATGTCCTTTTTCATTACAGACGTTATTAAAGTGTAAAGAGCTATATTCTAGCATTCATTCAATGTCAAAATAATTACTTGCATCGTTTTTAGTATGATACTACTTTACCTTAATTGCAAATTAAAACTTTGGATTGGTTCCGTGTACTTTGATTCAATCGTTGAAAAATAGACGATTCTTATAGTTTTATAGGGTGTTCTAGAACACTTTCGTATGAAAACGGACAGTTTGCATGTCCATTAAATCACAGAGAGAGTTTCTGTTAAAACTGAAGTGAAAAATGATCTAATGAATATGAAAGCATAATTGTTTTTCGGTTTTTGAAACATTTAAAAAAAATATCTTCCGATATAGCTCTATACACTTTTAACATTTAATGCATTTTACAGCATAGGTAATATACTACATATTGATAAAGAATAAAAAGAAAATAAACTGCCTACATAATATCCAAATAAATGTCTGTATGAAACAAATGGCACCACAAAACAAGTTACAATTAAGATAAATACTAACTAGTACATTTTCTTTCAAAAATGGAATTTACAGAAAAAAAGGTAAAATCTAGTGATGCATTCATGTACAAGGACATGGCTCGACGATAAAAATATCTTTCACGACAAAAAAACTGTTTTGGACGGGCATTGTTCCTTCCAGTCCCGCCATTCGAAAGTGTTCCCAGCCCTGTATCGTACTGCTTTATTTGTCTTGGCAGATAGGTTGACAAGACGTTCTGAAAAGAAAGTTGTTCACGCTTTTATAAAACTTGTATATTATAATACACAACCATAATGTTGTAAAGGCTGAAAAATAAAGTTTATTTCCATGTTAAAAGGAGAAAAAGCAAACTCCCTTTGATAAGTATATAAAATAGAATTATGAATTATTCTTGCACACAGCATTAAACATTTAAGGCTCCATGCTTTTTAAAGTACAACGTTTTACAGACTTAAATATTGAACTAACATGTATAATCAGTATAGTGTTATAGATTACAGAAAAACTTTAAATAAGATGTAGAATAATGTTGTTGTGACATAATGTGTGTATTTACCTATATCCTCTACAGTCTCACTATCACTCCTCCTGTACAATCTCTTAATGTGTGCAAACCCAGCATCCACCAAACATCTAGCATGACCAGGAAGCTGCATCAGATACTTGATATTAGTATTTTTACCTGTCATTGTCCGCCATGCAAAATATGCTAGCACATATTTGTTCTTACTTTGGCCTGCAAAAAAGCAACATAGGTATACATGTTGGTGATAAAATAATGACTTTGTGGTGATCATTGGAAAATAAACATGACAGAAAACCCTAAACAAAACTTATAAAAGAGACCCAAATTATGTATTGTTTCCTTTACTTTGATTTTAACATTGAGAGTAAATAAAGTGCAACACAGTTAGAGTGGACAAGTCAATAGTGTTCTAAATGTGTAGGTCTTCATATTGCCTACAGACAGGTTTTCATGTACAGATCTGCTAATTGTATTGATACAGAATGTACATGTATAAACTGAGGCTGAGATAAAGGTATATGTATGTACTTGTTGTGATACTTATAGTGGGGTGACAATTGGCCCAAAAGTGGCTTATTTAAGGAGTAGGTGACAACTCCGGTAGAACAAGCAATGTTATATACCAAAATGTTCGCCTATGTCTGTAGTATATGAAACTGCCGGCATAAATTGTCAACGCGTGGTGCGAACCCGGAGATCCAAGATGGCGTCCAAGATGGCCGCCATAAATTTCAAATACACCTGGAATTCTATGTTCAATTGTGATTTTTTATATATGTATGTAGTAACAAATATTTGCATGGATATTGTTCATATGATAAAGTGCATCAAATTGACATACTACACGGACGACTTTGAGGTCAAGGTCATTTCAAGGTCAAAATATCGAAAAATACCTAAAAAGGTGTTATATACTGCCTTCTAATGTCTTTTTTGATTTTTTTTTAAAGTTCTATTTAGCATATTAAGTGATAATAATAAGTCTAAGGGTATAATCACTTATTACAAGTAATAGTTTTAACTTTTAGAGCAATATTTTTATGACCACCACCATTTTTCAAACTCCTATAGTAAGAAGACCAAAGCCGCATGCTCAAAACATGTATCACACATCAGAGATATGTTCCAACATGACATTTTTATTTGGATGTTTGTATAACATATTTACATGTATGTTATTCATTTGATTATGTGCTTCAAAAAGACACACACCACTGACCACTTTGAGGTCAATGTCAAGGTCATTCCTAGGTCAAATTGAGAAAAATAGCTAAAAATTGTATTTTCGTCCTTATTTTCTTGTTTCAACAGATGTTTTATATCACATTTGGTTTTAAACATGTTAAGTGTGTTGATAGGCACATATTCTCTAATTATTAGGTCAATTTGAAATTCAAATTATTCAAAATTTGTAACAACTGACATTTATACATGTACATATTGGCCGAGATGGTACATATTCTAAAATCGCTGCCGCCATAATAATATTTCTTTTAATTTAAGTATGACTGTTTCATTATGATGGTATAATTAAATGTTTGTATAAACCATAATAACTTTATATTTTACACTTACTTGATATGAAAATTGACCACTTAAGAGCAAGGCCAATGTTAGGTCAAGGTCATTTTTTACAACAAAATTGAAAAAGTGCCTGCAGATTTTCACCACATTTTTGTCCTGCCTGTAAGGGTCCTAAGTCTAACTTACTTATACCTGTGGTATACACTGTGAGGTACCCGCCACCTCAAAAAACTGCCTGCCAACACCCTGTTTAACACCCATCAGTCCTACCAGACCCCGTTTAATACCCATCACCTTCATGTACAGTTCTACCAGACCCTGTTTGCTACCAATCAACACCCAAAACAGCCCACCAG
Organism: Spisula subtruncata; assembly: GCA_963678985.1. NCBI lineage: Eukaryota > Metazoa > Mollusca > Bivalvia > Venerida > Mactridae > Spisula > Spisula subtruncata. Next base: position 54,565,954 of record OY787661.1, on the reverse strand, counting down.
ACCCTGTTTGTCACCAACCACCACCAACAACAGCCACCCAACATCCTGTTTTATACTCATCACCTCTATATACAGCGCTACCAGACCCTGTTTGGTATCTACCACATCCAAAAACAGCCCTACCAGACCCTGTTTGGTACAAACCACCATCATGAACAGCCACCCAACATCCTATTTGTTACCCAAGACCTCCAAGAATAGCCAACTGCCACCCTGTTAGGTACCCAGCACCTCAAAGAACAGCCCTATGAGACCCTGCTTGGTAGCCACAACCCCCAAGAACATCACTACCAGTCCTTGTTTGATACCCATAACCTCCAAGGATAGCCATCCAACACCCTCTTAGGTACTCATCACCTCCAAATTGCTACGGACAACATATGTCTGATAATCATAACTTATAGCACAATAAAAAGGCGGTGAGAATATCAAATCTGCAAGTACTTTTTCAATTTTGTAGTAATAATGACCTTGACCTAACATTGGCCTTGACCTTAAGTGGTCAATTTTTTTGGCAAGTGAGAGATAAGTATAAAGTTATTATTGTTTATGCAAACATTTAATTATACAATCATAATGGAACAATCAGACTTAGATACAAAGAAATATCATTATGGCAGCAGCGATCTAAGAATATGTACCATCTCGACCATTATGCACTTGTATAAATGTCAGTTGTTACAAATTTTGAATTTGAAATTGACCTTATAATAAGAGAAAATGTGCCTATCAACACACTTAACATGTTTAAAACCAAATGTGATATAAAACATCTGTTGAAACAAGAAAATAAGGATGAAAATACAATTTTTAGCTATTTTTCTCAATTTGACCTTGGAATGACCTTGACATTGACCTCAAAGTGGTCAGATGTGTGTGTCTGTTTGATGTACATAATCAACTAAATAACATACATGTAAATATGTTATACAAACATCCAAATAAAGATGTCATGTTGTAACATATCTCTGATGTGTGATACATGTTTTGAGCATGCGGCTTTGGTCTTCTTACTATAGGAGTTCGAAAAATGGCTGTAGTCATAAAAATATTGCTCTTAAAGTTAAAACTATTACTTGTTATAAGTGATTATACCCTTAGACTTATTTATATCACTTAATATGCTAAATAGAACTTTACAAAAATTCAAAAAAGACAAAAGAAGGCAGTATATTGTTATGCGCCAGGGGTTCTCAACAGTTGACTCGCTGGTAGCGTGACTCTCTATATGTGTAGAAATAGCCTAATGGTAGCGTGTCTAAATATCGCACACTATAGTATGCGTGCTTTCCTGACTAATTATAACACTGGTAGAGTGACTCTATATGAACACCTGACTTTAAAACGCTTTGCGTTTCAAAACCCGGTTATCTATATCTGAGCAGGGTTTAAGTATACTGGTCAGTTGTATGAAAATGCTAATATGTGTGTAAAATGTAAGCATATGTACAGATCCCAGCACATCTATAGACACCAGGCCAACCAGTACTTCTTGAGCTATCTGTCAGTTCTCAGGATGTCTTGTACTTGCACAGGAACTCAGCATCAGCTCACAGGAACTCAGCATCAGCTAACAGGAACTCAGCATCAGCTAACAGGAACTCAGCATCAGCTCACAGGAACTCAGCATCAGCTAACAGGAACTCAGCATCAGCTCACAGGAACTCAGCATCAGCTCATATGCATGTGTGTGTATGTGTGTGTGTGTTCATGTGTGTGTGTACCTGCTCAGATGGGGGGGGGGGTTGATTGGTCTCCACTGTATAATAAAATAGGATAAGTCGGATTTCAAGTGTGATTCGTATTTAATACGGAGTAAATAGATTTCTATTGACTTAAAATATCAAAATTGCTTTGCGATAAACATCCGTAAACTAGTTCGCGATCAAGTAAACACGGTTCAAGTTTTATCGAAAAGATCTGTCAGCTATACACAGGACAATATGGTTACAAATACAGAACAATGAGATTTAATGAAGTTTCAGATCAAACTACAATGCCAATCTTCCAAGTAAAACTTTCTTCTCAAGAAACAAATTTAGTGGTATCTGTCCTAATACAAGCAGACGAGCTTAAAAGTCGAAAAAAGAAATGCAAGGCCTAATAAAAGCTGTAAAAACTTAAATTAAGTTAAATTCCTACAAAATATTACTAACTCTCAATAAAATCAGCTATCAGACTCGAAAAATAGTCAAAAGTCAAATTTACGTAGATTAGCCTTAGAACAATTCTGAAGTGTGGAGACCTCGAATGACGGGAGCCTCGCCTTATATACCAGACGGCTTGCGCACAAAATTCTATGGTACACAAAATGTGTACCACAAAATTCTGTGGTACGCAAAATGCGTACCACAAAATTTTGTGCGCAAATCCCGACATCTGATTGGTCGAGAGCTGCACACAAAAAACAATTGCGTACTGGCAACCATAGAACACCAAGAAGGGATTTACAGTTTACCCTAACAGCACACTAATACATTAAATTAACAGCCTGAATAGCCAAATGAATATCCAAAAAGGGCCCTCACCTCGACTGGTCGCTTTTGGTTCCTAAAAAAACAGAGTTGACTGTAAAAAATGACAATTTAGTGGCGTACGGCCGTTGCTACGGAAGTACTCATAACGTTATAAATATGCACCGTCCAGGGCCACTTCCGGAACCTGAGACAGAAAAGTAAAGAAAAAACACGGCGTGCTTGCAGAAAACATCGGATATCTGGTAAGATGATGGAAGAACTAAAATAAGTACTCGTGATACGAGGAAAGACAGCCCATAATAATAAAATGAGGGTGACTACGTGAAGCTATCGGCCTCCTAAGCTGAGAATTCGACATAAATGTAAGTGCACTAAATCCCTTCGTATCCGAAATTTCGTCCCTATCTAGACCAGTAAATGTCAACAAATGTTTGTAAAAATTCATGAGTGTTATGTGATTACATGTGGTCGGTCAAACCTGGCGCACCACATCACTCCCCCCTTTACAATGTCAAAGCTCCGACTGACATACAAAATAGAAAAAAGACTCCTACTAGAAGAACACTTGGATAAATTTAAAAAAAAATCACACAAGTTACAACTATATAAAACATAAATCGTAAATAACTGGAGAATCACTAGATCACAATCACTAACAATGCAACACAAATACATATCAACTTCGCCACTTGAAAAGACGTACCATACACACAATTAAACATCAACAATCCTATTTATGTGCATCAAATTCATGACCAAAAACTGGTTTAGGTAAACAATTAATTCACGACTCCAGTGTTCTAACATATAACAATGACAAAGAACAGAACCTAAAACTAGTCAAAATGCCTAATAATGTAACAACTTGAAATATCTCTGTCCACTAGTGATAGTCTATGCTATTTGAACACATTACTAACAGTATATTCACATAATCACTTAATCACTTTTTATTCACGACTGACTTCACTGTTCTGTTCTCCTTATTTCCATCGCGTCTATCATCAGCCCTGTACCCCTGCCTATCCTTGCGGCTCCCGTTTTCTTGTCTCTCGTCTCTCCTTCGACTGTTTTCCCTCTTCTGCTCTTCTGCCATCTTCTCCAAATTTCTGTTCATTCTCCCCATCACATCCACAATCTGAGTCATCGTTCTGTCCAAGCACCTAATCGCTCTACTGTTCGATTCGACCACCTCCACCATCTTCTTCATATTTCCTTCAACCGTCTGTTCCACCACCGTCTTCCAGTCTGTATAGTTCTCCTCTACTCTCCTTCTCTTCGGACCTGGCTCCTCCACTGTATTCTCAGATTCTTCCTTCCTACTTGCCTGTGAGCTTGTATCGTTCAATTTGTCCAGATCAAAATCCAATTCGTACTCACTCCCTCCATGACCCTCAAGAAGACCTGGTAAGATATCCTCGGCTGTGCTGGCCCTCGGTGTGTTCAGTGGCGTAAACTGTACCAAATCTGCACCTTTCATACTGGAAGTTCCGGGCTGGTTGGATACTACCCTCGTATTAGGACCTAGGCTGATTGGTCCCCTAGCTATCAGCTGTGGGCTTACTGCAGCTGGGCTGGCGGCTATAGCTGTCGATAAAGATGAAGTAGCCTGTTTCATGCTTACTGGGTGGATTGGTGTTGGGACATACTGCATGGCCATTGGTTGCGGGCCTGGACTATATGCCAGCTCTTCAACTTGAGATGCGACTTTTGGCTGGTTTTGTAACAAACTTGATATGGGCTTACCACTCAATAAGTCTGTCAACATCTGGGTTGACAACTGGAGGCTGATCACCTTGGGTGCTGCGTTGTTTGATTCAGCTGCTGAGCCAGAGCCAGGTATTGAACTTGAGATTGGGTTATCAGACTCAAAATCTGCGTCACTATCGCATGTGTCATTGCTTCCAACTTGGTTGCCGTAGATAGCCACCTCTTCTGCAGAGATCTCCCGGAAGTCTTCTCCTGGAACCACTGCCCCCGGCTGCTGGTTTTCTACAAGGTACCTCTTGTTATCCTCACCTATCTCTGCTACTGCCAGCCGATGCCTTCGGTACCTAACTACATGATTAATAAGTGCAGCCTTTGTTGAACACCTCCACAGGCACAGGGTACAATAAAACGGCGCTTGGTCCAACGCCAGGTGATGTTTGTAGACGTGCCCCACCATCCGGTAGCGTACCTCAACGAATTTTTTTCCTTTAGCCTCACAGCGCCTACATGAGTACATGGTGGCTCGTCTGCCTTGCTTGACATTCATAGTGCTCTGAAAGTACAGAAACATAAACGTTTTCCACTATTTGTCTTGAATAGAGAATGGGGGCTGACAGATCTTAAATACTTCGCAAAGCGTAATTATTCGCAGCGTCGAGTCGCGTTCTCCGGAAAACATTGTACAACAGCTAATTCAGTTTGCTCTTTATTTTCTAAATAAATTTACATCAAAACTAGAATGATATGTCACATCTTGGAACATCCAGGTTATCGCCTCAGCGTTCTTCTTCTTTTCTTGATCCAACTCGGAATGTCAACACCAAGCTTAAGCTTGTTGTGATGTACCACTCGCTCTGATCCCCGTGCACTTAGTTGAACCACAAACGTTACCGGTGACAATTTCCTGGACACCATACACGGCCCCTCATACGCTGGTTGCAACTTTGTGGCCTCACCGACCTTGCGTGATTCTGCCAAGCACCAGACCACGTCACCTTCAGCATAGTGGTTCATCAACATCCTTCTGTCGTATATATCTTTACTTCTTGATGCAGACTTCTGCAAATGGGTTCTAGCTACTTCATGGGCTTGATTCATCTTTGTGCGGATACTGTCAACATATTCACCATAGTTAGCCACCGGTTCCAAACATCTGCTAGTAGTACTGCCAAATATCAACTCCACCGGCAATCGCACTTCTCGTCCCATCGTCATCATATTCGGTGTGAGTTTTGTCGTCTCATTAGGCGTTGCTCTATAGGCCCCGGCCAACAGTCCGAGATTTAAATCCCAGTCTTCTTGCTCGCCCTGCAAATATGCCCTGATCATACGCACAAGCGTCCGGTTGAATCGTTCGACCTGACCGTTGCATCTGGGGTTTCTTACGCTGGTTCGTACTTTCTTCACTTCCAACAGCCTGCATAATTCTCGGAAGACTTTGCTTTCATACGTGCTTCCCTGGTCACTCAGGATTGACACTGGACAGCCCCACCTGGAAATAAACTCATTAACAACTTTATTGGCACATGTTTCAGCAGTTTGGTCTGGGACAGGGATCACTTCTACAAATTTGGAAAAGTGGTCTGTTAAAACAAGGATGTACCGATTACCCCGAGAAGTAATTGGAAAAGGGCCTAGATAATCTGTTGCTAAAACATCCCACGGGGCACCCGTTCTGACTGTCCCCAGTGGGGCTCTGGGGGGTTTATGGGGTTTCTTATCCCTGGCACAAGTGTCACACTGGCGCAGGAAAACCTTGATGTCCTCCTTCATATTGAACCAGTAGAACCTCTGTGAGATGGTAGCTTTGGTCTTCTTTGTGCCCATATGACCCGCCATTGGTCCTCCGTGCATTGACTTGACTATGTCCCTTTTTACCATCGCTGGAACGACAATTTGTCCGTAAGTCCCTGTTCCATCTTTTTTAGTGAATTCCTTGACCAACGCCCCGTCTACGACTCTCAGCTGATCCCATAGTAGCAGGTAGTGTCTTGAACATTGACTCATGGTGTCCATCTGCTCTTTCACCGGTTTCAGACCAGCCTCTTTGGATTCCAGGACAGGTCTTATGTCCGCATCCTTATTCTGCATTGCCCTCAACTCGACCGCAGAGCTCCCCACTCCGATTATTGACCAATCAAGCACACCGGAACTGTTACTCACCCCTGGTGTTGCATCTTGAGTGGCGACCTCCCTTATTTGGCTTACACCCGACTCCGGCTGGTTGATACTCAAGCTTTCGCTGCTCACTGCTTGCTCTCCTGTATTCCACTCAAACCCCATTGCTTCCGCACGACGACGACACTTGTTGCAAGGCCCGCATTTGAGGGGTTCACTCATGTCCACTTCACTACACTCACAGTCCCTTGGACTTTCACACCTAGATAAGGCGTCACAATGGGGCTGCAATTTTCCAGGTCTGTACTCTATTGAAAAATCAAACGCTGCGAGTATTTCAATCCATCGGGCAATTTTACCGTTCGGCTCCTTGAGTTTGAATAGCCAAACAAGTGGTTGATGATCGCTGCGGACTGTAAACTTTCGCCCAAGCAGATACTGTCGAAAATACTGCACAAAATACACAATCGCCAATAGCTCGCGTTCAGTTACACAATAGTTGCGCTCTGCTTTATTAAGGCCCCTACTGGCGTAAGCGATCACCCGCTCTCTGTCTGACTGCTCCTGTGAGAGTACACCACCTATACCTATTCCGGAGGCGTCGACGTCTAGATAAAATGGGCCCCCTTCATTTAGTGGGTAACCCATCACGTCTGTGTTCATCAGTTTTTCTTTCAGAAGCTGGAACGCCTTTTCACACTCAGACGTCCAAACAAAATCGACATCTTTCTTGGTCAGTTCAATTAGCGGGCGCGCGATATTGGCGAAATTCTTAATGAACCGCCTATAATATGACCCTGTGGCGACAAATTGCTTCGCTTGTTTTGCAGTAACAGGTTTAGGCCATTCAGCTATTTTTGAGATATTTGTTGGGTCTGGTTGAACACCTTCTTTTGAGACTATATGGCCCAAAAAGACTACTTCGGTTTGTAACATATGACATTTATCAGGCCGCAGTTTCAGTCCTGCTCTTTTCACTCTGTCTAACACCTCGTCTACCCTTTGAATATGTTCATCAAAGTCGGCACCAAATACAATAATGTCATCAATATACACCAGACAAGTCTGCCATTGAAGACCCTGTAGTACCAGCTCCATAGTTCTCTGGAATGTGCTACTGCTGTTGCTAAGTCCAAAAGGCATTCGCTTCATCTCGAACAAACCATACTTGCATGTAAAGGCACTTTTAGGGATATCCTCTTTCTTCAGTGGGATCTGAAAGTAACCGCTAGTCAAGTCAAAAGAACTAAAGAGACTCATGCCGGCTACCGCGTCAAGACAGTCCTGAACTCTGGGCAGAGGAAATCCATCCGCTTTAACAAGAGAGTTGACTCTCCTATAATCTACACAAGGCCGGACAGCCCCTGACTTTTTCCTCACAAACACAATCGGGCTAGCCCATGGAGAGGTACTTTTCTGTATTACACCCTTCTTCAAAAGATCGTCTATCGCAGCTTTTTCCTCTGCAGCGAATGCCAGTGGCACACGTCTGGGCCTTTGCTTAATAGGGGCTGCACAACCTGTGTCAATCGCATGCTCAGCCAGATCTGTCAGACCGATATCCCACTCGTCCTTGGAAAAGGTATCACTGTACTTGTTCAGCAACCCTGACACTGCGTCTTTCTGTATCTCACTTTTATTGGCTGTTGACGTGTCAAACAGCCCTTGCAGATGATCTGGTACGGATCTTGCTTTTGTATATGCTGGCTTAGCTACCACGGCTGCACGTTCTCTTCCCCTAGGCTTTACGCGCCTAACTCGGCACAGATTGCCAGTTTCATCTCCATTTTCTTTGTCGGATAAAACACTAACAATTCTCTCAATCCTTTCGGCTACTCCTATTTGAGCATCTTGATGCAACTCGATGTCTGCTGAAAACGGGTTAAGCACTCTTACTTGACAGGTCGGACCTTTATTGATATCGACCAGTGTGGAGGCCATCATCAGCTGATAACTCTCTTTAAAGCTATCATTTGGCTCAACAATATACTCAGCCTGACTCTCCTGATCATCCATTTCTTCCCTCTCCACGTAGACGTCTATGACTGTCTCCGTCCTGCCCGGGATGCACACATCACCAGCAACAGTAACCCTTCTAGATCTATTTCTGCTACCAACCTGAAAGCATGGAATTTCTACCCCATCCAAAATTATAATACCTTTGCTCAACAGCAGGTCAGCTGGTCCTCTTTTGCTACCCATCAATACGTCGAAACCCAATAGAACATCGTCCTCTATATCAGCCACGACTACCTCTTGTATCGTTTCATACGGTCCCAGCTTAATATGAAATTCTGCCCTGCCCAGCTCCCTAATTGGTGAACCATTTGCACTCCGTAGGTTACCCGTCCTTCCCAGCAGAGGTCTCTTGTCTTCTGGTATTTTCCTAAACACCCTGGAGGACAGTACAGTTCTCGCTGCACCTGTATCAGCCGTAAACAACACCTTGACACCCTCCACCATACCATTAACGTAAACGCCGTCGCTGAGTTCTGATCTCTTCCCACTCCCCTGCTCTTCATCTACACCCTGCTTCCCGTGTGACCCTCTCTGCCTTCCAGCAACCTCTGTCTCTCTTCCCTCTATGTGGCTCTGACTAACTAATTGGACCACCTCCCTGCCACTGGGGTAGGTCCTTGGAAGTTTAAACCTTGATTTCCTTCTGGTCCGTTGGCTTTGCCTCCACCGTTAGGTCCTCTGTCCCTCCAAAGCCTTACCCCATTTGATGTCTGCCTATCTGGACAGTCGCGGGCAAAGTGTCCAGTTCTGTGGCAGTTGTAGCACTCTACCGATCTTCTATTTTGAGGTGGTGTCCTTCCTTGCTGTTTGTCCTTATCCGCTCCCTCCAGCTTTCCCAGCCTCTCCAGGATCTCAACTAGCAGCTTTGCCTCCTTAGAATCTGCCACATCATCTTTATCTGAGGACCTTTCTTGAACCGTTGACTTCTCTGGTATTCTGGACACCACATCGTAATCAGTGTCGCTGTCTTCTGACTGAATCGCCCTCCTAGTCGCCCTATCTCTCCTGCCTGCATTGCTAGTATTCCGTGTTTGTATGAAGTTGACCACTTGGTATACCGCATCGTCTATAGTGTCAGGTTCCTTGTGAAACTCTATCTCAAACCTTAACTCGTCATCTCTCAGTCCATCCAAGAACTTCCTTACTAGGTCTTCTTCCCTTGTTCTCCTGTCCCGATACCCATGCGCTTTATCATACAGCATTTTGAGATCAGCCGCATACTCTTCAGCTGTCTCTCCGGCCCTCTGATTACGCCTGCTAAACTTCGCCGCAAAGGCTCTGGTAGTCTCAACTATCCTAAACCTGTTGTGCATCTCTCTAACCACTTCTTGGTAGCTTCTTAACATCGATGCTGGCAATCGTCCATATAGAAATTGCGCAGCCTGGTCCTCTATGCGGGGCAGCAGCTGATCTAATTTATCCTCGTCGTCCCAATCATATCTCTGTGCTATTGCCTCAAACCTCGCGATCCACACAGGCCACTCCTGCTTACCGGTGAACGCTGGAATTTTAATAGTGTCTGACCGCCTCCCATGCCGGTAAGACCGATCTACCTGCTGGAACCCAGATCTTTCTGGATTTCCATAGCCCCTCGCATTTCGAAGACCACCCTGTATAGGGATCTGGGGGTGCATTGAATTAAAGTTGGCATCATATCGGGGAACCCTCTGCCAAGGCTCAGTCCTCTGGGAATGGCGGACATTATTACTACCGCCATGACATGCATCCACTCCAACTAAACGAGGATCGAACCCTTCACCTCCTTCGTTGGACACGTTAGGAAAACCGACATCCATGCGAGTTTGTTGGGAAACCGACCCAGCGGTTCTACTATGATGGGTAATTGATTGCTTCAACACCTGCATTTCCGACACAACCTCTCTTAAAATTCCAGTGATATCGTTTAATGCATTGGTATGACCCCTATTATCTTGGCACTGACCCTGCTGCGATGAACTCACCGGTGGTTCTATCTGTTGCTGTGGCCTATCAAACATGGCGGAAGGCGCTTCGTCTACCACCAAACTCTGGATGCTGCTTGACCTTGACATGCGTACCGTCCGGTCTTCGGCCACTGGCCCCTGGATTCTAAAGAACACTTCACCATCACCCGAAACTGGCGATCTATCCGTCATGACTATCTTTCAACTTGTTGAGTAGTAAGGTTCGAATCACTGGATCCCGTATGATAATATAGGATCCCACCGCTGCCACCAAAATATGTTATGCGCCAGGGGTTCTCAACAGTTGACTCGCTGGTAGCGTGACTCTCTATATGTGTAGAAATAGCCTAATGGTAGCGTGTCTAAATATCGCACACTATAGTATGCGTGCTTTCCTGACTAATTATAACACTGGTAGAGTGACTCTATATGAACACCTGACTTTAAAACGCTTTGCGTTTCAAAACCCGGTTATCTATATCTGAGCAGGGTTTAAGTATACTGGTCAGTTGTATGAAAATGCTAATATGTGTGTAAAATGTAAGCATATGTACAGATCCCAGCACATCTATAGACACCAGGCCAACCAGTACTTCTTGAGCTATCTGTCAGTTCTCAGGATGTCTTGTACTTGCACAGGAACTCAGCATCAGCTCACAGGAACTCAGCATCAGCTAACAGGAACTCAGCATCAGCTAACAGGAACTCAGCATCAGCTCACAGGAACTCAGCATCAGCTAACAGGAACTCAGCATCAGCTCACAGGAACTCAGCATCAGCTCATATGCATGTGTGTGTATGTGTGTGTGTGTTCATGTGTGTGTGTACCTGCTCAGATGGGGGGGGGGTTGATTGGTCTCCACTGTATAATAAAATAGGATAAGTCGGATTTCAAGTGTGATTCGTATTTAATACGGAGTAAATAGATTTCTATTGACTTAAAATATCAAAATTGCTTTGCGATAAACATCCGTAAACTAGTTCGCGATCAAGTAAACACGGTTCAAGTTTTATCGAAAAGATCTGTCAGCTATACACAGGACAATATGGTTACAAATACAGAACAATGAGATTTAATGAAGTTTCAGATCAAACTACAATGCCAATCTTCCAAGTAAAACTTTCTTCTCAAGAAACAAATTTAGTGGTATCTGTCCTAATACAAGCAGACGAGCTTAAAAGTCGAAAAAAGAAATGCAAGGCCTAATAAAAGCTGTAAAAACTTAAATTAAGTTAAATTCCTACAAAATATTACTAACTCTCAATAAATCAGCTATCAGACTCGAAAAATAGTCAAAAGTCAAATTTACGTAGATTAGCCTTAGAAAAATTCTGAAGTGTGGAGACCTCGAATGACGGGAGCCTCGCCTTATATACCAGACGGCTTGCGCACAAAATTCTATGGTACACAAAATGTGTACCACAAAATTCTGTGGTACGCAAAATGCGTACCACAAAATTTTGTGCGCAAATCCCGACATCTGATTGGTCGAGAGCTGCACACAAAAAAAAATTGCGTACTGGCAACCATAGAACACCAAGAAGGGATTTACAGCTTACCCTAACAGCACACTAATACATTAAATTAACAGCCTGAATAGCCAAATGAATATCCAAAAAGGGCCCTCACCTCGACTGGTCGCTTTTGGTTCCTAAAAAAACAGAGTTGACTGTAAAAAATGACAATTTAGTGGCGTACGGCCGTTGCTACGGAAGTACTCATAACGTTATAAATATGCACCGTCCAGGGCCACTTCCGGAACCTGAGACAGAAAAGTAAAGAAAAAACACGGCGTGCTTGCAGAAAACATCGGATATCTGGTAAGATGATGGAAGAACTAAAATAAGTACTCGTGATACGAGGAAAGACAGCCCATAATAATAAAATGAGGGTGACTACGTGAAGCTATCGGCCTCCTAAGCTGAGAATTCGACATAAATGTAAGTGCACTAAATCCCTTCGTATCCGAAATTTCGTCCCTATCTAGACCAGTAAATGTCAACAAATGTTTGTAAAAATTCATGAGTGTTATGTGATTACATGTGGTCGGTCAAACCTGGCGCACCACAATATAACACTTTTTTAGGTATTTTTCGATATTTTGACCTTGAAATGACCTTCACCTTGACCTCAAAGTGGTCTGTGTAGTATGTCAATTTGATGCACTTTATCATATAAACAATATCCATGCAAAGATTTGTTACTACATACATAAATAAAAAATTCACTATTGAACATAGAATTCCAGGTGTATTTGAAATTTATGGCGGCCATCTTGGACGCCATCTTGGATCTCGGAGTTCGCACCACGCGTTGACAATTTATGCCGGCAGTTTCATAAACTACAGACATAGGCGAACATTTTGGTATATAACATTGCTTGTTCTACCGGAGTTGTCACCTCACCCCAAAAAATCACCAATTGTCACCCCACTATTACCTCCACAATTATCTGCATGTAGGGTGGTTGACTTTTCTCCATGTGAGAAATTTCCCAGAGCATGATGTATCATTGATATCACGGCATTGGGTCCATGTATTCCTTTGCCATCAAAGTCCATAGTCTCAGCTTCATCTACAACATAGTTGTATTGACATGGAATGCCGTCATCCCTGAAGCCGAAAATATGAACTTTTCTGGCAGTTAAGAAATACAAAGGACCCATCTGTCGAGAGTGATGAGGAACACACACACTCTGGGAAAAATCAAAAGTGTAATGTGCATGCTGGTAATCAGTTGACAATGGTGGAATAGGTTCCTGTGGGCGCCTCACATCTCTGAACTCTGACCTGCTCTTATCAATGCATGATCTGTATACCTACAACAATAATTGCAAATCAAAATTTACTTGCAACCTAATAATTCTTTGACTAATGGACAGTTATTTTTAACAAATACATGGAGTGTGAGTTAGAACCACAGCTAACATCTAAATTAAGTATGGCTATATAGATATACATAGGGTCTACAGTAAAACTTTGGATCTTACAACCACAGTACAAACCTTTAACAATATTGTTTAATTGCTGAGTTGGTTAAATTAAGTGTTAATCAATAGCTAGAACAGTAAACATGCAGCTGGAAGTTGTTGATTTAAAGGTGGTCCTATTACTAAGGTGGGGTTGATATGAGGTCAAACTGTATATTCATAGTTCAGTAGTTATCTGAAGAATAATTATTTATAAAAAATTAAATGTAAGATCTTAGAATCCTGTAATTCTAACCTGATGTTCCATTCTGGCAGATATAATATGTTGCTGCAACTGTGTGGCAGTCTGTAGCTTATCTGCCTCCGTCCTTGCATCAGCAACATTTCTCCTCAGAAGTTCACACTTTGCACATACATCATCTTCGGGTTTGGCAATCTATTAAACAAATAGATTAAAACTGCACTTCTAGAATATAGACTAAAAACCTATCATTAATATGCCATATTTATTTAGCCCATATATCATTATATAGAGAAAATAATTTTATAAGTTATGTTAAATAAGGTTATATAGTGACAATGTGTCTTTGGGAGTTTTATTATAAAATAACATATTTTAAAACTTATTTTCAAGATTTTACCAGTATGGAAGCCTATTTTATTTAAGTTATTATTTTTAAAAAACTATTACATAAACTAATACATATAATTACATTATAAAAAATAATAAACATTTTTTTTCCATTTCATGTGTTATGAATATACAATGTCATGCAGATATAAAATAAATAAAGAATTGTATAATACCTTAATGTGGGAGCTACAATGGTTCCACACTTTGCAGAAGGTTTTATATCCCATCATTCTTCCTGTACATGCATCCATGTATGTTTGATGGATGCACTTCTTGGTTGATGAGGCAGGAAGAAATATTGGGGCAATATTGTCCCTTCCCCGAGGTGCAGCTGGCTGCGGTATTCCAAAATCATTGCCATATGATGCTATGAATATCACTGCCTTCTCAATGTCTGGAAACAACAAGGCATTACTGGGCTTGCGCCCCTTGTTCCCATGCACTCTTGGAACATTTCCAATTTCACTCACATGTTTTATCAAGGATTTTAAGCTTGACTCTTTTATGTCATAGATAATCATAAACGACTTCCTGCAGATAATGCCTCCTTGGAACTTGTAGTCATATCGAGTCCTCTTTCTTTCCCCATATCTGCTTCTCTTGTGATCTGCACTCACCTTTAATAAGACAAAACATGCAATCTGTATTTTTTTGAAATTTTTAATTACTTCATAATATACAATTTGCTGCTGATGATTACATTTTTAAATTGATCTAATTTTGTATCATTGCTTGTATTTCATGACCATTCATGTATATCTAGTTATGGTGGAAGTTTTTAACATTTTTAGGCAAAATATTATAACACCATTTCCATGACAGTCAGGTTATTTATCCACAATTGAAGAAATAAGTAGAGTTTCTAAATCCCAAACAATGAATATTATATTGATGGTTAATTTATCTTGTCAAATTAGATAAAAAAAACTGAAGTAAGCTTGTCTGCATAGTGACTGACATTGATTTTTTAAAAGGGGTGTAAAGGTATCTTAACTACAACATATGTTTGACACTCACAACAGGAATGACTCTATAATAAGCATTTTTATAAGTACAATATATAGGCATTTTATATAGTGAAATAGTTAACTTATTTTTACCTTCTGTAGGGCACCCATTATATACATTTCCCTTTCTTCCTTGGTCATCTCTCTTAGATTATATACATGTTCCTGTATGGTGGATCTATCTATAGAGTCAATACATTTTCTAGCACAACCACAGCCATTGGATATCATCACCCCGGTATCAGTTTCCGTGAAATCACCATCATCTTCTCTACTGCTTGATGCAGCTTCTATTTCTATTAAGGACAAAAATGCGTTAACTTATAAAAATGTTTAGATATCATTAAGAGTACAGTCAGTATTCTCAACACTTGGTTTTTAACTTTATATCAGCTTGCTCAAAACAAATCTCAACAGCAAATATCATACACAGGTACTTAGTCTGGCCACCCGACTAGATAATATATTTTATCAATAAAATAGGTACTCACTTTTTCAATTTTTGCTAGATTGTATTATGGGCTTGATTACCTATGTTTGAAGGATACAAAGGGAAATTATTTCAAGAGAAAAGAGTAGATTGAGAAGTTGTCTTTCTAAACATAGGGTATGTTAGACAGACTAACAGGTACTCTGTGATAAAGTTATTTTTGTACTTACCAGGAATATTAACAACATATTCCCCTTCTTCATCAGAATGTTCAAGCTGTTCTACAGAATTTGATCTAGGTTCTATGTCTACAGATTCCCTGATTAAGTGTCTAGGTCTAAAATGTTCTTCATAAAGACTTTCCAATTCCTAGAAATAAAAATGTTTTTTAAAAAGTAATGCAGTGTACATTGTTAAAAGAAATGTCACAAAAGAAACAATTTATGATGTTCATGATTTATTTAAAAAAAAAAGTATGGCTCTGCGATGATTTGAACCAGTATTTGACAATCTTTATTTCTTCACAGCGCAGCGGCTTATCCAACTGCACCGCTGAGTCACACACCAAGCAGTGGTTTAATTATTGTGTCGATTGAAATATTGGACACGGAGTTCAACGGAAATAACCGACCTAATACACTAATACTGCAGTCTAAATATAGTAACGGTCACAATAGAGTTTTCACTTTCGAGTCAATAAATCGGTTTTGAAAGGAACTTGAGCAATTATATTTGGGTTGTATTTATTTTGTTTGTGGTTTACACTATTCGTGCATTATACTGTGTATTTTAGCAACGATAACCATGGTTCAAATTGGTTTCATTCCGCATTTTAGCTCCGAGCGTTGTTTAATACCTGATACCTGGGGCGGCTCTGTGTTTTGTTTCAATGTTTTTTTTTTATGAAAACAGCAATTTCGTGGTAATTTTGACCAGGTGTTGGTGTAGAATCCCTAAGTAAGCTACACTTAGCTTAACTTTGCATATTGGCTACTTAATTTCCCACATAGAGGTGGGATAACGGGACTGGGGGCACTGCGGTATAACGTACACCGGATATTGCTAGCAAGATGAGTAATATTATCAATTTTCGCGACATTCTAGTGTTGACAAGGGTAAGTTCAGAGATGATTGTTAGTTTTTCTGAGTGTTTTAATGTACATTTTACACAAAGATATCTTCTCCATAAATTTTCCTAGCCTGTGCAACCGGTAAATTGCCAGGAATTTCTTAAAAGGGTGATTAAAAGACCAAACTCGTACCGTTACTCACGCAGAAAGTAAGTTCGATCTGTCGAAATAAGATGTTTTTGTTTATATTTTTCGTTAAAATACACAACTTGAATCGAGCGAATTGTCATTTTTGTTACAAAGATTATATTGCAAATGTAGTATCCGAAACTAATCGAAAATGACGGTGCATTACGAGAATAAATGCAGGTGTTAGTGTACGGATTATTGCTATATAGTTGCTCTCTGGTGTACGGAGTATTGCTGTTTGGTGTACAGAGTATTGCTTTTACTTACAGTGACTATTTGTCACTAAAATCGAATAAATACAAGGTATAAGCAGCGTTATTTTATAAAAAATAACTTATATTATATAGATATGTACCTATTAGATTGGATTGTATGGACTGCATGAAGCAAATTAATGTAACAAGCTAATCCAAGCTCCAAGTCCTCCCTGAATTTTATGGGAAACTTCTATTAGTAACCGTGTATTTCACATACAGTAAAGAGAAATAGCTGAGCAATTGCATTTGACAAACACAAAACTACTACAATGTCCAATACTTTGAATCAGCAACGTTGAACATAAATCATAGCAAAGGAACCTCATTACAGTATCTGAAATAGTTGAGAGATTATAAGATAAACCTTGGTGTGTACATTTTGTATATATGGATGTGAATGCCCTCATTTGCCATTTGACCATTAGTATGACTCTCAAAGAATTGCATATATCCAAGCTAAATATCACCTTTGTACTACTCACAAGAACACTTTATGCATAAAAATCAGCATTCTATATTGTTAATCACATTCATCTGCCTGACGGTTGAAATATTTTAACATAATCTATATTAATTATATATCTAAATTTAAGAATATTCTTATTGTATCGTATAAACCATAAAACATTACCATATTTGTGAGCAGACGTAATAATACGATAAAACTGTCCATTTACATACTTAATTTACTCATTTTATTATGCCATACTCTCCGTATACTAACGTTGAGCTTATGTGCAATACTCCGTACACTAAACAGCAATACTCCGTACACGCACGCGTATCTGTTTTGGGGTGTATCTTAGTTGTTTTTCGAACAATATTTATGAAATTTGGTCACAACATTTTGGAGTTCAATATAAACAAAATGGCCAGTTCAAAAAATCTACAATTTGGTATTACAGCCGTTCCAGAAGCTTGTAAAGTCCTACTGTCAATATTTGCGAGTGAGTAACGGCAAAATGCTGGTTCATTTTAACCTTTCTGTGAATATCTGATATACGATAGTGTGCTATAAAGTTACCAAAATGCCCGAAGAAGTTAAAACTCAATTGGGATATGGATAAGAAGTCAGTAATTTGGAAAATTTCGTCTCTAAACTTACCCTGGTCTCCATTTCATGTCCTTAAAATTGATAATATTACTCACTTTACGAGCAATATCCGGTGTACGTTATACCGCAGTGGGGGGTGTCTTTGAAAAAAGAGCGCTTCGCCGCAGACGTCTGTAGTAAACAGTCGAATAATAACGAAAAAGCCAAACAATCACATGTAAATGAATTAAAATATACTCACCGTGAATTCTGCCATCTTTCCTGTTTATGTTTTTATCAAATTCTTCATATTTATCGCAAAATTCACAATTTTATAGCGCACAGGTATCGACAATATTTATTTATTTTTACTTCCGTATACACCTGAACTTTGACGTCATTTTCCAGGAAATGACGTCACTTGCGATAAGGGTGAAAATCGCAGAGCCTGGCTCATATTATAATCACAATGGGGTTATATCAAAGACCTGTAATTTAGGTCTTTGGTTATGAGTAGTTTGATTAAAAAATTCCTGGCCATTAGAACCTTATTTTACAGCTAGGAGTCCATGGTATGCTCTGAAGGGAATTTATTTTGGGCATTTTCCCTGTTCTCAGAGTCTGTGGCCAACCTGACAATATTAATGTTTTAATATATAGAAGAAAGTGAATACGAAAATACAATCCAAGGGAGGTAACACATTTTAAAAAATTACCTTTACAGTACATGTTACCTCCCTTATATAAAGATGTCAGAACTGTAGCCTTAGGCTATTATTTGTGTGATTGATTATTCATATAAACATGTGAATATCTCACCAACTAGTCGTGTACAGTACAACATGGGAGATGTAAATGTTGGCGTTGTTTAGAGGTTGCCACTTACTAAGTAGTATACCGGTAGCTTGGCTATTTTGACCTGGGCCTGACCTTTATGCAAGAATATATTATAAGGTTCTTCGTTTGAATATATTAATTTCTGCAAGCAAATTGTGCAATATCTGTATTTGAGATTTGTGATGGTATTACATCTCAAGCGTCTCCTTGATACTCCCCGATTATGAAAACATACAATCCGGTATTGTAAACGTAGACAATATATCGACTGTTAAATTATGCTAATCAAAAGGTCAGGTTAATGTCAAATTGGTCAAGCTATAGTTGCTGATGAAAGTGTTTTGCACTGGTAATGTTTTCAATACCATCGTAATATTTTGGCCATTCCCCAATAAAAGAAGCAGGTTATAGACTGCTATATAGACTGCTATGCAGTCTGTTGTTATTATATGTAAATGCGTCAATATATTTTATGAAAAACAAAAAGAAATGTTTTGCATAATAACATGTTAGTGCACCCAGTGCTATCTTAGATATCATGGCTTGAAATCCAGAGGAACTGTATGATTTGAATACAGATGATCAAAATGCATTGTTCTTCACTAATATGTATGTATGTATGTAGAAATATTACAGAGTGCTAGTATAGGAGCAGGTAGTCTATGAGCAATGTACATATATTTCTTTTATCTTATCTACAAGTAATTTCAGCAAATTATTCAGTAGCTTTGAAGCAGTCACTAAGGCCAGGGAGAATTACGAGCTATGTGTCTGACACCCAAGTTTCAATCACACCAACCTGTACTGACAAACAAAAAATAAATCACTGCAGTATGCATTCATATTAACACAAACACAGCATCTTGTTTAATATCTTTATTCCACAACCTTCATAATAGATTTTTGACAATTGAAAGCACTTTATTCATCACATAACGAACCAAACCGCTTTTCCTCAACAAATAACATTAAACTGGTATCAGGATCATTGAGTATCTTTCACAAATATTGCGTAGTTATTACATTACAAACTCTCCAAAGCGGTCCTCTGTAGAGCAACAACCTCTCTATAAAAATACCTTAAAAATATCCTAAAGTCAGATTTCACTTTAATCATCGTAAACCTCAGTAGAGCGAGCATCAACCTCTTAATAAAGCAACGGTGGTACTTTACAAAGGTTATACAACACTAGTAGAGTATAAGCACTTCATGCTCTTATAAAAAAATGTTAATTCAACATACAAAAATATAGGAAAAATACAAATCAGTACAAAATTGCAAGTTTTGATTAAATGAACTTTCTAAAAAAAGTTTAGCCGTACACTCAAAGAATCAATACTTCAAGAAAATATTGACAAATTTTACAAAAATACATGACAACAGTTTCTCTTTGTTAGTCTTTATATCAGTAAAAATACACCAGTTTAATAGCATCCAATATGTAAAACACAATCATAACAAGAAACAGAAATTAATTGAAAAAACTGGTTTTCAAACCAGGGACATAACTTTGATGAGACTTGACTCCAGCAAAAACAAATCTCCATTGGCACAATGTCAGATGCTGGTTAACACATTGTTCTTTACATATTTTCTTGACAAAACATTCAATACTTTAGGAGATACAAGTTGGTTTGAACATACAAATGCCTACTGTCGAGTGCCCATCTAATTCACCAAGCAAATAATCTCAGTTGTCTACTGTTATATCTGGTTATATATATAAAACAAATAGTGAGTATGTGTATTAAGTATATAAAGATTCATTTGAAAGACAAATTGAACACTTGATATGTATAACATAAGTATTATGACAACAATAACAATATACTATAATTGCATAGTTAACATATGGCCGCTAATTTCTTCAGGTTTATACCAATACCATAATAAATTATATCAATTTATGTGACACTGATCTATAATGATTTGCATATAACTGAACCTTGTAAGATTCAAACACATTTTAAAAATACACTCTATCAAGAGTGTACATAATATATATCTGTCACTCTATCAATTATAATCAACAAATATTGCCAATTTCAATACTTAATATTAAACCTTATATATTAAAGAATGGAACAGATGCATATACACAAGACATACCTGGCCACAAATACTGAGTCAATTTTTTTGAAATTTTCGTCATAAAATGTAAACTGGAATGTATATGAAGTAAATATAAAGATATCTATCAAAATCCATATGGGTTAAAATGCTTTCATCATTTCATAAATACAAAATGTAAAGAAATGGTGAAATCAATGAAGGTATAGAAATTAATAGTTTGGTACTAAATAAAATTCCAAAGTTTGTGCTTATATTATATGAATATTTTAAAAATTATTTTAAGAAGTCCTTGGAAAACAAGGTATGATAGGTTGATAACACTTGTTGTCTGTGTAAAGTTTGACATCCTCATAATATAATGTATTATTGTGGAATAAGAACTGATAAGGAGATGATAAGGAGACAAGATTTAAGTCACGGACAGTGATGCAACAATGATATAACTTTATCATGGCTATAAGGTCACAATCACTGTCACTGATTTAGTATTTGGGTCAGTAAAAATATGTAAGATTTCAACTTTATATAAAAATTTAGAAAAACACTGAAACAAATTTTGATATATTAAATTTCATACAAATTTGAGTCACCAACAACGCCTGCACAGCAGGCTAAGAGAGGAAGACATGAATTTATTGCCATTTCAGTCGGATCAAAGCTCATCTTTGCCCATAAATTTGTCTCTTATTTCTTGAGATTGTTCATCGATCAGAAAATCCATGTATCCAACAATCGGGTATTTTTCCATGTATGTTCCTTTAAATATCTGATCTAGTCCGGACAACTGCTCATCATCAAGTCCCGACTGAAATGTGTATATAAGAATATATCATTAATAAAACATGCAACACAAGAAAAATCAAAATAATGAATCAAACATGTATAAACATTTTCATTTAACTTTGATAGGTAGGGAGTCAGCAGGGACTTTTCTCCTGTACTTTATCATTCGCTGAAAGGCTTCTGGGTGATGAACAAAACATAGTGAAAAGGTCAAAGTAATTGACTGTGTCATACAAAAGAAGATATAAAAACGATACCAGAAATTCCTTTAATAGACGCTCAGGACATTAAGGAAACTCTAACCCTCGATTGATAACATCAAAAATGAAATGTCGAGAGTGATTAAAATAAGTTGGTAAAACTTGTTTTACAATTGACCTTAAATAAATTAGTATAAATTAACTGACTGTAAGATGAAACTTGAAACTATTCATTCAACCAATTTGTTATTATTTATCGTATCTTACCAGATCATGTGACAGATCTTTCTCCTTCAGTGACCACAAAGCATGAGCTCTACTAGCATCTTTCCCAACAAGAACATTGTAATCTGATTGTTTCACATAAAAGGCTGAAAACAAAATCAACAAGCATGGTTTAAATGTGTCGAAAATATTTTTAATAACTGATACAACATGGAAAAATGAAATAGACAATTAAAAAACTTGGAAATTGAATAATCATTGATAATTTATTATATGAAAAATTGTTATGAATATAACTTTTTATCATTGAAATGAAGAAAGTGGCACTTAAAACACAACATTACAATAGGAAGGGACCATATGATATTTTCCAAGCATATCAATTTCTTCCCTTGAAATTCAAGCTAATTTTCTAAACTCTTAATACTGAAGCCTGACTCAGGCTGGGAATTATTTCCACAAAATAAAAGAAATCTACTACATTTAACACCTACATTTTCCAGAAGTAACATCGAAGACAACGCCTTTCATTCCCAAATAAATTGGCAAATCCGGCTGAAATGAAAGGAAATGAATATTATATAAACTTTGTACAGTAGCAGTAACAGTAATTACATTTTGAAATCTTAATTTTTTTATATTTAACATGTATTAAATCATCCTCATACATCAGTGGTTAGTCAAGTTCCAAGGACAGAAAAATATGCTGATTGGATGAGAATTAAACTTGTTACCAACTTTTTTTCAGAGCACTAGCTGATCATAAAAGAAACTTTGAAACCCCATTATATTTTTCAAACCTGATCAGAAAGACCTTTGGGCCATTTAGGAATAATTATTTTACATCATGATTCTGCAATTGAAAATCATCTCCAGCAACCTTAACAATTCTTACACAAAACAAAATATTTTCAGTTGACTTTGCAATGTCAACCAGTTTACAGCAAAAATGTCAATCTGCATCAATATTCAATAAATAATTATGTCACTTTCAAGTTTTGCTTATGTTGAATCATCAATATCATTTTGATGAATAGGAATGTGATTGTCATTAGTTAATCATGGCTCACTGCACAGTACTTCACCTCAAATATTACCTTAGGCTATTTCAAACAAGACTATTCTGACTCAGACAAAAAATATGCAAGTCAACATGACAGCCTTGACAGGGGTTGAGTTTTTTTCCCTTAAATTGACCCCCCAAAATCCAGAAAGTCCATCACTAACCCTACTATTAATAGCGAAAAATACTTACCCAAATTTCTGTATCATTTATATGTGCTAATAAGAATTTTCATAAATGACATAGAATTATGAATTATTAATAAATATGTGAATCCTTTTGAACAAATTGTTAATATTAATATCCGTCAGTAAATTTAGTATTTAATATAAAGTAATGCATCAGTCAGTTGCATCCATGGCCCTCACCCCTGGGGATGGGCCGTGATTTTTACTTTTGAGTTGTAAAAATCCATGTCTTCGACAGACCTGCTGGGGACAGCTGATGGTAAAATCTCTGTTATTGGCCAAGCTCCCTGGCAACTTAGTATTGTCCCAAGTGTATTGGTTCAGAGAAAATTTTTCAACATTTCCCCGGCAGAAGCTGGAAGGCAATAACAATTATAACATGGCAGTTTCCCCAGCCGTCAATCCCCGGGCATTGTCCGTCAATGTAACCGACTGGTGCATAAACCAAAATACCACAGTGTCGACTAATATGTAGATAGATGTAGACCAAGAGCAGGACTCAAACCCACGACAACCTGCTTGCAAGTCAGACGCTCTAGCCCTACCAACTGAGCTAACCAGGATACATTTAACACATGAACCACAACACTAGTGACACACATACATATGTAACAAATATAAATAATATAACAAATATTTATAAAGACTAACAAAATAATTTATGGAACTATATTAGAAGACAACATGTAAATCTACAATTAACATGCACAATTGCAATTGTAAACAGTCATTTAGCCGAATATTCTTAGACGAAATAATGTACACTAAACACAAAACTTACGTCTGAAGCGTCATATTTTGCAATTTCTTCTTTTGTAAATCTTTTCATCGGAACACCATCTATTTCAGTTTTAACAGAAACTTTAATCGGTTGATATTTTGCTAAACTTAACGTAGCAAATATGAAAATAAGCTGGAGCAAAATTGCGACCGGTGACATGGCAGCTGACATCTTGAATGATAAACGTAACGACAAGTTGCATTGGATGACTCGATTCTGACGCACCAATCACATTTCGTTTTACTCAATACAATTCGTTGGGAGGTTACTTCCGGTCAGGAAACAAAACAGAAAAAGTTTGTTTCAGACTAGAAATCTGCAAATCCATCGCCATCCACAATGGACAGCGAAGGCAGGCGGGTTATTGTTTGTGATAATGGAACGGGGGTATGTTAAGTTTGTTTCGCAAGTGCAATCGGTATAGCGTTTTGCTTAGATTTTAAATAATTTCAGTTTAAGAACCCGGAAGTGAAGTAGCTGTCAAAAGTTTCCTTGTCTATTTTATTGAATTGTGTCATTTTACTTTTGAGTTATTTTGTTCATTGTAGCTGTCAGTTAAAATAAGTAAATTTCTAATCCGAACTTTGCTATTAACATCTTTTGTACTCATGCTTTTGCCTTTTGAAACCTTGGTAAACAAGTCTGATGTCATTACCAGGGTAAATAAAACACCCCAAACTACTGCATACACTGATCATCTACTGTTATATTGCATACAGTCAAAAACATGCCCTGGTGCTTATATTAATAAAATTTGAGGCGCTGCGAATCCAACATCTGAGAACTGCTCGGACAAACAACAAAATAACACTATTAGTTATTACAATAATTGTCATAATACTGATAAAAATATTACCAATACTATTAAACTTTTGGCCGTAAGTACTGTGGTCAAACTACTTTTTGATGGCAGATTGTGCTGCACTTGCCATTATTTTAAACATGTTTGCATGACAAAGATGAATACTAAACTGTGGTATCCTCTGTCGTTTCGTATACAGTATTTGAATACTTGGGTTCAGTTGTGGCTGGCTGTTTGGCGTAGACAAGTATAAATATATCCCAAGCATATGCCTGAACTGCAGGTTTTTGAGTGTATCAAGATGTCTGTTTTTCTTTATTTTCCCTTTATAAATTGTCAATTTTTGAGAATTTCAGGTTTTTCCAAATTTCTAACTTACCCATGTAAATATTCGAATACTATATTAATTAATACATTGAGAACTTTGTTTACTTTCAGTTTGTCAAGGTTGGATATGCTGGATCTAACTTCCCCACGTCCATTTTCCCTTCCCTTGTTGGACGTCCAATCATTAGATCAGCTGTCAAAGTTAACAATGTGGAAATCAAAGTAAGTATTTTGATAACCTCCTTCATATGTTTAACTTCGTCAAGAACTGTTATTTGCATTTACCTATTTATAGAAGCTAAAGTTATTCATAGCGTTGTCACTAAATTTTGTATGAAATGTAATATCTATTCTGCAAACAAAAAGTATAACCAATAAATTAAACATCACACTAACTTGACATCTTCTTGCATTACCATTCTGTTGGAAGTTGACAGATTTCTCAAAACTGAGATGCGGCGCCCCAAAGTTGACATTCAGTGATTTAACTATAAATGAATTTATGCATGGACTTCTGTCCAATTTACAATTTTCAATGTTCAAATTTAATTCATACACATGGAACTCAGTACCTGTGTTTTTCCTGTTTTTATTTTCTTAACTATGCCACAAAGTTATTCATGTTAACTACAATTAAAGGAACTTAATGTCATCTATTTGTCATTCTCAGGATATCATGATTGGAGATGAAGCGAGTCAGTTACGATCTATGTTAGAGGTAAATTATCCCATGGAGAACGGAATTGTACGTAACTGGGAAGACATGCAGTTGTTGTATGACTATACCTTCGGACCAGAAAAGTTAAACATAGACACCAGAAATACTAAAGTGCTGCTTACAGAACCCCCAATGAATCCAATGAAAAATAGACAAAAAATGATAGAGGTGAGTATGTTTGGCATAAATGTTGTTAGGACTAATGGGGTTATTTCTTTAATGTCAATTGAAGCTAATGATGTATAAATAAGCTTTAAAGCCAGATGATTGGGGTTGTAGATTATTAGATTGTCATCCCAAAGGTGTGTGATTTAAGGAAAATAGGTACGGGTATAACTCAATGAAATTTCAAGTGAAGAATAATATAAAACCATCTTCATCAGATCTGTTAATACTAATGAAGATCATCACTGTAGTTGTCCTCGGTCTGATTCTTAGATAGTTGCAAATTTATGTATATAAATGAGTACAAACATGCAGACATGAAACAACACATGAATTCAAATTGTTAAAATTCATGAATAGGTGAGTCTGTGATAATTCATAATTTATTATCTAGTGAAATTAGTTCTTGATTTTTTTTACTAAAAACTGGCTGAGAAAATCCTTGTTACTTTATTATTTAATGTATTATTTAATGTATTTGACTGAAACATGTATGTTGAGAAAGATAAAAGAAGAACAAAGTATACTATCAATTTCCAGGTGATGTTTGAAAAATATCAATTTGAAGGTGTATATATAGCAATACAAGCTGTTCTCACATTGTATGCTCAAGGTAAGTTATATCTTCTCTTCTTTCCCACAATGTGCCTGTCAGTGAGACGTGTAAAACTTGACATTATAGGATTTAATGATCATTTGTCAACCTAGTACTTAGTATAAACGCTGTGTAGCACTTGATTCAATAAAGTCATTTGAAAATTGCTCACATGCATTCCTCGAAAAACCCTAGGCAGAGCGATCTAATCATCTGAAAAATATTTTGATAACATAATCTAGTGTATGGAATATTTTCCGTGTATTGTGTACATAAGGAACCAGGAAGTATTATGTTTGTCACATTTATCTGATTGTGCATGCTTTATGTAGTGTATAGGAGATCACATTTCATGAATGTTTAAAGCTTACAGCCGCGTAGCCAGGCATACGCCCGTACGCTCGGGCGTACGCTCCATTAGAAAAATGAAAAACAAACTGACTCAAAATGCAATAAAAATCGATGCATCACTAGGGTTAGGCATAAAATTAAATGTTTGAGGCTATCCTTTTTGGTTTCAGTTCAAATTTTCCGATTTTTTCTAGCTCGCTTCGCTCGCTCATTAGCTTTAAAATAAATCATCTGATAGAGATCATGTTTGTGTGGCATGCTTCCAAAATAAATATTTTTTCTAGCTCGCTACGCTCGCTCAACGCTTTTCTGAGTATACAAACAGCATATTTGGCTTGTTGCTCACGTATTAACATTGCTTTTTTTCTAGCTCGCTTCACTCGTTCAGTACCGTAGTAAGTGAACGCTATAAAGTAGGGAACGTGTATATATGGCCTGCTGCTTAGTTAATCGGTTTTTTTAGCTCGCTTCGCTCGCTCAATACTGTAATAAGTGAATGGCATCAGAGAGGAAACGTGTATATATGACCTGCTGCTCAGATTAACAGTGGTTTTACTAGCTCGCTTCGCTCGCTCAGTAGTGTAATAAGTAAATACCATCATGGAGGGAACGTGTATGTATTGCCTGCTGCTCAAGTAAACAGTCCTTTCTAGCTCGCTTCGCTCGCTCAATAATGTAATAAGTGAATGTAATCAAGGATGAAACGTGTATATGTGGCATACTGTAAGGTAAACAGTATTTTTCTAGCTCGCTTCACTCGCTCAGTAATGTCATCAAGGAGGGAACATGTATGTATGGCCAAATGTTCAGGTTAACAGTGTTTTTTTCTAGCTCGCATCTCCCTACTGTAACAAGTGAATACCACCAAGAAGAGAACGTTTATGGCCTGCTGCTCAGAAACAGTATTTTTTCTAACTCGCTTCGCTCGATCAGTACTGTAATAAGTGAATTTCATCAAGTAAAGAACAAATGTATGTGACATGTTGCTTAGGTTATCAGTCACTGTGTTTTGTCTAGCTCACTTCGCTCGCATCAAACCATTATTAGTTTCTTTGATCACGTGATACATGTTGCTAGATATTCCCAAAAACCTATAACTGATAACGGGCGTACACTCTGAATATACCCAGCTACGCCCCTGGCTTATGATAAGTACCACATTCTTTTACCTATTTGATGTTTAATAATTTTATAAAATTCTCTTTGTAAAACATTGGAAACTTTCTGAAATAATGAAAGTGAAAGAAATTAAATAGTTGATTCAGATTGATCTATCTCAACAATATTAACGTGATTCTAGACATGTGTGCTAATCTTATTATAATCCATATGGAAACCCCTTGATTATTAGATTGCCCAATTAGGTTAGTAGTAAAGCTGGCTGGCATATCGCTGGCTTAGAATGATAAGGTTCCAAGTACAAATCAATATTTTGAGAAAACAAGAAAAAAGCTGTGTGAAAATTTTTTCTTATGGTAAAGCAAGCTTTTACAACTTCCAACTTCCTTGGACCATGTTTCAACAAAGTTGCAGATCTTGTTTGAATACCATTTGATTGCATAAATTCCATGTTTCTTATATAATGTTGTTTAGTCATTTCTGGTATTTGATTTTCAGGTTTGATTACCGGTGTTGTAGTGGATTCTGGTGATGGTGTTACACATATCTGTCCCGTGTATGAAGGTTTCGCATTACCTCATCTTACCCGACGTCTAGACATCGCTGGTAGAGACATCACTAAATATCTTATCAAGGTATTTATCTATGTTACATACTTAGTAAATCATATCTTTCTAAAATTTGAGTGACTGTCTGGTAAATCCTATTTGTGTTATGGGTACATGTGTCAGCTAAATATGTTTTGAGTTTTGATTCCTAGATAATGCCAAATGAAAACGCTAGTAAAGTTTATTGACAATATTTGTATTGCTAACTTAAATTTACAATGACTGAAATTAGAAATTTTAGGCAGGGCTGTATTAGAATTCATGAATAGTGTACCAGTATTAGTGATATAAATCTATAAATCAATTAGTGAATTATTATTAATAATCTGCCTGGATTATGAATAGCTTAGTGGTTGAGTGTCTGTTTGAGTGTGAGTGATATTGGGTCGGATTTATCATACCCAAATCATAATAAACGGTATGGTATGTCTCTGTTATTTGTCACTTGGTATTGTTAGTTCTAAGTAACTGCTTGTTCAGCCAGTGTCAGAATATGAATTGGTAGCCTTCACACGACTGAGATACTGTTGAGCTGTGGGACTTTAAACTGTACTTGGCTGTACCTCCCTTGTTGTTAGTATAAATGATCAATCTGTAAGTATTATCTATTGCAGTTACTATTATTGAGAGGATATGCATTTAACCATTCTGCTGATTTTGAGACTGTACGAATGATGAAGGAAAAGTTATGTTATGTTGGTTATAATGTTGAACAGGAACAAAAACTGGCCTTAGAAACAACAGTACTTGTAGAAACATATACAGTAAGTATTAGAACATTTTGCTTCCCCATCATTTGGGGTATATACATGTTATCTTTTTTTGCCCTTACTTATATATAAGTGGGGGCATATAGCATTGATGATGTCTGTCTGTCTGTCTGTCTGTACGTAACGTTAATCTTGTGTGTTGAACTCCTCACAAACTGTTGGGTGGAATTTATTCAAACTTTCACAGATTAACAACCTTGATGTATAGTTGACCGTAAAGGATTGAATTTTTGCTGCAGCAATTTTTATAAGAGTTACTGCCATTTGTTACTTTCAATATACACTCATTTCTAGTTTTCTTGGTTTGGGTTCATGAAATGGTTGAATCGTGACATCATTAATCAGAACCAGCATTTTCTTTTTTTTTGCGTTCAGCATTTGAAATGGGGTTTAGATTATCAATGTTGACAAAAGGTAGTAGGAAAAAAAGTAAAAAAAACCCCACCTATAGAAACAGGATTACTTGTTTATAAAAGATCTCTTTTTTCAACACACAACCGGTCAAAATATAATATTAAATGCTGTTTTCATATGGTTTATATTGATAATCCTATTTTCTTCTCTTATACTCTTGTTGCAATGTTTGTCTTCTGAAAGAAATGAGGTATGGAGAGATATTAATATGAGTTGCCAACGTGTTTCTTAATCAACCTGAAACAGATTTGTATAACAAACATCAGTTTTTTCGTTCCTTAAGAGAGGTTCTCTGTTTGTATTCAAAATTTGCACAGTCTGTAATAGGACTGGTAGATCTTAGCCATTTATATTCCTTGTTTTTATCTAAAACAATACATCTTAATTTTAATGTGGAAATATTAGTTCAGGCAAATGTGATAAGATCATTTTGGGTATTTAATGTTACTGATTTGTCTGTTCCCTGACTTTGCCGGATTGATATTTCTATTTCTTGAATTTTCTAGCTTCCTGATGGACGAGTGATAAAGGTCGGAGGTGAAAGATTTGAGGCTCCTGAGGCTCTCTTCCAACCACATCTGATTAACGTAGAAAGTGACGGTGTCGCAGAAATGTTGTTTAAAGCTATACAGGCAGCTGACATGGACACGAGACCCGAGTTTTATAAGCATATTGTGTTATCCGGTGGTTCAACTATGTACCCAGGTCTTCCAAGTCGACTAGAGAGAGAACTAAAACAGTTGTATCTGGAACGTGTATTGAAAGGGAATGTAGAAGCACTTAGTGTAAGTGAACTGGTCTTTTGGATTGATTGAAACTCTTGTAATAATTCATTTGAGTGTATAGATCTGTTTCAACGTTCATGTTTAATTTTCTTAAAAAAGTTCAGTTTGTAGTAAAATATTAAGGTGTTAGTTTTTTGTAACATAAAAATCTATTTTGTTGCAGAATGGATTCAAGGCATTTTTTAAGATACATACAAGGGTATAAAAAGATAAAAAGTCTGATTTAAAAAAAATAGTTAATTTGAATTCCAAGTGACATTAGTACTGCTGTAATTGTTTTAAACATCCTGTAAATCACAGGCACAAATAAATCACTGGCTTAGAATTAGAAGGTCCTTATCTTTGCTGATTTGGGTTAGTAGATGAAGAACATATTAGGCACTATTGTATATGTTTGTTTTTATTGTTGCAGAAATTCAAGATTCGTATAGAAGATCCACCACGTAGAAAGCATATGGTATTCCTTGGCGGTGCTGTATTAGCCGATATTATGAAAGATAAACAAGATTTCTGGATGACTCGAGCAGAATATGAAGAAAAAGGCATTAAAGTATTAGACAAACTTCTAGGACCCTTAAAATGAGCAGCAACTCTTACACCTTATTTTATGACTTGAACAATATTTCATATTGACTTGACTAAAAGTGCTATGTTTGGGAACATAGTTTAATGGTTTTGAAAATTGTAATGTCCTTGAACTTTATGATATTGAAATGACCTTGAACTTTGTTAGTGACCTTGAAATAGTCGAAGTAAGATGCTTACAGTTTGACCTTGAAATGATCAAATGATACTTTATGATATTAAAATGACCTTGGAATTTATTTATGACCTTGAAATGATCAAATGATACTTTATGATATTAAAATGACCTTGGAATTTATTTATGACCTTGAAATGATAAATGTGACCGTGAAATGGTCAAATGGTAATTGACTGGCCTGTCTGTAACATTATTCAAGGCATTGGATTATGTTACAACATTGAAAAAATAGAACTAGATCTAGACCTTTGCAATTTTGAAGTGACCTTGGCTTTAAAGAGATTGTAAATGTCGGAAGCAATAATATTTATTATGTAAGGAATGAAATGATCAAGCTGTGGAGAATTAATGTATATGGATTGATCAATATGTATATGGACTTAACATTTATTATCATGTATGACAAAATCGCTGCTGTTTTTGTTGCTCAGGAATATTTCTGGTTAGCAAAATTGGTATAATATTTAAGTTATTGTAATCTAGGTACACTTTTGCATCATACTTTGCTTAATATTTTAACCTTTTTAAGATTTTCTTTTGGATATTTTGAAATTTGTTTAAATCTTTATGAAAAGCCTTTTGCTGTCAAACAAATTAAACAAAACAGTATTTCTGAGAATGGTGTTTAAAAGGCCATCTTGTGCTTATGTGATAAAATGTGCCTATGTTAATAACCTGAGTGTAAGAACTATTTTTTTTAACTTTTGTATGAATTATCATGTTGTTAAAGGGAGACAAATCATGCATGTTTTTCTTGTGATTTTTTTTCAATGTAACAATTTGTCCCTTCCCATGACTTTATATTTAAGTGTTTTAACTGACCACGTTGGACAGAGCAATATATTGTATTTAATACACACTGAAACCAGAAAACTGATGGAATAAACTGTTAAAGATAGAACCGGGAAGGGGGGGGGGGTGTCAAAATATGCTTAGTCATGGGTGTTATTGCAAGCAAACAGATACATTGCAGCTTTCTTTCCATATGCTTGTCTCAAGTTTGAACATATCAATGTCCAATGTATGTTGCATTTTGATCATGACATTCTCTGTTTGTTTTGGCTATGGAAATATTTCAATGATTAAAGGCCAAGGGACCATATTTATTTAAATGTAGCTGAACTTCATATGTTGATGAGTTAGTTTGCTAGCCACCAATTCCATTCTCTGTCTCTACTTTATATACATATTGCCATACTTACTGAATACATATTTCTTATTTTTAGTGTGGATGATTTTGTTGTTTATTTTATACAGGCCTGGTATTTTTCTGGTTTGTAAATTCAGGATTTTCTGACTTTAGAATGATGGCTAATTCACCAGGCCTGCTTATAGTCTTTGAAGGCAACTGTTCAATAATGTTTTTTTATAGTTGTTTCAGACGACTATTTAATACCTCGTTGTATTGATAGTAAGGTAATTATTGATTACCTGTTTTGGTAGTTGTTGCAGACGTTATACTATTGCTCTTTTGGTAGTGAAGATGGCTATTTAATATTTCTAAATTGATAGTTGTTGCAGATATGCTATTTGATTCTTTATTTTGGGTAGAACAGTTGACTATTCAATACCTGCTATTTGAAAGCTGTTGCTTGATTCCTATTCTTGTAGAGCAGATGACTTTTCAAAACTTATTTTTGATAGTTGTTGCAGGTGCCTATTTTGATAGATAGTGCAAATGACTGTTTGATATACCTATATTGATAGTTGTTGCAGACGACTAGTGCTGTTGCAGAAGACTAGTGCTATTGCAGACAACTAGTGTTGTTGCAAATGACTACAGATCTACAACAAGTGTCGAGGCGTGACTAGTCAATACAAGTATTCTATCTATTGGAGCCATGCTTCGACATTTGTTATAGATCTATAGTACTGTTGCAGACGACTAGTACTGTTGCAGATGACTAGTGCTGTTGCAGATGACTAGTACTGTTGCAGACGACTAGTGCTGTTGCAGATGTCTAGTACTGTTGCAGACGACTAGTACTGTTGCAGACGACTAGTGCTGTTGCAGATGACTAGTACTGTTGCAGACGACTAATACTGTTGCAGACGACTAGTACTGTTGCAGATGTCTAGTACTGTTGCAGACGACTAGTACTGTTGCAGACGACTAGTACTGTTGCAGATGTCTAGTACTGTTGCAGACGACTAGTACTGTTGCAGACGACTAGTACTGTTGCAGATGACTAGTGCTGTTGCAGACGTCTTATGTTATTCATCTGTATTTTACTGTTGACCTTCATTCCATGAAACATGTAATATAGTATACCACAATTTGAACTATGAAATCATATATCTGTTATTGCTTTGTAAACTAATTGTACAAAAAAATAAAATATGTATTTAAAACTTTTGAATGTTATTTGTATCGTTTAGTTCCAAATAGATAGTACCAAATAAAGCAGGGAAAGAACCACTCACCAGATAAAGCAAAGTACTGTTTCGTCAAATCACTTAGGGAAAATTTAAAGTTATGTTCTCAGAAGCTTCGTGTTTAGTGCGCTTGGAGTCTAATCTGGTGACCCGTGTTCAAATCTGGGTGGAGACACATATATGCCTGCCATATTTCAGCAGAAAGTTGACTGGCAAATAAATGCTATGTTTGGCATTTAAAAAAGAATACCCACCTCCAGAAAATATCACATACAAGAAAACAGATACAATGGGAACAGCGAACCCTAGGTCTGTGTGACATATTTAGAGTACATACGAGGGATTAAATAATCGTCCATTATTCTTCAGTAATGGAGTTACTGCATTTTGACTGTAGATGTAACACTAATGTAGGATTATAACAGAAATGTATACAAAAAGTCAACAACACCGTATATCGCTGGCTTATAATGAGAAGTACTTCTTACGACCTTATAATACCTAAGGTGCTTCTTATGAGCCTATTGTCATGAAAAT
The DNA here is from genome assembly GCA_963678985.1 of Spisula subtruncata. NCBI lineage: Eukaryota > Metazoa > Mollusca > Bivalvia > Venerida > Mactridae > Spisula > Spisula subtruncata. Next base: position 54,531,655 of record OY787661.1, on the reverse strand, counting down.
GACCAAACTGAAGTTGAAACAGCTTGTTTGCCATTAGTAATGAGTAATTTTCTGACGTTTTTTCTTGTTTTCTCAAAATAATGTTTTGTACTTACGACCCTGTGAAATGTCAATGGAAAAATACGAGGGTTGTTCGATATGTATTGTCACTTGGGCTTGGAAAAACAAACTAAACCCGATATCTGAAATTTTATTATAACATTCCTTTAAACAACTCTCCCTGAGATTATACACATATTTTCACCATTTTGACCCACATTTGAAATACATTAAAAGCATGTTTTAGGGGTATAGTCATAGGGCACTAGGAAATTACTGAACCATAAAAATTTTCAATTGCATAATTTCGCCCACAAAACATTTTTTTAAGTTTTATGAAATGGAAAATGTAAAAATGTGCCATCTCTTGCGATTTAAGAGGATTTTGTTACAATGCCACACAACATGTCTTCAAAAAGTCAGTAATATTTACCGCACAGTGGCCAAAAAGCGTGGTTTTTAAACAGGTTCGTGAAGTGCTACCTACTCGTTTCGCAGATTTTAGAAAAGTAACTTGTATTTATTTCAAAACTTTGTCACGACGGGACATGGTATTCATCACTCTACCCTTAGACACCGGGAACTTGTATTGCCGGTCCTCTAATGGTAATGAAAAAGGCAGACAAAGCCCTCCGTACAAGAAATCTCCTCATTGCTATTTTCGCCTTTTGACCAGAATTCGGGTCATTTTCAAGGCTGTTCCTATCCTCAACAAAACTTATTTTCTATTTATTACAGAGAGTTTTATATGTTTATACCATCTTTTTACGCACTAACAATTTCGTTTTTAAAATTCATGCACTATATTATACATAACGCGACGCTTTAGATAGGCTCATTTTTAGGCTTACTTTAATCAAGTTTTGTCAGCCATGATTATCCCTAGTGTCTACGAGTGATACATTTTAACTTCCTATTAAACTACAACAAAAGACAAAAACCTAATTGAAATTGGTACCAATGTAAAGCTAATAAATAGATTTATCGATTTGTGTAAACCGTAAACCGTTGGGGTGGAACAAGCTCGAGATATACGTGCAAAGACAATACATATCGAACAGCCCTCGTAGTCTGGAAAATGATATATTCCTAAATATGACCTTTACATATTTAAAATATTGCAAGTTGCTTACGCATATTGAAAATTACATTGCCATACCCATTGTAGGATTCCGCCTGTTAAAATCACTCCACAAAGGTCTGATTTGTATATTTGTTCCATTAGTGTAGTTTATGGTTGTAACCAGAGGAAATATTTCATGTATTTATAACTGAAGAGATAATGGTGTGTGTTTAAATGCACACGTCCCCAGCAGAGGTTATAAAGCTTGAAACTAACGCCAACCATGAGAACAACTGACTTTCAAATAACAAGCCCATGAAAAGTACTAGCAGTATTTGCAATGCTGCCATTGCTCTTTGGTATGTTAGTCAATGGGTTGTTATGTACCATTGTTCTTTGTGTGTGTTGTCAATGGGATGCTATGTACCATTGCTCTCTTTGGTGTGTGTTGGCAATGGGATGCTATGTACCATTGCTCTCTCTATTGGTGTATGTTGTCAATGGGATGCTATGTACCATTGCTCTTTTTGGTATGTTAGTCAATGGGTTGTTATGTACCATTGTTCTTTGTCGTGTTTTTCAATGGGTTGTTTTGTACCATTGCTCTTTGGTGTGTGTGTCAATGGGATACAATGTACCATTGTGCCTTGGTGTCTGTGCCAATGGGATACGATGAACCATTGATGTTTGGTATGTGTTGTCAATGGGTTGTTATAACCCATTATTCTTTAGTGTGTGTTGACAATGGGTTTTTATGTACCATTGTTCTCTAGAATGTGTGTTGTCAATGGAGTGCAATGTGCCATTGCTCTTTGGTATATGTTGTCAATGTTAATGCGATGTACCATTGCTCTTTGTTGTGTGTTGTCAATGGGATACGATGTACCATTGCTTTTTAGTATGTGTTGATAAGGAGTGCGATGTTCCATTGCTCTTTGGGGTGTGTTGTCAATGGGATACCATGTACCATTGCTCTTTGGGGTGTGCTGTTAGTGGAGTGCAATGTATCATTGCTCTTTTGGGTTTGTTGTCAACGGGATACGATGTACCATTATTCCCTTATCTGATTCTAATGGGATACGATGTAACAGTGTTCTTTGGTGTTTGTTGGCAATTGGGTATGATGTGCTATTGCTCATTGGTAAGTGCTGTCAGTGGAGTGCGATGTACCATTGCTCTTTGGGGTGTGTTGACAATGGAGTGCGATTTACCATTGCTATGTGTGGTGTGCTGTCAATGGAGTGCAATGCACCATTGCTCTTTGGGGTGTGTTGTCAATGGGATGCTATGTACCATTATTCTCTTATCTGAATCTAATGGGATACACGATGTACCAGTGTTCTTTTATGTGTGTTGTCAATGGGGTACGATGTACCATTGTTCTTTGGGGTGTGTTGTCAATGTAGTGCAATGTACCATTGCTATTTGATATGTGTTGTCAATGTGATACCATGTACCATTGCACTTTGATGTGTGTTATTTATGGGATACGATGTACCATTGCTCTTTGGTATGTGTTGTCATTTTGGTACGATGTGCTATTGCTCTTTTGTATGTGTTGTCATTTTGGTACGATGTGCTATTGCTCTTTGGTATGTGTTGTCATTTTGGTACGATGTGCTATTGCTCTTTGGTATGTGTTGTCATTTTGGTACGATGTGCTATTGCTCTTTGGTATGTGTTGTCATTTTGGTACGATGTGCTATTGCTCTTTGGTATGTGTTGTCATTTTGGTACGATGTGCTATTGCTCTTTGGTGTGTGTTGTCATTTTGGTACGATGTGCTATTGCTCTTTGGTGTGCGTTGTGTACCAATAATGTGCACCATATTAGTTTTTCCATGGTGAGTTAAACTCTTGACTTGCAATCGGTTTGTGTATTATATTCTTGCGGTAATATATACATGCGTGAAAGCATGGCAGTTTAATTTTGCTGTAGAAACGAGACCAGGGAGATGTTATGAGTTGATACACCTTGACAACCGACTACGTAATGTACGACATTTTTGTCCAATCAATAAAAATTGCGTGTATTAAGGAAATACGTTCATTGAATTTTTATATGTCAAAGAACCATCTCTGAAAAAATGCTACTAAAATATTCATGGTGCGTGATGAATTGTTGACTTATTCCGGATATGACGTATAGTTTCATACGTGTACTTATTTCATAGAAAAATAATCTTGTCGTTGACCGTCACTCGCAAATATTTGTATTGACTGAAAGCAAGCGAATCCATGAGTTGATTTCTAATTAATTATGAGAACCCTTCACGTGTTAATTGGTCATTAATTGATGTTACACACCAGTGTACTCGATTTATTATGTACACAGTAATAAAACCGTATAGTATGATGAGTGACCCCTGAGTAGAGCGATTAATTAGTTTTGTAAGTCAATACTGAAGTTGAAAGGTTCAAATATCGACTTTGTTTCGACGGAAATCGCCATATGGAGTTACCCGCTTTGTCGAAGAAGAGTTACGTTTTGTTTTGTAATGAGTAAAACAGGATAGTGCTTACCATGGACAAAGGAGCAGTATTGCTTCTGTCGGTTTAAACAATCACAATTTGATACTCACATGGCCACGATGTTAAGTTGAGAGGATTGGCTAAACATTCTATTAATTTTTGTAACGTTAGTGTTGCTTGTTATTCCGCAGATATAACCTTGGGTTAAGTGGTATTGTTTCATATACATTAAGGCGTCAGGTAAGGAAACTTATACAAAGCACTATTTAAAACGAGCCATTAAAGTATTTAATAATAGTTCAATAATATCGCATCATAAGGCGCTTCTTATGGGCATATTCTCATGAAAATCAGAACTTGTCATGCTGACCAAACTGAATTTGAAAACGCTTGTTTTTCCATAAGTAAAGAGTAATTTTTACAGTAATTTTTCGTTTTCACCCAAATATTGATTTTGTAGTTACGACCTTCTCATTATTTGCCAGCGATATGTTGAAGAGAAATATTACAAACATTCGAAACACTTATAATGCAGCTTTGACAGTATGTCTTTGTTCCTGAGTGACAGGAGAATTACGATTGGACACCATTGTAGTACTCATTTTTCAAATTATTTATTCTTGTATTATATAGGTTTGAAAGAATACGCCATCCTGTGTTTCATTCAAAACATCAAGCATAACGCAATAGGCATACTTTTCCATTCTTGAAAATGTAATGAACAGTTATTGAAAGCCTTATTCCCTTAAGCTTATTTTAGCTTCGATTTTTATTATTTTAGAAAATGATATTCTTCAGCCAAGACCAATTAAAATGCCAGTTAACATATAAATTCATAAAATGCCAGTAAAAATATAAATTCATTGAAAGTATGTACGAGTATGTGAGTGATTGGGTTTTTGAAACGAAATGTCTTTGTTTGGCATTATTCTGTCAGCAGACGACCGTGCTAGTATTAATCGCTACGTATTCGAGTGCACTCGTGAGAGCACGGTCATTTCCGTTTGTCTCCGGAGAATCTATTGGAATGCATGAAGGCCGAGGTGCTCAGAATGATTCGAATGATGCAACAGCAGACGAGTAGCGGAAACGTCACGTGGTGAAGTGCCCGTGCTCAATGTGTCGCTGCCCACTCAATAAACATGGTTGAGAAGTTAATTCAGCCAATAAAATAAAATTGTGTCCAGCAACAGATCGATTATAGATAAGCTTCTGTGGATGATTGCTTTGTCCAGGTCTTATTTGACCAATATCTGAAGCTCCTTTGTCTTTGATGGTCAATCTATAGGAATGATTAACATAATGATATAATCACGTTTCTGCGGTAAAGTCATCGAGTCGAACACGTGGCGATACGTTTCCATGGATAAATGCAGTAAGTCATTCTTTATCAGTATACAGTTACTACAGTCTTGCGGGCACCCCTCGATATGGCATGTTCGGTCAAACATTTGTATTGTCAAGTTACATGTTCGTTCAGTTGTGTGCTGGACATTGTTCAAGGTGATTGTGGTTTGTGTTAAACCTGTATTCTGTGCACGGCTGTTTCAGTTGAGTGCTGTATTTACTTCGCTGCCTGATCTTTCACATTATGTCTTGTACTAATCCATAAGTAAGGACACCCGAGTGAGTTAACAAACTACACATGTGTCAACAGAAGCGTCATGAACTTTGTTTGTGGAGTCAGTTCCTTAACACATTGCATGTGACCAAAAGTTTGAACCCTGATAGGGACCTGTGCTGATATGCTCAGTACGTGGACCGTCAGTCGAATACTGTTTGATGTACAAATGTACGTTGATCTGTTTGGTGTTTTCTTTCGGGAAAGTATTCATGTATTCGGGAACTAGGGGTGTCATAAAGTTTCATTTCAGACTAAACGCAGGTGATGATATACATTCTTATTATTTATCATCTCTGTAAATGCTGTCCAAGTGTCATTATGGTGTAAATTCTGGGGATGATCAACAAAATCCTTTGAAAAGTGCTCTTATTATTTTTTTATTCGCAAATATTTTACTTGTTTAAGTTTCAAAACTATTAGAAACGTCGCATCGACTACAGAGCATTCTCCCGCGTTTTTTGATGATCGGTCCTCGGACTAAATAATTCAATGATATTGCCAGTAGATATACAGTACTAGACGATCCCCGGAAAAGACGTAAACACAACAGCGCAACCAATATAATGTAGTCAGAAAATGTCTTTTATTTTGATAAATTTGAGTAAAACACAAAAATATAACATCTTCTGATGATTCCTGGGGTTGTTGATTTTTCGATTTTTATTTTTTTATAAAGTTTTCTTTCATCCGACGGCCCAATGTCGTCTTTGGCTTTAACACTATCTTCTTCGTCCTGAATAAATACATGTAGAATATCAGTCCTTATATGGCACATATATATCGCTGGCTTAGAATAAAAAGGTCGTAACTACTACTTTTAAAAGCCTCTTTACAAGACTAATGCATGTTTGAAATAAACATCATAAGGCGCTTCTTATGAGCAAATTGTCATGAAAATCGGAAATTGTCATGTTGACCAAACTGCAGTTGAAACAGCTTGTTTTACCAAAAGTAAAGAGCAATTTTTATACAGTTTTTGCTTGTTTTCTAAAAAAAGGATTTTTTAGTTACCGACCTTCTCATTCTAAGCCAGCGCTATTATACATGTATATAATGTGTTTAATTACGAAATTGCCCATTCCAAATCTAACAAAATGTATCATACCCAACTTTACGTGTCATCGGTCTATTTACATTGGTACATGTAGTTGTAATCATAGGTGGCAGTATCAGTGTTTGGGAAAAAAATGAAAAAATCCGTCACTGAGCTAATACACTACATGGACCGTATATATACCGATTGTCTATCTAACTCCATGTACATTATGAAGGTATAAAGCGTAGTATATGTATATGTCCAAAGATTGTGGAACATCGCATAGGCTTGGATCCCAACAATGATTACGATACTGTGAGCGCAGCGGGTAACCAGTGCATAAATAAAATGACCTTGAGCGAAGTTAAATAACGAAAGTAACACTGTTTTGTTGTTTCGCAGTTATAAGATACAATTGAACGAGATTTTCGGTAAGAATGAATATCTTGTAGTTTATTTGAATGAATTGTATAGCGATTTTTCTTCAGCGCCCGTATTTTATGCTGAAACAACGAGATGCAATGTTCCACAATCTTTGGCATATAGACATAGGGTACGCTTTATACCTTGATAGTATACTATTAGCTCAGTGACGGAATTGTTTTTATATTTTTTATATTTTTATTTTTTTAATCGTTTGCGGACCAAACACTGATACTGTCACCTGTGGTTGTAATAGCATAAATGGAAAACTTTGTTTAAAACGACGAAGCATCGAATTAAAACATAATTCTTTAGAAACACTATCAATAAATCACCGGCTTAGAATGAGAAGGTCGTAAGTGCCACAAGACTAATGCATATTTAAAACTCTACAGCATAAGAAGCTTTTTATGAGCCTATTGTCATGAAAATCGGAAACTGTCATGTTGAACAAACTGAAGTTGAAAAAGCTAGTTTTATCATAAGTAAAGAGTAATTGTCGGACTGTTTTCTCAAAATATTGATTTTGTAGTTACGACCTTCTCATTCTTAGCCAGCGACATGTACTTATATGGTGACTTTAACATTTCGTTTATCAGTTGTTCGATATAACGGATGTTAGATATTACAGTTGTTTCTAGTTATACCAGTTTTTTCGTTATAAGAAACATCAGTCATATCCGTATTTATGAATGTCGAAATGTGAGTCTGGGGATAACATGTAATGCTTTAGTAATTTTAAAACCAAATCTTTTTTCATAATGGGTAAGTTTTACGGTGATAAAACTTATCTAAGCGATGGCTATATTCGACATTTGATATTTGATAAAACTATACTGTATATAATTGGAGTTAGTTGCTGCATTATTACAAAAAATGTAAGCCTAATTGTAAATCATAAATGCGAATGGCGAAGCTACATATTTGTTACAGGTCGAGTCTTGGTCATGTCCATTAGAACTATAACATTTAGATGCACAGTTATCTGTATCATAATGTTCTCTTGAATGTTTCCGTTCACAATATTCACACAGTGAGTTACATTGTTCTTTTTGTTGTCTAATGAATCTTTTCGATAAATTACCAATATTTTCTCCATTTGTGCATTCTGTATCAATACTGTCGCCTTTTGAACGTTTGCATTTATATGCGCATAGGCTGCCGTCATATAACTCGTGTCCCCATATTTCGACACAGACCATACATTCCCATATACATTGGTTATACTCGACACTTTCTGGATGTTCTGTTGGTTTCTGATATGACGGATGTACCATCAACAATACAACCACCAGTATACATACTAACGAACGGATTTCTGAAAATATACCAACGAAAATATGAGTTAAATATGTTATACTACATGGAATTCCATGCATCATCGTTAAAATACCTTTTAGTAGCTTAACGGATTTCTTCTTTCACAGACAATACAGCTTGTCTTCCGATTCACTGTTACACCAGCCTTACTTCACTGTATCATTCAGCTTGTCTTCCGATTCACTGTTACACCAGCCTTACTTCACTGTATCATTCAGATTGTCTTCCGATTCATTGTTATACCAGCCTTACTTCACTGTATCATTCAGCTTGTCTTCCGATTCATTGTTACACCAGCCTTACTTCACTGTATCATTCACTTGTGTAGAAATTACATTATCCATAATGCGTTTTTTGGCGTACATCGCATTGTATACAACTGGTTAAATTACATTTACTGGACAGAATAAACAACAAAACTAGATTTGTAAACCCATTGCAACAAGCCAATCTCGACCTATGTGAGATAATCATCAAACAATTGAATTCTCCTCATATGCGATACTTCAATGAAGAAGTAACAGTTGCAAGAAAAAATCTCGTACAGGGTACCCACTGCAGAACAACAAATATACACACGTTCAATGGTCATGAATTTAACCAGTCCAATATTACCTTTCAGGATGCATGGTTACTGAGGTTGCCCTATACGGCCAAACAGTACAAAATAAAACACTCTGAATTAAAGTGATATTCGGCTTCAGATACATATCCATAACAAAATGTACAAAAAACGTTTATTATTTTGAGTGCTTTAAGTTGTTTAACTATGAATAATATGACAGTGTGTGGTGTTAATAACACACGGTGGTGTGGACAAATTTATAGAAACACCACGTGGTCAGATGGTTAATTTCCTATTTTGACAATACTCATAGAGCTACTCTCAAAAGGTGTTTGCTTTATTGACAATGGATAATGTACTAGTACAGTAATAATAGAGAACTCTGTCTTCCCGATTTTGTTCGATAACTGTAGTGCTGCGTTTATCTAAAGTGATAGTGACCTTTTCTTTTCAACATTATCAATACTAAATGCTGTCGTTTATGTATACCAATATAGTTTAGTAGTAATTATTCATCGTTAAAAACATATCCAATAAAAGTAAACACATACTAGAATAAGTCAATGCCCTAAATCAAATTGGAAATCTTTTAATAGTAGTACACACTTATTGAGAACTCGATCAGAATTGGTTTCCTTTTGACATCACTTTTTGGGTGGGGGTTTGTACTAGAATGCCAAATACACTAATGATAATGACGTGACATTAGTAATTACATATTTCAGCAATCGTTTTGTTTTAAAACTAAGACAATTAAAGGGTTAATCAAATAACCAAGTTAATCAGCGATTTAGATTTTAAAAGACTTCACCGATGGCAGTTTGTTAAATGACAGAACTAAACACCAAAACAACAAAAAACAGGATTTCATCAAATTTAACAACGCTATCCGGCGGACATTTCCGATACCTTTGCAGATTGGTAGCATCTGTTTAGCAATCTGTCTAAATAATTTGACACTATACTCCTAAAATCAAATAGTGGTATCGCTGCAAGGTACTCTCAAGACTTGCAAATATAATAATATTAAAACCAAGCTATGAATCTTACTCTATTAGTTCTAATAATGCGTGCTCGCGTGTTTGTGGTCGCATTTTTGTGCGCGCGTGAGTGAGCGCGTGCATAGTTTATTTCTATCGTCGGAACTTTATTTGTGACTCGAAACAAAAGTCCTTCTGTCATACATTTCCAGTAGACTGCCTACAACAATCGCATCCGAGGATGACTTTGTTGAACCTATAAATGTAATAAGATCGTAAATGGCTGAATACGTCCATGTCAAACACACACCATTTAACATGTGATAAAACAGAATTGATGTACATCTTTGCTGATTGGAAATTTGCTCGAAAAGGTCAAGACATTAATGTGATTGGACATGGAAGAAAGCAATACATTTTAAGACTATTTACATGAACAGTAAAACTTCATAATGACGAGCATCACTATTACGAGCACCCTGTCTATGTCGAATTTTTTTCGAAGTCCCAGTGAATTTGCCCTATACTGTATATAATGAACATCATTATTTCGAGCACCCGGTTTATCTCGAGCATTGTACCCATCCCGATGACTCCTCGAGATAACGAAGTTTAACTGTATATACCGAGGGTTGTCTGCCAGACTGTAGTAAGTCCTTCTTTAATCATATGTCGTTACTGCAGTCTTGTGGGCAACCCTCGACTGTTACTTTACGTACACGCTAAGGTTAATGACGTTCTTAATTTATTGCAATGAAGTATTTGTCGACGAAAGTAGGTCAGAATCTTCCGAAGCATTTAACAAAATGAAAATATGAGACCAACATTGATATTGTTCTCAGGACAATAATTCCTATGATCCACACACAGTGACATTCAAAATTCCAAGGCACAGTTCTCTGAGGAGATGGCAAAATACTCGCTGTATATGTCGTATTCAACAGATACTAATTTGCCTGAAAAATTATATATTTTTTTGTAAAATGTCTAAACAAATTAGACAAATTCTGAGAAATGTTAGAACCTTTTAAGCAATTAAACGCGTTTTAAACGCTATTATTATTTAAAACATTTTCCTTTCATTAATATAGAACTTCCACAGCAAAAATCGATTTTGACATTAAAGTATAATTGGTTCCCTACATAAATTCAGGTGTTGCTAATGCGACATCGGAACTCGCATAATTGTTTCACTATCACATCCCTAACACGAACTCCACTCAGTTATTGCCGATGTCAGCTTATTAATCAATGAACTTAGTATCAGTCCTCACCAAATTCCCTCAAATTACCGTACTCTGTCTTTGTTACTATCCGTACATAGGTCATTCCGTACAGCGATACTTTTCTCTTTTGACGAAGTTCTTAAAATTTCTAGGTTCAGACAATTTTAGGATCTAACAAGTTATAGGTTCAACGAGTAGAATTCCGTATGAGATATCTTATCTTTTGGTCGATCAATTCGAACACCGGCTAAAAGTACTTACCAAACAAATGTGTTTGTACTGTTAGTCAATGGATTTCGGAATTGGATATCTTAATGCGGCACCTTTGTACGACAACGTGTTAAGAGTATTCTCTATTTCCTGTAACACATACAGGGTGTTTCATAATATATTTCCCCGTCACAAACGAATCCCATGAGTACATGCGACCTTGAATGATAAAAATACTTTGAAATGTTGACTTTCCATTGGTATATGTATATATGAAGATACCAGATGAGATAATTCATGTGCTCATGGCACTCGTTTGTAATTGGGACACATATTTAAATAGTTTATGAAACACCCTGTACTTGTACTTGTTACTCACAGGGAGTCATTTATCATCTGAACTACAATAAACAAAATTGGCAAAGCTACAATAATATCTTCTTTTCTAAAACTCCATTAACTTTGGTATTGCTAAATCTGTCAATGTATGTAAGTTCTACAAGGGATGTTCCAACAGTTCGCGGTCATTTGTTTGCCGCTTAAACGTCAAGTGACGTTGCCATAGTAACACACGATATGTACCTATAGATGGTCAAAGCGCAATACATTAAGTTCACCTATATAGAGCTGGAAAAAGATAGCAAAGGACAGAATAGATTGTATTCAACAGAGCCATTGTGTCCCCCGAGTAAAAGAGTACTTTGGCATGTACGAGGGTACAAACTCTAGAAGCTTCGTTGAATTACAACGATCAAAGAAACTTGAGCATCTTCCTGCGTAAAAAATGGAACAACCCTTGTACGTGTTTATATCTTCAACAAACTAATCGATGGCTCGGTACAAAACTATGGCACATGCTTCTATAAATTGCTGTAGTTACCATAATGTTGCACCCAACCCTTGAAATGTATTTGTCAAAGTCATCAAAGCATCTTTTATTCCAGCGGATAATGTCAATGTGCGTATCTATTTACCGATAGAGCGACATCCAGCCCTATATTATCTACAGCAATACCCATCAAAGATGACTTTTTTTAAAACGTTCACTTTAGTTCAACATTCCATTTCCGTTTTGGAGAGGAATTGAATCTGTTGTATGTCAACACTTACTCAAGTATATTGCTTTTATGTTGCTTTCATAGAAAGGGGCGTTGGTTTGTGAAACTTAGATGATGTCAACAGTAAACGTTCACACATAAATTTTGTTGTTTGAACGGACTTCAGATAAGGTGCGGGGATTTATCCCTATCCGTATTGGTTGGAGAAATCGACGTTATTGGAGACGAGGGAAGAAGCAAACTCATAAGTGCCATGAGTCAGTACTTAACCAGAACCAAAAGACTGTAAAGCGAAACCGAAGTATCAAGAGCTGAAGCACATAGAGAAAGAGAGAGAGCACACAAGAGTATTACCGAAGCACAAAGAGACCATTTCGCTACGCCAATAGCGTAATAGAACTACAACAACAACAACAACAACAGGGAAATGAAACACTATATTCTCATAAATAAAATTGGAACGCGTGCTTTTAACACAATTAACGCTATTTTTATCTTTATTCCGTCTGACAAATTCTAGCTCGTGACATCAACGTACTAAGACGCCATTTTAAATACGCAACACTCGGTACTCATTACGATGACCGAGATTAGTATGAGCACACCACGTGGTACTAGTATGTTTAATGATTTTTCTTAGAACGCAATTTGAAATCTGCCAGCAAAAAGTTGAAAACAACCGTGAGTAATTTATTCCTCGACCGATTTTAACGAGATATTCTTGCCACTCAAACCGACAATGAACACTATTCATGCCACTTAAAATTTCTATGCAAAATATTACAGTTTTTGCCCGAATCGACTCAACTGCTATCTAAGTCGTTGAGCAGGTTGTGTAGGTAACTGGTTTGGACAGTAACTGTGACATAGTTCTACTTGCGCTCTTTGCCACGTCGTACACCATGCGATATGCCCACAGGAAATAGAACTTATATGTGTTATAGTTTCTTTGTCTTAACTTTAATGGACGGGCGTCATGTTTTATGTCTGCGGTAATTAACGTGTCATATTTGGCAGCCATACAACGGTTGTGAGGTTTTAGAAAGCTAATGTAAAGCCTTTGAACTACTTCTAAATATTTTTGTAGCGGCAGACAAAATGAAATGCCGTTTTACCAATCTTTGCACGCCCACGCCGTTTTAAACGAACATCTAATATTCTCAGCTCCAGTACATGTCTGTGGTTTATTGTTAGTTATAAACTGACTTGTTTAAATCGCTTATTACTAACTATTTTGGATGTTTTGTCAATTCTTATACTTTTCTATAATTGCATGTTATGAATGCAATCAATCACATATCTATAACCTTTTTGGTTTCCAAATGTCACTAATAGTGCACGAAACATCATAATAAGACAACCTATTAAAGTGTATAGAGCTATATCGGAAGATATTTTTTTTAAAGTTTCAAAACTGCAAAAAGCAATTATGCTTTCATATCCATTAGATCCTTTTTCGCTTCAGTTTTAACAGAAACCCTCTCTGTGATTCATTGGACGTGCGAACTGTCCATTTTCATACGAAAGTGTTCTAGAACACCCTATGAAACAATAAGAATCGTCTATTTTTCAACGATTGAATCAAAGTACACGGAACCCATCCACAGTTTTAATGTGCAATTATGGTAGTCTGGTACCATATTAAAAACGATGCAAGTAATTCTTTTGACATTGAATGACTGTTAGAATATAGCTCTATACACTTATAGGCACCCTTTTCGACTGCCATTGGGGTGTTCATTCGCAGTTAAATCAATCTGGACTGACGAGGTGATCCCAAATACTTGTTTGTTATGTTTCCGTGTACTTGTACGATCATAATACCATCGGCATATCGACATTATCTATCCCTAAATTGTGAGACGATGTTCTACAAACGTCATTCTCAGTCATATCCATAAATTAGATTGGTGCCATTTATTAGCGCTTCTCTGTAAATCAAAATTATGGTCTGTGTATGATACGCAAAGAGCTTCGGTCCACTAATGCTCATAATCTAATAACGTTTCCGTTGTGTTAGGCATATATTACAGGCATTATATGTGGTTAGACTATAGAAGCCAAATAAGGACACACCTCCAAAGTTGTAATACTAACTTTGTAAGATGTATGCTTTACAACAGAAGCCCTACATTTAAATTTCTAAAAGCTAACAATAATCACATCAGACAGGAAATGCTGCATGCAACAGAAACGACAGATCACCTTATTTTGTCAGACAGTCAAAGGTATTTAAATTCATACAAATGTTAACATCTACTAGTAAATCTTGGTAAATTAATTTCCCAAGCATTCAACATAAGAAATTCCTTTGTCAACACTACTAGTATTTAAACTCATTCACACCTGAGTGGCTAACTCCCGCCAACTCCAGCTAACTCCCGCCAAAACCCTCCCACTCCCACCAACTCCCACCAACTCCCGTCCGCACCCACCAACTCCCGTTAACTCCCACCAACTCCCGTCCACTCCCACCAACTCCAGTCCATTCCCACCCACCCCGTCCATTCCCACCCACTCCCACCAACACCCGTCAACTCCCGTCCACTCACACACACTCCCGTCCATTCCGCCAACTCCCGCCCACCTCCGCCCTCTACCACCCACTCCCGCCCACTCCCGCCAACACCCGCCCACTCCCGCCAACACCCGCCCACACCCGCCAACTCCCGCCCACCTCCGCCCTCTCCAACCCACTCCCGCCAACACCCACCAACTCCCGTCTGTCCCGTATGGAACTCCATTAGGACCATCGCTTTTGAAAGTATTAATATGTTACCTAAAATACGAAAAAGTACACGGAGGAAGATGCGAAAGTACGTTTACTATGATATACAGAGAATTGATCATCCTGTACGGGAACAGTCTACACATAAGCAATGAGCCCCAACCAAATGTCAGTACTAGCATCAATTTTACAACTCGTAAATTACATGAGCATGTACCAGTCACGTTACATCACATTTCAGTAGCAAATGCTAAAACCAATGACACCGACCGTGATGGAGGATAATAATTTGTACGTACACAAATATCATTCTGAGTGTTAACTATTGCCTTATTTTGATAATTCTCAGAAATAATAACATACAGTATACGGATATTCCCAACTATAAAGCCTTCGGCATGTTATGGTATCACAATAAGTTTGTCATTTGAATCAAAATAATGATTTGCCATCGGGTACTTCAGGAAGGAAAGCCAATATAACAATAATATTTTTGACAATAGTCTACGTGAAATAGCTTAATTAGTACACTTTTATTGATGTAATTATGTTGTTCTAGGATAATATAGCTTTCATAGTTGCTGTCAATTTGCTTGAAATCTCACGCAATTCCAAGTATTGGCATAAATCTGGCGATGTTAAGTATTTGCTGGCGAGTTTTACTGGAGGGAATTTGTGAAAATGTAGGATCCATTTACACATGAATAATAATATTATGTTTATGTTGTTTGTTTGTAATATTTCTTTGATAGAAACAAATATATTCTATATATTTATATGAAAGAATAAAAACATAGCCAAGTTCACCTGAAATAACTTTTTTCATGATGCTGAAAATTGCCCCTTTTTGCTTTATTTCTACTGAAATATGGTAGGCATATATATCTGCCTCCACCTAGGTTTGAACCCAGGTCGCCAGATTAGGCGGCAAGCACACAAACCACTGAGCTAGGAAGCACATTTGCTAAAATATTTTTTTTTACTTTTGGGGTAAAAAACGCTATTGATTGTACGTTTGATATGGGAGCATACTGAGTCTTATTTTTAAAAACTAAGATCAACAATCCTGAAACTGAGCACCAAACAATGGAGATATATCAGTACCATTTTTCGACTAGCTGGTATGTTGGAAGCATATATAGCGACCTAACTCCTTGTTATAATCGGCTTTGATTGTTCGGAGTATTAAATAGAATAGCTGCCAAAGTCCACCGGAAGCTCTTACCACCAAACGCCGAACATTGGATTGTTAAAAGTAATGTTGTCACAAAACATTTTTATCAGATTTTGATACTTTAAAAACCAAATGCCAAATCGCCAGATTAGACGCCAAGCACACCAACAATGAACTGCGGATGCACATACTTCATTACTCAAATATTCTCGCAAACTGTATTAAAGGGTTAGCTTACATTTTGAAATGTCATATTTGGTTATAAATGCTAATGCGTATTGCAACTTATTTTGGATAATATAAGCATGAGAATCTTCCTCGACCATCCAGTTAATTGCTCTAAAACATTCTTTCAGCGCATCATTACAGCCGTTTTCTCTTCGAGAAGTTTAACTGAAGTCCCCAGATTTATTTTAACAGGGACTGCCTCACATATGGAGCTAAATTGTTCGTAAAGTGTAATTTTACTACTATTTCTTTTTATAAATAGCGCATTTTTTGCTTACTACATGATTTATGAGTTATTTAATTTACATGATAGAAATGTAACTCAAACATCAGCCTAAACATCTATAGTCTATTTGTGTACTTTGTAATTCGTTTTCAGCGAATGTGAATAAATATCAGGCAGTTTAAGTGGTAGTAGTTTCAATTATATATTAGGGTACTATTAATTAATATAGTTTTGAATGTATAAATGATTACAAAATGCTGATGTTTCATAATTTATATTTAATATCAGTGAGGTTTTTTTATGGGATATTCAGGTATTTATACCAACTTTAAGTAAATATTTGACAATTTTTTTTTATATATTTTTGCAATAATCATAAATGTAATACAGTTCCTTTAAGTGTCAACCATAATAATATCACATATCAAAATTTTTAGATCAATTTTGTGTAATTGGTTCACTCATTTGTCACACATCATACTGATCATGAACTCAGATTTTTATGATTATCCAAAAGCTACATACAGCTTCCATCATAAATCGGGAGTTCATGTTTAGCGTTCCCTGGGTAGAACGTAAAATGCCATATATAGAATTTTTGTATTATTAGTAATTTATTACAAGTATGAAATTATTGTATGGCACAAAGCTGACTCATACACTCTGATGGAAGTTTGCTATCAACATTGTTATTATTCGCTCAATGGGTATTGTTAAAATATGATACGATTATTTCGCACTGACTTAGAATGAGAAAGTCATAAGTTATTTACGACCTTATTAGACTCATAGATATTTGAAATCTACTTAAAAAAATTCATATTTTCATGAGAAGCGGAACTTGTCATGTTGACCAAACTGAAGTTTAAGAAGTTGATTGATCTAATAGTAAAGAGTACATTTTTTCTTGTTTTCTCACAATATGTATTTTAATAAATTACACGACATGCTACGGCCTTCACATTTTAAGCCAGCGAGTTGTCAACAGTTTACAACATATGTGGCCCATAGATGCCAATACTAAATTATTCTCACCAGTAATGTATTTCATCGCGCATTCAGCAGTCTGTTTAGCTTTGAATACGCATTAATGTCAAATTAATGAAATTATGCGCTCACTCCAACTTGTAAATCATTGTCTCAGCGTAACGAAGGTAATTGCAAACGAACATCATGTCATTCAGAGATTCATTAGGCGAATATTTAAAACTTTTCTTGCCGAAGAAGCATAGTTCCTTTTACAATACAAGAGTGGTAGTGTTTGTCAAAATGTATGTGTACCGCAGCATACAGTAGGTTTTGAGACGATCGATGTTGCGTTAATCGCAAATGCATCACTTAAGGATAGGTCCCACTGAGCATTTTTGGCTTGGCGATGTATCCCGATTTAATAGATGATCATCGGAAGGCATCGAAAAAGGGTCCTCATGGACTAGGTGAAGCTTTGGGGGGAAGCCATTAGAAAGTTTGTGAAATCCCTGTTCCCGATTGGCCCGGAAGCTCAATTAATTCAACCGGCAGTACATCTCAGAGGTAAGCATCGTTCAATGAGACCTAGGCTAAATGGAGAATCTAGTGACCGAGTAATTGGAACGGGCAGTGAGTAGATATAATCAGATTGGAACATGGATTGATCCCGTTGTGTAATAATAAGTAATAATAACTGATATAAATATTAAAATACGTGTATTTATGGTTAGTATCAAATCATTGCAACAATGCTTGAGGGCAAAGAAAGCACAGTTAATTAATAACAAGGTTCATAGTTATTATAGGCGGACCACCTGTCCAGATAAACGTGTCATCAAACAGCCGGTCATGAGATGATCCTAATATTAATTAATGATGTAGATCTATAAACACCAAATGTTATATTATATGATGTGAAGATAGAACGAATTGTTTACTTCTTGGAAAATGCTACTTGCTTACATGTATGCTGTGAGCTGCCTTTTATGTCCAACGTGTTTATTAGCATTTTCAGATTGCATTAAAAGGGATCGACTAGTCCGCGGTAAATGATGCAACATTAAAAGTGTGACCTGTTAGGAACATCTAACATTACTCGCCTTCAATGAAATGTTACAGGGTAATAAATTTGTGATCATGATATTTATAAATATGAACATTTTTTCCACAAAACGTCACAATTTTCCGTCTTTTGCATAAAAAAGTATAATAGTGATGGAGAACACTTACGTGTCGATGGTTAAATCGGTCAAAGAACAATACGGTTGTTTTAAACTTTGCTTTGGCATGTTAAGCCAAACATTGCCACACATGTCATGATGACGTCATTGTGACAACTTTTATTGTAAGGAGTATTTGTGACTGATTTACGGTGAAAAACTATTCTAAAATACTTCCAAAGGTGGGTGATAAAGTAGTGTACTTGACAAAGAAAAAATAGCCGTTAGGACAAAAGGTTAACATCGATTCAAACCATTAAAAAATAATTTAGAACAAAAACACGCGATATTGGATCCTCTGACAAACTCAATTATTCCGGTAAAATGAGACACTTGATTTCTTAATTACATGTTTTCGTATTTTCGCCCTCTGATTTGACCCTGAGATGTTTTTATTGTAAGGGATATTTGTGGCTGATTTACGGTGAAAAACTGTTCTAAAACACAACCAAACGTGGGTGATAAAATATGGCATCAGACTTGATACAATTCATTGAGGATAGATACAGCTTTACTATAATTTTATACTCGTCTTGTCTAATTGTCAGTCCCACTATTATATGACCGTCCTAAATGAGGTTATTTGCTTTTCCGACGTCAGCAGAATTTCTCGGCGATCAAATTTTGCTATTAGATCACCGGGCTACAAACATAGCACACTATCTATTGCATCACATCATCCGGTTGAAGTTGATATTGCATTAGGATGTCACACAGAAGGCCGGACTGAGCAGGCTACGCCCTTCTGAAACAGCGTAACATGCTATGAAATGAAATTGACAAGCTTAAATCACGTGTAACAGTATCGATGATAATACACAAAAATGTAAAAGTTATAGAAAAAAATCAAAATTTTACAAGAAAAGTTTTTTCCCTTTTTACTAGATCTATTTATCAATGATACAGCTATATGTTGCTTGAATCGGTGCTATACACAATGAAAGTTAAATAGTCAAAATGAGTCTATTTAGAAAGGACTACAAGGTAGCGCACCGGGATTCCTTGTATCGCACAGAGCTACCGTCTCTTGTGGAGGTCATTGACCTTTTAGACAGGACCAACGCGAATGTCCTAGCGCATACAACTGTCGGTCATTTATGAAACACAGTTTTCCTATATGCCACTATTTTGTGTATTGTATAATTTATTATTCTAACGTTACTCATCATTCAGCACCGGGTTTAGCGAACTAATTCACTTCTATGCCAGGTCAATGCTATTTAGTATTAATAAATTACCAGAGTACGAAATGCCCGAGGCGAATGTGTATCTATTAGTTAGAACTTCAACGTGCTGTGAATGGATATTTATGATTGTTTCTCTGTATTACGGAATCATGTTTTAATGTGTTAAAAAACAGTCTGTAATTGCGACATTTGCCCCACCAGTTTAACATTATTGGGCATTTCGAAGGACACGTTGCTTATATCGCTGACTTAGAATGAGAAGTAGTAACGACCTTTTAAGATTGATTCAAATTTATAATGTCTATTGTAATTATATATGGGTATCTCTTCGTGTTTTGGAAGAAATACAATGTCTGTCTATCGATAGTGAATGTATGTAAACGGCAAAAAGTCAAACGGACAAAACATACATGATACTGGCATTTAAGGCCATTTTGGTGAAATAAACGTCCAACTTAATGAGCTAATCTACGTATGGACTTATATACTTCGTGAAAACAAGATAAAGTAATGTTACTTTAGACATAAGACATTATTTCCAAGACTTGACATTTTTATTTTGGCCCATTTGTTTATCTTACGTAAACATGTACATCACTGTCGTCGAGTTACGTCTGAACAAAATATCCCTGATATTAGGGCGCCAAATTACAAGCCACGCAATTTAGGCAGCGCGAATTAGAAATCGCGAAATAATTTGTAATCTAAAGTCAATTATTACCTCCAAAACGTATTGCTCTTATCTTGATTTCACAAATCCTGATTTTCAGGAGTTTGTAAAACCACGTGCAACTTTACAACCTTACAAGTTCCATATATTAACAATTAAGGCATAGCTTTCAGATCGATTTCAATCTAACCTTATTGCAGAAATAAATCTTGATGTACGGTTCGTGACGGAGTTATTTACCTTCCCGTCAGTATTCGGATTTCAACAACACGCAGTTATGTTAATTTGGAACATTTCCTAAATACAAAAGTTATAATTTTCGCATTTAAATTATTTGTAACAATGTGAAATACTCAATGGTAAATGTTTGAATTACATTTTGTAAATCATGGGGAAGTTTAAACGCAAAATGAATGTTTATATCATACTAGTAATACAAAATGTATGAAGTTGTACTTCGGGTCGAATACCATGTGTAAGAAATCGAGGAGCTTGTTTCACTGTGGTATAACGAACACCGGATATTGCTCGTAAAGTGAGTAATATTATCAATTTTAAGGACATGAAATGGAGACCAGGGTAAGTTTAGAGACGAAATTTTCCAAATTACTGACTCCTTATCCATATCCCAATTGAGTTTTAACTTCTTCGGGCATTTTGGTAACTTTATAGCACACTATCGTATATCAGATATTCACAGAAAGGTTAAAATGAACCAGCATTATGCCGTTACTCACTCGCAAATATTGACAGTAGGACTTTACAAGCTTCTGGAACGGCTGTAAAACCAAATTGTAGATTTTTTGAACTGGCCATTTTGTTTATATTGAACTCCAAAATGTTGTGACCAAATTTCATTAATATTGTTCGAAAAACAACTAAGATACACCCCAAAACAGATACGCGTGCGTGTACGGAGTATTGCTGTTTAGTGTACGGAGTATTGCACATAAGCTCAACGTTAGTATACGGAGAGTATGGCATAATAAAATGAGTAAATAAAGTATGTAAATGGATAGTTTTATCGTATTATTACGTCTGCTCACAAATATGGTAATGTTTTATGGGTTATACGATACAATAAGAACATTCTTAAATGATTATGTTAAACTATTTCAACCGTCAGACAGATGAATGTGATTAACAAATAATAGAATGCTGAATTTTATGCATAAAGTGTTCTTGTGAGTAGTACAAAGGTGATATTCAGCTTGGATATATGCAATTCTTTGAGAGTCATACTAATGGTCAAATGGCAAATAAGGGCATTCACATCCATATATACAAAATGTACACACCAAGGTTTATTTTATAATCTCTCAACTATTTCAGATACTGTAATGAGGTTCCTTTACTATGATTTACGTTCATCGTTGCTAATTCAAAGTATTGGACATTGTAGTAGTTTTGTGTTTGTCAAATGCAATTGCTCAGCTATTTCTCTTTACTGTATGTGAAATACACGGTTATTAATAGAAGTTTCCCATAAAATTCAGGGAGGAATTGGAGCTAGGATTAGCTTGTTACATTAATTTGCTTCATGCAGTCCATACAATCCAATCTAATAGGTACATATCTATATAATATAAGTTATTTTTTTATAAAATAACGCTGCTTATACCTTGTATTTATTCGATTTTAGAGACAAATAGTCACTGTAAGTAAAAGCAATACTCTGTACACCAAACAGCAATACTCCGTACACCAGAGAGCAACTATATAGCAATACTCCGTACACTAACACCTGTATTTATTCTCGCAATGCATCGTCATTTTCGATTAGTTTCGGATACTACATTTGCAATATAATCTTTTTAACAAGAATGACAATTCGCTCGATTCAAGTTGGGTATTTTAACGAAAAATATAAACAAAAACATCTTATTTCGACAGATCGAGCTTACTTTCTGCGTGAGTAACGATACGAGTTTGGTCTTTTAATCACCCTTTTAAGAAATTCCTGGCAATTTACCGGTTGCACAGGCTAGGAAAATTTATGGAGAAGATAGCTTTGTATAAAATGTACATTAAAACACTCAGAAAAACTAACAATCATCTCTGAACTTACCCTTGTCAACACTAGAATGTCGCGAAAATTGATAATATTACTCATCTTGCTAGCAATATCCGGTGTACGTTATACCGCAGTGTGTTTACAATTCACTTAGTTCCATCAGTACTACTCTAATACATCATTTCGGTGCCTTAGTGAAAAGCCTTTTTTAAAACACCCAATTTGTCAATGTCCTAGACTGTATGCTAAGGTGGAAACTACAAACTAAATTCTTCTTCCATTTAACGCTATTTCTTATATAGATTAGTCCCAAGGCGAAGAGTTAAATGATTGCCGATGGATGGTCACAGGCACTACTCGGGTATCAACCTTGTAAAACCACATTTACCTCGTTCCAACAGTATGATGTCATCATAAATACGAGTGATGCTGCCTCTGTACACGATTTGACATGTAATTAGGAAGGAAGGTTATGGTATCAGACCCTTTGTTTCATCAATTGATGCGTTTACACTGATTTTAGATGTCAGAAAAAATAAAATCTGAAATTGAATTTAGAGGTCAGACGAAGTAAAAATTGAAACTACATGGCATATAGAGTCCAGTCTAAATTCGAATGATAATTACGAGCAAAGTCTGGATATTCGAAGTGAACTACTGTAATGAAGAACGCTTGTATTTTCAACATCCTTTGTATTCAAATATTCAAAGTCCCTATCGATATGATGCCAAAATGTTTCGGAGCCAGTAAGTATAGTTCAAACAGTATAGAGTGTACAAAATGGCTTCACTAACCTAACACAAATACCTAATTTTAGTGCTTTATTGTAAAGCGTATTTACAACACCTAATTTGTCAGTGTCCTAAGCTATAATCTAAGGTGGAAACTACACACATTTGTATTAAATTTAACATATTTTGTTTCATCGATTTGTCCCAAGGGGAAGAGTTAAATGATTGCCGAATGATGGTAACAGGCACTACTTGGGTATCAAACTTGTAAAACCATCAATCTATTCCGGGTATTTTTGATATTTATAAGTCAAAGAATAAGCCACAAGAAAGAGATAGTTGTCACGTTAACCCGTTATTGCCTATTTATAATTAATATCTGAATATCAACTTTCAGTAAAACGAGCCATTATAGAGGTTATTGGTGAGTAATATAAATCATTTTCATTCTCCCTGGGGACAAGGCAAACCACTGCCGTCCTACAGAACTGATTTAGTGTATAGTTTCCGGCTTTTAAAAGTGACAATTACGTTTTATGCTACATACACTGGGACCAAAGCCTTTCCAAATATGTATATATATGCTCATTTGTTTACCGTAGGGTAATGGTAGGAGGCTAAGGAGGCACTGTGATATTTTGACGTGAAAAGCGGGGAAATTTGGTATAGCCCACAACTGTGGACGTTTGATCATGGTTATTTTAGTATAGATTGACCGCTTGTAATTACTTAACAAACCCAATTTTCAACAGTATGCAACTCCAGGCAATGTTTGTTAATACCACATTGTCCTGGGTGCACAATAATGTATTTTAGGTCGATTCTAAAACATCTGTTGTCAATTCTCGAAACCTCATTTTAGAGAGAAGAAAAGTCCTTTCTTTCTTGTGTAAGAGAATTACTCATATGACTTCTAATTGTCTTTGGTACGATTGCGGCCCAACGCTCGAAGCGGTCGCTCAACCACTACGCTATCGAGGAGACGGTGAAAGTTTACATTGAACATAACCTTAACAATTTTGTGTAAATGTTTTGAACAAACATAATAAATAGGTTATTGCTGATGGTAATAGAAAACCTCAATCAGGTTGGTGACCGAAAGTGCAATTATGAGAATAATCGCTAGAGAATTCTCATAAATGGGTCAATCCTCGGTTTGGTTGACTTTTAACAATGAGCGTGAAAGTCTTTGGTGTAAACCATGTTCAGTGTTACACATAACTCTGATTGATGAAACAGCTTGAGCGTGGAAAGGTTCACAGCTATTCTGCAAATATATGAATGCTACACGCAACGAAACAAAATTTGAATAAATCTGTGAAACCAAAAGTAAAAGTATCTAATGTAACATTAATTTGCCATTATATTGAAAAGAAAAATAATCTAATGTTTGAACACATTTGACTCATTTATCTGGATGTTTTACCATTCCTCACATTCTGAGTGTAGCGCTGTATTTAACGTGTTTAACACCGAATTGCGCTGGTTACCACAACGTTCTTTGTCAAACCGCTAGCATATCGAAGTTGGTTTGCGTCTTTGCGTGTACCTTGTGGCGTAAGGAATTCGAGAGGAACGCTCGTAAATGTTCTGTCGCGGAATTGTTGCCATTTATGCATTATGCACATTTCACATAAGCCGAACGATATTTTCGACGCTCGATTTCGATCTTCCGAAATCGAGTAAACCATGTCACAGACAAAATCGCTGGTTTTCAGACTGGTCGTGAACTTCGCAATGTTGCTGCACGATGATCTGTAACCAATATGCTAGTAGTAAATAATATGGACAAATCGAAAGCAAAACGTAGAAAGTATGCATGTTTGGAATTTTGTTTGCATCATTTATTGTATACATCTACATATACTATGCGGCGTTACAAGATATTCACAGTAGAGTCTTACGACAGTCGCATGAAATTATAACAAATCCCCAAAATTTGCCACAAGAATTGGTCAGTGAAAGATATGCGACTGTTATACGGGTGTTGTTACAAGGCATGTTTAGTTTGTAGCTGTGCGTCTTCCATATTTCTCCCAAAAGTGCTTTTAACGAACCAAAAAACCATTCATATATAAGACCGTGATGGATTATGTAACATCGTGTGATTTGTGATCGTTTTGTTCAAATTACCAATAAAACTTAGCCTAATGTGAAAAGTTAACGAGTCGATGAAAAACACACTAAGCTTTACAC
The DNA here is from genome assembly GCA_963678985.1 of Spisula subtruncata. Lineage (NCBI taxonomy): Eukaryota > Metazoa > Mollusca > Bivalvia > Venerida > Mactridae > Spisula > Spisula subtruncata. Next base: position 54,506,296 of record OY787661.1, on the reverse strand, counting down.
AGATTTGGTTAGGGCAATTTAGGCAACTTTGCAAATTGTAAATCAAATGCATTATCGCTAACATACATAGTCCATAATATAAAATAAACAATGTTGTTCAAGAGTTATTACCATTGTAGTTTCAATGTACTTTAGCTTAAACACTTTATTTCCCTCTATAAAAGATGATACTGGACACTATTTATTTACCGATATTATCAAACAACAGTTAATTAATGATTACATTATACGTAAATTATTAAAGACAGTTCGATAGAATATGACACTGGTTTGAAAAGACCAACACCTACCATTAAACAATCAAATATCGTCGAATATATTGTCACATACCAATGCGCATTTCCATAAAACATTAATATTTTTTGAACATATACATGTACGTACACACACACTTCTTTGCCGTAAAACACATTGGAAATAAAAACTATAATTATATTATGAATTATTTCAATCAGTCATTAAAGTTTCACAGACAATTTCAAGCAAAAGTACAAGTAGTTTTAAAGTAACAAATTCAAGAGAAATTCCAGAGATCGGTCAAACTATCTTAAAAATATATGAAAATAATTAAAGAAAATATAAGGGAAACTAGTGTATCAGTTCAAGTTTGTGTTATAATTATATATTATATAAATCTAGATAAAATAATAATACTAGTAATTTAAAGGTTCATTAGAGTTGAACTATTTAAAAAATGCTTCCTAATTTGTAAGAATATACAATAGGTATAAAAACAAATTAAAATATAATCGCATATGTTACATGTTGGGCGCCATTTGGTACAACGTAACTCAATTCTAATGCTATTTCTGTTTTGAATAATTACATGGTTCGTAGACAAAATTATAAATTATTTCCAATACCAATAAAATATTTAAAACAATTGTTGGCTTACCTTGTGAAAATTGCATGTTTTTGATTGTCCCTTGCTAGTGTCGTCTGCTTGTCAAATAGTTGTTCAAGTTTCAGGACAATGTATCGAAAATCCAGCGTTATAAATAAGGAAGACGACACACTGACTACTCCCCGTTATATACTGCCATAGCCTAGTCAACGGCACTTCATATATTGGGTATGTTGGCGGTTAATTAACATCCGTCTGCTTCATTGTCGTCTGTGTACAGTTTACAGATATCATCTAATGTTACTAAACGTTCCTTGTTCCTAACGAAGTAAAATGCATGGATATAAAATGCTGTTGCAATCACGTTTGGTTTGAGGCACATGTTGTTTGGACAGGTGCGTCTATCATGTCGTCAAAATGAGTTCATTGAATGGAAATGCTGACCGATATTATATAGAGCGACGTTTCCATCAGAGAGGTTAATATGTAGTTCATACAGTCATGCAAGCATAACAACATTGTTGCATAATGACAAATTCAAGAGCAATGGGCAAACGTTACTCTGAATAACACCCAGATATGACCAAGAGCCCTAGGACCTCTCGATTTGTAGTTGTACCCCTTCGACAAACGTGGCTGTTATGACAAAACCATCACAAATAAGCACCCGAAATAATTATGTTGATAGAGCATGAATTTACATTTTCTGTCGAGATAATCAGCAGTTTTCATCATAAGAAAGGAACGTATTTTGTGTTATGTTGCTCGTATTTAGAAATGAACGGAAGAGATTAAAAGAACGCCAAAAAGGCAGCGACGCATGCAATGCTCGTTTCCGTAGATAGTATGATATCTAGGACACCTTCAACAACAAAACGTCCTACTTCAACGACGTTGAATTTTGAACAAACTAATACCAAATTCATTATGTTCACAAATGTCGAGTTTGCTTACATCTCATCCTCGTCAATCAGTGGTTAGTCACGTGCACAGACTATAATTCACATGAAAAATACACTCAGTCTGGTTGAACGAGAATGGTGATGCCTGGCTGTCCAGTACCCTACAAAATAAGCAATGGAGAATTTGTCCTGTGGAGATTGTGTTGGTATCGCGAAAGTGGGTGAAAACATCATGTCCTTGAATCGGGCACATCTGCTCATTCTTCTGCATGGTAGACCAATAAATATTACATATGTAGTCATTACGTTTGATCAATGTTATACCGAAGGAAATTGAACTACGAGACATCAATATTTTACTATTCTTTATATAGTATCATACTAATATTTGCACACCCACTCTTGTTTTAAAACACCTGAAGCCATTCCTATCGTATTCAAGTTTTTTTGTCAGGGGCATGACATAATAAGTGACGTCAATATTTCTTTGCACGAAAAACGTATACCGGAAAGTATATAATTGTCTTAGCTGAAAAAGAAACGTTGATGCTGTTAGTGCCCAGTACTTTCGTGTTCTCAGAGAAGCGTAAATCAAGTGTTAGGATAATTTCATCAATGGAACCGGATCATCTATTGTTAGGCCGTAGACAGAGATGTTTGATATTATTTACCATCATTAATGGCCAAGAATGTAATCCGCTTATATCCGACCCTCATGTTACCCCAGTTTTGTTAGGAAATCCATAATCAGACAATTAATATCGTGTGGTCACCATCACTTATAATTGCGAATGTACACAAATGAAGCAATGACCTTTGTGCAAACATAAGGATACTGCTTGGTTTTCACTGTGTTTAGTTAAAGTCGCGTTTAAACAAAAACATTGGCATCAGCGGTCATTAATCGTATTCAAATATTCCTAAAGTATGTCAATGACTGGTGTGCAAACTTCTTGTGATCATTATTTTAAAATCGAAAGAAAATTATCACAACTGGTGCGTCCAATTTCAAAGTGGATTATAATTCTGTAGTACGAGCAAAATTCCATAAATTCGTAGACTGGGTTCATCAGTTTAATACCCAAATGACACAGAGAAACACAAACTGCATCACATTAAACTAAAGCCTTTCGGAAACAAGTGATACCACGGTTAAAGTAATTTCTGACGTGATTTTATGACACTCTTATAAAACGGAAATACTTCAGGTTATGCCCAATTTTGTGGGAACGACTGAACGGATTCTAGAACCCAGCCGCTTGGAATGAATGACGTCATTGTAGTTTCGCTCTAAGACGGCACCGTAAATGTTATATAAAACAAGCGCTACCGTAAGTGATTTGTTAGGTGAACTGTTATACCTATTTTTGGCTTGCTCGACGCTTAAAATAGAAAAGAGAAACAGGTGACAAATACCTTCAGTCCTATGAACACCACAATCATATCACCCGATATTTGTTCAACCAGGCAATAAACAATCCTTCTACAATCTATGGTCGCACTGTGGTTTTTTTTTTATATCAGAAGACTGATAGAGCAAAACCAAAAAAAAAGCATCTTGCACTTTTAATAAATTTACTACATATTTGAAAAGTTCATGGAACGTTCTGGAGAGATAAGACAATACATAACTATTTTTCTTCAAATTTTATGGGATTAGAAATGCATACACGTTCTATTTTTACATTACTTAGCGATGAAATTCCGTAAAACAACACCCCCTCTTCAGAAGAACAATTTAACTAAACATATCGATTTCTCTTTAAAAGAAAAAGCAACACATAAAATATACTTTGTTTAATATAATTGGTAAAACAAAAATCAACCATTAGCACTCTCCCTAAATATAAATGAAACACACGACTGTGTCATAATTGGTCCTGACCAAGTTTTATTTGCAAAGTAAGGAGTTGAATTGACAGCTTAAACGGAATTTAAACAATAAAACGAAGTTTTACACGCGTATATTTGCTAAAACATACATTTGTGTTTCTATAGCAACGGTACATGTCCTGTTTTTCGGCGACAAGCTACACCATCATCTACCATTTTGTGTAGTTGTTTTAAAACTATTATTTACACGTACATAAAACGTACTCCTTATATAAGTGTATTCTCACGAATCGTTAGATGAAATAATTGGAAAAATGGGTGGGTCTTAAACTAGCCATTTGCATTGTATTTTTTCTCAGTCGAGATATTATGACGTTTACAAAATGAAGAAGGATATACAATTCATAGCTGCAAAAGAAACGTCGATGACGATATTGCAAAGAAACCGTTTTCCCAGAGAAGTGAATGTATATATCATCAATGGAACCGGACCATCTATTGTACGGCCGTAGACAAACGAAGATATTTGACATTATTAACCATCATTAATGGCCAAGCATATAATCCGCTTACATCCGACCCTCATGTTACCCCAGTTTTATCAGGAAATCCATAATCAGACATTTAATATCGTGTGGTCACCATCACTAATAATTGCCAATGTACACAAATAAGCAACGACCTTTGTGCAAACAGAAGGACACTGTGTTTAGGTAAAGTCGCGTTTAAACAAAAATCAGTAGTTTTACGCATTCGCAGCCATTAGTCGTCATCAAGGCTTGCTGAAGTCAATGAACTTTTCAACTAGATTCAAGTAACTGACAATTTCTCCACATGTTGAGATCATGGTTATAGTAAATTATGGAACATGTAACTCATTGGAAACCCGAAATTGACTTAGAATTCTCAACGAGACAGATAAGCGTTACCCCTTCGGAGCTCCAAACGAGAAGAAATATTTCAAACAGCGTCTTTCGAAAAGTTTCTAGTAATCCCACATTCAGAAGTATGTCACCACTTGGTGCGCAAATTAAGTATTGCTCCAACTGAAACGTTAATTTTACGTAAAATGTGTTGATTACTATTTTGAAATCGAAAGAAAATCTTCACAACTTGTGTAATTTGATGAATTTTGATACAATTATGAAAAAACAAAACAAATGAATTTCCTAATATGGATTGATCATTGTACAATTATCGCATTTCATAGTGTTGGTCTTCTTTGATGCGCTTTGATTTTTTAATTAAATACAATAAATACATTGTTGACTTAGAAATGTATTTTACTGGGCAATAGCATGTTTGCAAATGATTTATCAATTATGATGATGTTATACATTAAATGTATATCATATATACTATTGTATATCAATGTAAGTTCATTACAACGAAACTTTATATAAAAACTAAATGACTATCACTTCAAAAATACCAAACACCTTCAAAAATAACAACACAAGGACTTATGAAATACAAACAGTGGACATACCGGTAATCATTCATTCCGATCTGTGAAGTGTTACTTTAAATATACGACAATTGTGGACACCAACTAAGCTCGGCATAAATCTAACTCGCCTTGTATTTATGACATGCATGTATAATGTATGAGTATAACCATTCATGACTCGTACAATTACATCTTGCAACTGTGCGTTGGAATTGACAATTAACCTATATATATTCATACAAGCAAATACTGAATAAATATAAACATGAAATCCAGATTTTCTTTAACGAATGAATACTTATTCGAGCGAAAATATGCCATGGATTTTCCTTACATCAAAGGAATTGCCGTAAAAATGGAAGGGATAATTTTGATGAAAAAAAAGTTCGTTGATGTCAAACTCACCAAGGCTAATTGTAGTACATGTATATGGTAACATCATGTACTAGACTAACATGTTATGTATGTGTTAGTATCAATGATTCATATGTTTTGTTTTTCCTCGGGTATCAAGGTTAAGGATACATCGGTTACTAAATTCACTTGCACTAGAATTAATATGATGACATTGTATTGTCTTCATTCTGAATTAGCTAACTACGTAGTTAACATTCCTTATTTTTTGAGTTTTTAAAATTTTATTATATTAACAGACAAGCTATATGGCTTTTTCAAAGACTACCTTAACACTATTTAATTGAACTACTAATAATTATAATATACATGTTCACTGGTAGTCACCGTACACTGGAAACAGACCCCAACCTAAACGTAAGCAAAAGTGGTAATCGACCTCGGACGACGACAAGTTTCAAACAAGTTAACCTTCATACATAAATGTACATGTATTGCGTATTAACAGTAGTTGGATGCGTAACAAACAGTTAATACTATTGGTATCATCAACACTTTGTATTGCATTACGTGTAGAAGAATTCAGCAGCACGATATAGTTGTATTTGACATTGTTGTGGTGCAATTGTGTTATGCATTACAAACACGGGCCCTCGTGACAATGGGTCAATAAAGACACATGTTAATTAGTCCAATTAACATCAAGTAGGAAAGCTGTGTGAATATATCGGTAATGACATCATCCAATCAAGCTTGTTTCTAAATTAGCCAGATTTTATACTCTTGCTTCTAGCTTATTGCACACTGCAAGATGAATGTTTCAGATGTTATTATGAATGAATGATGTGTAAGGTATCATTACTGAACTGCGGTGTTAATTTGTTTCGTGATTTCCTAACGTGATTAGCTTACTGTACCCTAAAATTATATTTAAAGATAGTGATCTTATAATGATAAGTTGACCTATACATGTATTCATTGGACTAGTGTTTGGAATAGATATTTAGAAAATACTGCTTATTTAGTATTTGATCTGGTGATAAATTCAGCGCGGATATGTCTATATGAAATTTCTAAGCTGTTTCATCTACTCTAGGACAATTAAGCTGAGCGCGTAAATCACATTTATCGACGAAGTTGTTTTGTCGAAGTTCTATGTGACGTATAAAAAGTAAACAAAGACCATGACTAGTAAATGATTTAATGAGCTATGACATGAAAAGTATGATGGTACAAAAGTATGACTAGGTGTTTTAGATTCCTCGATATTCACAAACTATATACCATTATAATTTACTGGCTTAGAATGAGAAGGTCGTAAGTACAAATCGAAATTTCGAAAAACAAAACACCAGAAAATTGTCTGAAAATTAGTCTTAACTTATGTGGAAAAACAAGATGTTTCAAGTTCCTTTAGTAAAATTGCAATTTTCATGAAAATAGACTCAAAAGAAGCGCCTGGTGATCTTGATTGTAAATATGTATCAGTCTTATAAGTACTTACTTGTTGACCTGCCTTATACAATCCGTTTAAGGGTTTGCCACACGGCCAGACACTGTTAAGAAACTCTTTATTTGTCTTTTGTCGACTTAACGATAGTGTTCCAAAATATTCCAAAACAAACTAGTTGCTGTGAAGGGTATAACGAGTATGCATCGCAAAGGGTTATGAAGTTTCCTATAGGATAAAGTTCAAAACACAATTATGTTTTTAAAAAACATTACCACATCTGAATGTCAAGGCGCATGAAAACAAAACAACACAAATAGTTACCTTGCATGACAGGAGCTTTCTCTGACAATAATGTCTGGAATAACGACTTACAATTCTCGTTAGTCACACATGTATCTTGACAAAGACATGAATTATTTTAGCAAAATTTTTTGAGTCGATCGTTTTAACTCTAAATGCAGCTATTGAAGAAATTTGCGCTTGCTATTAAAATAAAGGTCCATGTTTTCATCACTGGATATGATCATTGTTACATTTTGTCATACTGATTTCCTTGCTAGACATCTCGTGCTATTGTCATTGTTCTCAAGTGCTCTTGAACACCAAATTGACAAGATACAAAGACATGAAACATCCGTATATCTTAATAAGTCGCATTCCCGTCATGTTAATTGCTAATTTTGTCGTACTGTATTCAACCCTGAAATTTTTTATAGACGAATTGTCATGCTCCAGTTTTGATTCCAAGAAATCCGGAATCCTTTCAATATGTTACATTGAGAACTTAGATATAGTGTTGAAAAGCTACGTGTCATGCATTTTCGAAAGGTTTTGACAACATTCAAACAAATTTAACCCAATGCAACAAAGATTCACTCTCTAACATACCTAAATTTAGGTAATTAGATTAATTTCAATTATGATTCGAACTGTAGGGCACTGAAGGGAAATGTTTGTTCGAATTACACTTTTGTCAAATGACTTTAATTAGGTAATTGCTCTGATATTGAAATTTGAGAGAAATGGTAACTGAATTTAAGCTAAGTAGTGCATAGTTTGTTGCAAATTATGTACTGTGATGTGCACGTTTTGTCAACACAACTCTTGCAAAAAGAATTAGTTACGAGAATTTTAAATCAAACCAGAGCCGTCGGATCCAAGGTATTTTAGCATTACAATTCAAACACAATGTTGTGCACTATAATTAACCGAAACAAATCGAGTTAAAAACCAATGTGATTCGCGATTTGATAGGGCGTTTGAACCAGTTTTGAGACAACTATTTTATTAGTGATGAGATGGCTAGAATTCTATGTCAAATATTCAATACTAAATATAGAGGGGACATTTGAAAGGAAAATACATTGTTGACGGTCGATCTTTCACATAATGTTGTATTAAATCGTTGTTGGTATGTACATTAATGTTTATGCTTTCGCCATTCGAAAGGAACCAACATGCATCAGAAAAAATAATAAGAATTAAAAAGTGTTTGTTTATTATAGTGTCACCCCAATTGAAAGGACCAGCCAATTTGACTTATGAGACACCTATTTTTCTTGCGCACAGAACCCCCCGAATCCCTTCTCATATTGCCGGGCGCCTGGCAGAGATTGGCCCACGGTAACCATTCTTTAACTAGCTTGCGGCTCACCAACCGATCGCATCAGTTCTAACCCAGCTTCCACCGGGATTCGATGGCGGTATAATGAAATAATCGTGTAATTATGTACATCAAAGTGGATCTGATTCCTATAAAATGTATAAGTAACTGACCATTTCTTTCTTGCAGCCGGTTTGGTTCAAACAAGTTCTACATGGTTAGATCATGGTCAAATTTTGGTGGAAGTTATTCCAAAAAAGCTCTTCTTGTAAAAAGTAAGACTGTTCAAAGATGGAAAAAATATGTATATTTGTATAAAATTAGAGCAAAATAATCATCGCCATGTTATCGCATCTCCACCAAAACTAAGCAATGTAGAATTTTGATCAACATCTGTAATGAAAGTGTTTGAAAACACCACGTCCTTGCATTCAGACACATCTGTTGCTTCTACTGCATTGTAGACTAATAAATATTACATATGTAGTCATTTAATGGATCAATGTTATACCAAAGGGAATTGAACTACGAGACATTTATGACTCATATAGTAATATTCCAATATTTGCACACTTACTTTTGTCAGCACCCTGAAGCCATGCCTTACGTATTAAATATTGGTTTTGTCAGAAACATGCCATCATGAGTAATGCTGTTATTTCTTTGCATAAAAACGGTATGCCTAAACGTATGTTACTGTCTTTGCTGCAAAAGAAACATCGATCTGTCAAGAAATGGGGGTGTTAGTATTTATCACAAAGTGCGTTAGGACAATTTGATCAATGGAACCAGACCTATTGTAAGGCCGTAGACAAGCCGTGGTATTTGATATTATTAACCATCATGAATGGCCAAGTATGTAATCCGTTTACATTCGACCCTCATGTTACCCCAGTTTGTTTTAGAAAATCCATGATCAGACATTTAATATCGTGTGGTCACCATCATTAATAATTGCGAATGTATACAAATGAATCAATGGCCTTTGTGCAAGCAGAAGGATACTGTTTGGTTTTCATTGTGTTTAGTTGAAGTCTCGTTTAAACAAAAACAGTCGTTCTATGCATTTGCCTTTAGTCGTAAACAAGTTTTGCTGAGGTAAATGATATTTTTCACTAGATTCTAGTAACTTACAATTTCTCCACATGAATACTCTTTCGGATAATAATTGATGCGCAAACTAAAGTTTCTGCAACTGAAACGTCAATTTTACGTATAATGTGGTGATCATTAATTTGTCTTCGTAATCGATCAGTGACATTGAAACTGATTTCTAGATAATACGATTAAAGTAATTATTGACATTATTTTATGACACTCATATGGAACTGAAATACCTCAGGTAGTGTCTAAATTGGTGTGAACGACTGAACGGTATCTTGAACCCAGCCGCTTGGTAATGAGGTAAATTGACAGCTTAAACTAAATCTTAACATAAAACGGAATTTTATATACGCGTATATTTGCTAAAACATGCATATATGTTTCTATAGCAACGGTACATTCCTAAAAAATACAAAACTATCCTGTTTTTCGGATACAATAACGACAAGTTGCAAGCTACATCATCACCATCCTTTTTGTGTAGATTTTTTAAAACTATTATTTTACACGTATATTACGATTTGATATTTTGGTCACTCTCGAAAACTTATTCCTGGACAAATAATCATATTCTCATGAATAGTTAGATGAAATAATTAGAAACAATAATGGGTCTTAAACTAGCCATTTGCATTGTATTCTTTCTGAAACATGACATTATGAGGGACGTCATTATTTCGTTTACAAAATGTAGAAGATTATACAATTATTTTCTTAGCTGAAATGAAACGTCGATGACGATATTGCAAAGAAATTCCATCAATGGAACTGGATCATTTATTGTTAGACCTTAGACAATCAATCAGAAATATCTGATATTACTAACCATCATAAATGACCAAGCATGTAATCCGTTACATCCTTATGTTACCCTAGTTTTATTAGGAAATCCATAAGCAGACATTTATCGTGTGGTCACCATCAATTGCGAATGTACACAAATAAAGCAATGACTCTTGTTCAAACAGAGCGATGATGTTTGCTCGTTTAGTTTCACACTTAACTTGGTTTACGCCGGATCATGAAATAAACAAAGTTCAACAATATGTACATTTAAAGGACAGTTGGTGTCATCAAGTGTTTCTGGTGTCAATGACCTACAAGCTCTCTTCCGCCAGTAACTGAGAACTTCCCAATATGTGGTGGTCATGAGAATAGTGAATGGGAAAAACATAACTCGATGGTATCCGTAAATCAGTTTAGAATTTCAAGAACAGACAAGCGTTTATCGTTTGTTACACAAACTCAAAAATCGCTGCAACTGAATCAGCATTAATTCACATTAACATGGTTATATTTATTACCGTCATTTTGAAATGGAAAGACAAACAGTACATTTGGTAATTTTTGGGAACTTTGAGAACTAAATTTGATAATATCTGACGGTTTTGGAATTAAAACTTACAGTTAGCATATGTCATTGTTGCTGTAAACGTATTTCAAGATAATTCGATTAAAATAATAATCTGATTTTGCGTCAATGCCTGGTCATCATGAAAAGGACAGCCACTTAGAATGTGAGACGACCTAGTTTGGTTCCAGGGAGTCAACGTCAATGTCTATCATACAGTTAACGGCTTTATTTGTATAAAAACCGTTTAAAATCGATTTGCTAGGGTAACCGATACCAGACGACTATGACACATGCTTTTGCTTGCTCGGCGTTCTATATGGAAAAGAGACTCTTATCTGCAATCCTATAATCACCATAAACGGTCATGTTGTCCTGATGTCGGTTCAAACAGACATTGAACCGTCCTTCTACATTTGTACTTATGTCATATCACAAGATAATAGGTGTTAAACAAAAAACGCATCTTTCACTTTTTTTTAAAAATGAATTATGTCGAGCATTGCCTTTATTTTCTTTATTTCTACTGAAACATGGCAGGCATATATATGCACCTCCACCCGGATTTGAACCCGGGTCGCCAGATTAGACGGCAAGCGCACTAACCACTGAGCTACGGAGGCATCTTTCACTTGTCACACAAGTGATTAGGTTCACCATCGTTTTAGGAGAGGATGTAAGAAAAAGCATCACATCTACACAAAACAACATACAAATCTAACTGTTCTTAATTTGATATAAGTGGTAAAAAGGAAACAGCAATTAACACGCCCCCAAGAACCTAAATGAGACACACAACTTTGTCATATCGGGTCACAATCCTATTTTATATGCAAATTAATAAGTAACACTGACAGTTTAACTAAAAGTAAACAATAAGGAAATGTTATACCCGCGTATATTGGTAAGAACATGTGTTGATATAGCAACAATACATTCTAATTTGCAATATAAAAACATCGTGTTTTCTGAGAGAGAATAACGACAACATCCTATCTATCACTTTTGCGTGGGTGCTGTTCCTTAAAACATATAGTGAAACATGTTATTACAACTTAATCGTTTAATATTTCTCTTTAAACTTCCTGTGTTAATTATACGAATGGAATTATTTCAATGAAAATGAATTGCCAACAAGTTTTTAATCAGCATCACACTATGGTAAGTGATACCGTTAAAAACAAATTCATTTCCCATTATTGCACAATTACTGCATTTTATATTGTTGATCTTCTTTGACGTGGTTTGATGTCTAGTTAAATAAATAAAAACATTGTTGAGAAGAGTGACTTTTATTAAAAAGATATTTTTTTACAGTGCAAAAACTTGGTAAATGATTTATCAATTATGATGACATAATATATTATATGTATATCATGTATACAATCGGTATATCAATAAGTTCATTACAGCGAAACTTAACATTCACAATATACTGGTTGTTCCTTTATGTGAATGGTTACTTTAAAGACACTACTACTGTGAACAAGCTAGACAAACATCTACCTCGCTTTGTATTTATGACATGCATGTATAATGAATAAGTAAAACTATTCATGACTTTCTCAATTACATCCTGAAACTGTGCGTTGAAATTGACAATTAACCTACTAGTATATAAATAGTCATACAAGCAGTCGTTAGATAAATGTCAACACGAACTTCAGACTCTTGTTAATTAATGGAAGCGCATTCGAGTGAAAATATGTCTTGGATTTTTCCTTAAATCAAATGAGTCTCCGTAAAAAAGGGAAGGGACTATGTTGTTGAAAACTCATACCAAACAGAAACGTATTAAAGACAGTGGTGAAATTTGGATATTCAATAGCTGAAATGAATGAACAGTAATGGAACTCTGAGAAATATATATACTGTATATCTGAATTTGTAAAATATTGAAAAATATTCTCTATTTACTATTAAACTAGAAACAATACGAGTGCAATTGTCTTAAACTTCCTACATGTATAGCGTGTAACCAAGAATTGGATGGGTAACGCACTATTACTAAACGCATCATCAACACTTTGTATTGTAGAATAATTCTGTAGCATAATATGGTTTAATTTTACATCGTTGCGGTATAATGGTGTCATTCATATCCAGCACGTGCTCTCGTGGCATTGGGAAAATAAAGACAAACGTTAATTAGCCAATTAACATCAAGTTGGAAAACTGTGTGAATATATCGGTAATGACATCATCCAATCAAGCTTGTTTCTAAATTAGTCATGTTTTATACTCTTGCTTCCAGCTTATTACACACTGCATGCTGGTTGTGTCAGATGTTATTATGAATTAATGATGTGTTCGGTATCATAAGAGAACTGTGATGTTAATTTGATTTGTGATTTCCTTACGTGATTGCCTTACTCTACCCTAAAACTATATTTAAAGATCTATACAGGTATACTTTGGACTAGTGTCTGGAAAGTATATTTAAAAATACAGCTTATAGGTAAAGAACCACTAAATGCCTCCGCGGACCAAGTGGTGATACACTCAAGTAGTCCTTAAAAAACCTTTGGTTTGCCTGTAAATGGAGATATTTCTTGACAAATGTGGAGTTGAATGATGAAATTGAGTTTAAATAGTTGGTTAATATGCATGTGGTGTAGTAAAACTGTAATATTTGTATTATTCCACTATTTTGTTCTTGATACCAAAGTGAAAGTAGACTAGGGTAAAACCCAGAACTCATAAATCCGGACATGCGTAAAAACGGAAAGACCGTGTTTGAAGGACAAAAACTTTCTTAGAAGATACATGACCCCCCTTTTTTATTGCATTATTTTCAAGCTTAAATGCCCCTCTTTACAATGATATATGTGGTCCAGGTGGCCATAGACTAAAAAAAGTAGAAAATTGGGGCCTACTATGGCCAATTTACATTGAGCTATAGAGCAAATCTATTTGGTGGTTTCTAACCTAAAGAAGGGCAAAATTCTATTAAATTCATGTTTTTATTTTTTTGCATTCAAATGTATGGAAATGCATCCCAGATAGGGTTTTGACCACTTTTATCTGTTTAAATTGTCTAAAAAAGTGAAATTTTGGATTTTTATCATGAAAATCTAGAAAATTTCAGATTTTTTTCTTCTAAAATTGACATTTTTATGCCAAAAGTGACCTTATTTTAGTGTCAGACAGGGGTAATTGTGATTAAATATGAAGAATAGACACATTATTAGGCATCTAAAGCATAATTAGTGTTCAGTGAAACAGTATTTCACAAATACAACCCAATTTAAAATCACTATTCATAATATTTTGCAGGTGCTGGCCAAATTTCTCCTTAAAGGCGCATATGCGTGTTGGTCATTTTTTCTAGAATTCATACACAATTTGTCTAGAATTGATTGTTGTGTGCTGCATATACATAGTAGTATTGAAAAAAGTGCAAAAATCACTTTAATAAGTAAAACTAGGCTGTCTTAAGGTAAAGAACCACTAAATGCCTCCGCGGACCATGTGGTGATACACTCAAGTAGTCCTTAAAAAAACTTTGGATTGCCTGTAAATGGAGATATTTCTTGACAAATGTGGAGTTGAATGATGAAATTGAGTTTAAATAGTTGGTAAATATGCATGTGGTGTAGTAAAACTGTAATATTTGTATTATTCCACTATTTTGTTATTGATACCAAAGTGAAAGTAGACTAGGGTAAAACCCAGAACTCATAAATCCGGACATGCGTAAAAACGGATAGACCGTGTTTGAAGGACAAAAACTTTCTTAGAAGATACATGACCCCCCTTTTTTATTGCATTATTTTCAAGCTTAAATGCCCCTCTTTACAATGATATATGTGGTCCAGGTGGCCATAGACTAAAAAAAGTTGAAAATTGGGGCCTACTATGGCCAATTTACATTGAGCTATAGAGCAAATCTATTTGGTGGTTTCTAACCTATATAATATTTGGTCTGGTGATAAATTCAGCCCGGATATGTCTATGAAATTCCTAAGCTGTTTCCTCAACTCTAGGACAAATAAAGATGAGCACGTAAGTCAAATTCATTGACGTAGTTGTTTTGTCAAAGTCTATATGGCGTATAAAAAAGTAAACAAAAACATGATAAGTTAAGGGTTTAATGAGCATTGACATGGAACGTACGACGTCAAACAAGTATGACTCAATGTTTTAGATTCCTTGACATACACAAACTTGAGTCCATTATATTTGTTTACCTGTCTTATACAAAACAGGTAAGCATTGGTCTCAAAGTGGGTCACTGTTGACAGATCCTTTATTCGTGTTTTGTGGACATTGTGTTCCATTGCGTTTGAACTAATTGTTGCCATTCCGTCGGACTTTGATGTGTGTCCACTTTTGCAAACAGTAATGTAAAGGCGGTTCTTTATTTTCTTCTTCTCCTTCCCTTCTTTTTTTTTGTTTTTTTTTACGGTGGTTTATATCTTTAGTGTGGTTGCGGTGATGAACTGTACCCACTTCTGTATGTTGCATGAAGCTGTGAAAAACAGGATAAGTGTAAATAGTATTGACATGTCGAAGGTGTTTCAACCTTTTAACTATATATTTTTCAGCAAAGCTGTAATTATACCATGCCTGATAAAAGTGATATATACTTTAGTGTACGTATGTATTCACTATATACTACTCTGAGAATACAATTCAATTAGTGATGAGATGGCATGAATTCCATGTCAATTATTAAATGACAACATATGAGAATGTTATATAGCTAGTTTGCGATAGAAAAAAATCGTGTTTTTTAAAGATTTCTGAAAATCTACTCATCAGATTTTGGTAAAAAATTGCACAGAACTGCAATAACTTCCTACCTAGTCTCATTTTGAATTTCATAATTTTTAGTCACCAATTAAAAGACATTTATTCTTTATTACATATTGAAATTACATGCGTATTTACAGTTTAACGCAGGGAGGTAATCTAGTATTCCATTGATGATTTACTATCAATTATTTAACCGTTACAATCCGTGATCAGCGGGATTGAGATTGCTGTTATAAAGACAAGACTTGGGAGGCCCTTGTGATTCGGTTTATTTAGGTGTGTCGCTTGTAAACAATGTACAGCAATAACATGTACTTCGTCATATTTACAGACGGGCCTCGCATGTGTTAAATTAAGTAGGTTGCAAATACGTAAATATACCGTTATGCGTATCACGTGACCGTAAATTGGCTTTTGCAAGTATCAAGTCTTCTAACTTGATTTTTCATACAAAACTGAGAAAATGTTACATAGAACTTATGAACAAAACTTTTTAAACTCATTTCTGATCTTGCTGAAAATTCAGTGTGTATTAGGTAGATATATTTTATTTATTCGTGCAAAATTTCATACTTGTAGGTGTAGTAATTACAGAGAAATATTAAAAAAACACGATTTTTTTCTATCGCAAACTAGCTATACATTGTAAGAAAATATGTATAAACTTAGCAATATCACGATCACCATGAATCCTGCATGTCCACCGAAAGAAAGCAATGAGTGATGTCGATATGCCTCTAACGAAAGTGGGTGAAAACATCACGTCCTTGAATCGGGCGCATCTGTTCGTTCTACTGCATTGTAGAAAAATAATTATTACATACGTAGTCATTTAATTGATCAATGTTATACCCAAGGGATCTGAACTACGTGACATCAATATTTTACGATTCTTAATATAGTAACATACCAATATTTGCACACGTACTCTTGTCAGCACCCTGAAGCCACGCCTAACGCATTGACAATTATTTTTGTCGGGGACAATGAGTGATGTTATTATTTTTGTGCATAAAAACCGTATGCCGAAACGTATGTGCTGCAAAAGAAACATCAATGTTATGGCTGTCAAGAACTTTGATTCGTATTCCCAGACACGTGTTAGTATTAATCACAAAGTCCGTAAGAACAGTTTTATCAATGGAACCAGATCATCTATTGTTAGGCCGAAGACAAACCGAGATATTTGGTATTATTATTATTAAACATCATTAATGACAAGAATGTAATCCGCTTACATCTGACCCTCATGTTACCCCTGTTTTATTAGGAAATCCATAATCTAATTTAATATCATGTGGTCATCATCACTTAGTATTGCGAATGTACACAAATGAAGCAATGCCATTTGTGCAAACAGAAGGATACTATTTGGTTTTCACTGTGTTTAGTGAAAGTCGCGTTTAACAAAAAAAATCAGTTGTTTTACGCATAAGTGACCATGATTTGCATTCAAAGTTTTTTTGCAGCAAATTATCTTTTTCAACTAGATTAAAGTAACTGACAATTTTCCACATTTGGAGGAGATGGTTATAGTTAATTAAGGATAATGTAACTCCTTGTTATCCCGAAATTGACTTAGAATTATCGACGAGACAGACAAGCGTTACACATTTTGAGCTCCAAAGAGATAACTATTTCAAATGACATATTTTGGAATGTTCGATGTTTCTAGTATTCCCACATTCAGAAAGTTTGTTAACAAATGGTGTACAAACTAAAAATTGCTGCAACTAAAACGCCAATTTAACGAATAATATCGTGATCATTATTTTGAAATCGAAAGAAAGTCATCACAACTTGTGTAATTTGATGAATTTTAAGACAATCTCGTATAAACTAAGTTATGTAATATTTTACGGCTTTGTTATCAAAATAAAACTTGTTTCTAGATAATACGATTAAAGTAGTTACTAACGTTATTTTATGACCCTTCTATGGAACTGAAATACTTTAGGTAACGCCTGATTTTGTTTGAACGACTGAATGGTATCTAGAACCCAGCTGCTTGGAAATGAAAGATGCCAAGATAGTTTCGCTCAAAGACGGCATCGAAAATAACATGCGACCGTAAGCCGTTATATATAAGCAATGTGTTAGGTTTGCTTGAACATCATATTACCCGATATTGGTTCAGCCAGGCATTAAACAATTCTTCTTCAATCTACATACGTAATGTTTTTATCAGACGACAGAGGGAGCTAAACTAGAATAGCATCTTGTACTAATTATAAAAGTACTAAGTTAAAAAAGATAAGTTACCAATTTTCTAGGGCTCTTTTCAGCTGTTAGACCGCTAAAGCACCTATGCCATTTTTACTTCCCCTGGTCGCTGGGCTACATATGGAAACCTACACTCGTGTCTCCATGTGGAGACTATTACTCTCCTTTGGGTGTGGCTAACAACATACAATAACATGCGGCGCCAAGGAAACGACACTGTTTTCACAGGTACAATTTGAGACCATGGTGGAGTGGAGCATGTGGGTCTTGCTCAGAGAAATTAACCAGCGGTCCAGAGGGGGATTGAGCCCGGGAGTCTTGACTCCGAAGCGTGCATCATACCTTTAAGCCACTGCTCCACACAGTACTAGATATTTGATTAAGTTCACCATCCTTTCAAGAGAGGTATAGCTTGGCTATTTTAATCTGAACCTGACCATTATGCAAGAATATATTGCAAGGTTCTTGCTGTGAATATATCAATTTCTGCGAGAAAATCGTGCAATATTGGTATTTCAGATTTGTGTTCGTATTACACCTCGAGCGTCTTTGTGATACTCCCCATTATGAAAACATACAATCGGAGTTGTAAAGGTAGGCAATATATCGACAGTTAAAATATGCTTATCAAAATGTCAGGTTCATGTCAACTTAGCCAAGCTATAAGACACAACATTAATATTTCTTCAAATTTCGGAACAGCATTATGTTTTTTGACATTTCTATGGATACCAACTAAACACGGCATACATCTACCTGACTTTTTATTTATGACCTGCATGAACGATGTATGAGTAAAACCATTCATGACTTTCTCAATTATATCCTGGAATTGTGCGTTGAAATTGCCAATTATCCTATAGAATCTATGTAGTCATACAAGTAGTCATTAAATAAATGTCAACATGAAGCTCAGACGCTTGTTAAAGAATGGTAGCGCATTCGAGTGAAAATGCGTCTTGGATTTTCCTTACATCAAAGAAGTCTCTGTAAAAAGGGAAGGGAGTATTTTGATGAAAAGATCGTTAATGTCAACTCTTCAAGGCTGGTTGATGAACATGTAGACATATTTACGTTCACATGCCGTATATGGTAACATCATCTAATGTATTTCCATGTATTGTTAGAATATGATTTCCTCATCTGCAACCCTCTGGAATGTTTGATGCACAGCAGTAGCATATAAGTTCTGCTTCCTATGTGGTGACATAATGCGACTTGATAGTCTCTATAAGTTAACGAGTGGAGCTTAATACATATTTAAAATATTTATTGCGCTGCAATGGTGTCATTCATATCCAGCACGTGTCGTCGTGCCAATAAAGCCCAATTAACAGTCAAGTAGGAAAACTGTATGAATATATCGGTAATGACATCATCAAATTAAGCAGGATTCTAAATTAGCCAGGTTTTATACTCGTGCTTCTCACTTATTTGGACAACATGCTGAATGTTGCAGATGTTAGTATGAATGGATGGTATGTCAGGTACCATTACAGTCACTTCGTTGCGTTATTGGATTACTGTATCTTAAAGCTAGATCTCCAGTAGAGATACGGATGTTAAGTTCAACTATACAGGTACATGAACACTCTGGTCAGTGTTTGAAATAGATACCGACGAACGCAATTCATCTATCAGTGTTCAATCGGGTAATTAACTCATCGTTTTTTTACTGTTTTTTTTTATGAAAACTACGCTGAGCCCGTAAATCGCAAGTGTATATGACGTATAAAAAGTAAATAAAGACCATGATATGTTAAGGATTTATTGAGCTATGACATGAAACGTATGACGTTATTCAAATATGAAAAAATGTTTTACATTCCTTGAAATTCACAAATTGTAGTCCATTATATTTGTTGACCTGCCTTATACCAAACAAGTCATGATGACAAAGTGGTTCACTGTTAACAAATTCTTCTTTTCTGGACTTTGTGTTCCAAAGTATGACAAAACGATCTAGCAGCTGCGTAGTGTATAATACATTGCAATGGCTTAAAAAGTGGTCCTTTATTTTTTAAAACACAATCATGTGGTATATAACATTACCCCATATAACTTTAAAGGTGCACGTAAAAAACAATAAAAAAAACAAATATCTTGCGTGTCAATAAATTTTTCTCAAAATAATTAATGGAATAACGGCTCACACTTTTCATGAGTCACAAAATTGACTAGAAATGACACAGAAAAATACTTTGATTATTGTAGCAAGATATTATTAGTCGATCGTTTTAACTCTAAATACAGCAATTCAAAAGCAGAAAGATTTGATCTTTCAATTCACATTATGTGACAATGTTTTCGTTACTGGTTATGAACACTGTTACATTTGGTCATACTGAGTTTCTTGCTACACATTACATTGTCCACAAGTGCTCTTTGACACAAATTTGACATCGTGCAAAGACTCGAAACATCAGTATATAAGAACCAAGCTCATTTCCTTCATGATGATTGCTTATTTTGTCGTGGTGTATTTGCCACTGCAAATGTTTATCGACGAATTGTCATGGTCCAATTTTTATTTCATGAAATCTGGATTTCTTACAATATGTTACTTTTAAAACTTAGTTATAGTGTTAAAGAGCTACGGGTCATGCCTTTGCGAAAGGTTTTCGACAATATTCATTTTTTTAACTTAATACAATAAAGAGACGCTCTGATATACCCAGTAACCATATTTATTGTTATTGGATTAGTTTCAATTATAGTTCGAACTGTATAGTACTAAAGGGAAATGTTAGTTCGAATTACACTTTTGTCAAATGCCTTTAATAAGGAAATTGTTGTGATAGTGAAAATTTGGAGTAATGGTAACCGAATTAAGACTGACTATGAAGTGCAGATGTAGTTGCGAATGATGTACTGTGATGTGCACGTTCTGTCAATACAAATCTTACAACTTGATTGAGTAACGAGTATTTCAATGCAAAGTTGAGCCGCCGGATGCAAGGTATTTAAGAATTGCAAAATGGTATGAGGAAATCAGACAAGGAAGGCAGCACTCAACCTACCATAATTAACCAAAGAAAAAAGAATGGAAAACCAATGTGATTCGTGTGGGGGGCTTTTGAACTAGTGTTTGCCCTTCCGCAGGATTGAGATTACTGTCCACTTTTGCAAACAGTAATGCAAAGGTGGTTTTTTCTTTCTTCTTCCTTCTTTTTCTTCAGCAAATGTGTAATCGATACTACTTATACAATGCTTGATTAAAGAGATATACATTTATAGTATATAAGGGTAGGTACGTATGATGTCATTATATCACAATCTTAGACAACCATTCAATTAGGTTGAGATGGCGTGAATTCTATGTCAAATATTCAATGACTTATTATAAAGGGAGGGAAGCGAATTTGGAACGACAATACATTGTTGATGGCCAATACATATATACTAGTATAACATTGTTTGGTATTAAATGGATGTTATATTTAAATAAATATCTTTTTTTAAAATATGAAAATAACTACTTACATAAGAAATCAAATATTGAATATCGTCGTAAGTATGTACATCAAAACGGATGTTCTTTATAATGCGTTACTATCTAACCATTCATTGCTTCTGGTTTGATTTAAACAAGTTCTGCATGATCCGAACATCGGCAACAGTTTTCTTAATAGGGAAGTTGTTACAAATTTACGCTTCTTTCTTGAAAATATGAAAGACAATACATTTAATATGATGTATATTTAGTGAAATTGAAGCAATATCACCATCCCATATAACATCTTTATGTCCAACAAAAAAGCATTGTGAATTTAGATAAACCCATGTAATGAAAGATGGTTTTAGGAAATTCATAATCAGACATTTAATATCGTGTGGTCACCATCACTAATAATTGCGAATGTACATAAATGAAGCAATGACCTTAGTGCAAACATAAGGATATCGTTTGATTTTCACTGTGTTTAGTTGAAGTCGCGTTTAAACACAAATAAAAAGTCGTTAAATATGCATTTGCGGCAATAAGTCAGAATAAAGTTTTCCTGCCGTCAATCATCTTATACACAGGGTTCTAATAACTGCGAATTTTTCCACATGTAGTGGGCATGGTTATTGTCAATTAAGAAACATATAACTCGCTGGAATCGACGTTGAATTCTCCACGAGACATACACGCTTTACACATTCCAAACGAGAATAACTATTTCAAATGACAATTTTCTGGAAGTTTGATGTTACTAGTATTCCCACGTTCAGAAAGTATGTTTACAATAATTGGTGCGCAAACTAAAATAAAAATTGCTGCAACTGAAACACTAATTTTAGAATAATGTGTTGATTATTATTTGAAATCGAAAGAAAACCGTCACAATTAGTGGAATTTGATGAATCTTGAGACAATTATGAACTAATTTGTGTAATATTTGACGTTATTGTTATTAAACTTTACAATAAACACCCGTATTTGTTGTCGTAATAGTTCAGTGACGTTGAAACTGATTTCTGGATACTACGATTAAAGTAATCACTGTACGTAGTTATTTTATGACACTCCTGTCAGACTGAAATATTTTAGGTAATGCCTGATTTTGTCGCTTGGAATGAAAGATGTTAAGGTAGTTATGCTCCAAGACGGCGTCGCAAATGGCCTGTTATATAAATTAACTAAAGCGTTACCGTCAGCCTTCATTGAGAAGCAATTTGTAAGTTAATGCACAACAGTATTCTGTTGCACCTATATTTAGCTTGATTGGCGCTCAACATGGAAAAGAGAAGTGTCTATTATCTGCATTCCTTTGAACACCACAACCATATTACCTGAAATTTGTTCAACTAGGCATTTAACAATCAGTCTACAATCTATATTCGTAGTGATTTATCAGAAAACAGAGGGAGCTAAACCAATATAGCATCTTGCACTTATAATAAAGGTACTAGATATTTTCATCATACTTTCTGGAGATGTAAGACAACACAAACCATTTTTCTTCTTCAAATTTCAATGAATAGGAAATGCAAATACGCTTTTTTCCCTATCTCAGCGACGAAATTCCGTAAAACAATATAACCTTTTCAGGAAGAACAATACTTATTTACATAAAAATTTAAATTGCACATCGACAGAAGAAAAACATATAAAATGTGCTAGGTTTAATATAAATGGTGAATAGAAAAACAAACATTAACACTCCTCCAAAACAAAAATGAGTCGCACGACTGTGTCATTCTCGGTCCCCATCAAGATCAAGTTTTATAGAGTTGAGTTTACAGTTAAAACTGAATTTAAATAAAACTAACTATTATATAGGTAAAGAACCACTAAATGCCTCCGCGGACCAAGTGGTGATACACTCAAGTAGTCCTTAAAAAAACTTTGGTTTGCCTGTAAATGGTGATATTTCTTGACAAATGTGGATTTGAATGATGAAATTGAGCTTAAATGGTTGGTAAATAAGCATGTGATGTAGTAAAACTGTAATATTTGTATTATTCCACTATTTTGGTCTTGATACCAAAGTTAAAGTAGACTAGGGTAAAACCCGGAACTTATAAATCCGGACATGTGTGAAAACGGATAAACTATGTTTGAAGGACAAAAACTTTCTTAGAAGATACATGACCCCCCTTTTTTATTGCATTATTTTGAAGCTTAAATGCCCCTCTTTACAATGATATATGAGGTCCAGGTGGCCAAAGACTAAAAACAGTTCAAAATTTGAGCCTAATACGGGCACTTTACATTGAGCTATAGAGCAAATTTATTTGGTGGTTTCTAACCTTAAGACAGCCTAGTTCTACTTATTTAAGTGTTTTTTGCACTGTTTTCAATACTACTATGTATATGCAGCACACAACAATCAATTCTAGACAATTTGTGCATGAATTCAGGAAAAAATGACAAACACGTATAAGCGCCTTTAAGGAGAAATTTGGCCAGCACCTGCAAAATATGATGAATGTTGATTTTAAATGGGATTGCATTTGTGAAAAACTGTTTCACTGAACACTAATTATGCTTTAGATGCCTAATAATGAGTCTATTTTTCATATTTAATCACAATTACCCCTGTCTGACACTAAAATAAGTTCAATATTGACATAAAAATGTCAATTTTAGAAGAAAAAAATCTGACATTTATTAGATTTTCATGATAAAAATCCAAATTTTCACTTTTTTTAGACAATTTAAACAGATAAAAGTGGTCAAAACTCTATCTGGGATGCATTTCCATACATTTGAATGCAAAAAAATGAAAACAAGAATTTAATAGAATTTTGCCCTTCTTAAGGTAAAGAACCACTAAATATAATAACCACTCTATAAAAAACATGCGAGTAAATGGATAGCTCCAAGGACTACTCAAATACGAACAAAGGACATACCGGTAATCATTCATACCTTTCTGTGAAAAGTTACATTATAGACACAACTCCTGTGGGCACCAATGAAGCTTGTATTCATGACATTCATGTACAATGTTTGAGTATGACCATTCGTGACGTTCTCAATTGCATCCTGAAACTGTGCGTTGAAATTGACAATTAACATATATATATTTATACAAGCAGTCGTTAGATAAATGTCAACATGATGTTTAGACTCGAGTTGATGAATGAATGCCCATTCGAGCGGAAATATGTCATGGAATTTTTTACATCAAAGGAATGTCCGTAAAAAGTGAAGGGAGTATTTTGATGTAAAACTCGTTGATGTCAAAGTAATCAAGGCTAAGTGTTGTATAATATGTATATATACTTCCATACGCACACCGTATATGGTAACATCATGTACTAGATTAACGACCCATGTTGGTGTTAGTATCAGTGATTTTTTTCATTAGGTCAACATTTATGTCACATAGGCGGCCACGGTTAACATAATGTATTTACATGTATTGTTAGAATATGATTTCCTCATCCGCAACGCACTGGAAACGTTTCCTGTGTTTGTTGCACAACAGTATCATGTAAGTTCTCCATCCAATGACGTCATGATACTTCGACTTATTGTCTATATATGGCTGAAATACTGTTAGATAGTGACACGTAATACATATTTTAAAAAATACCGTTCTCGACGGGTGCGCGTTCGATGTAGAGCCTACTAGTACATGTAGAATGATAAGATAAGACAAGATATGTTTATTTCAAATTAAGGGTATTATATGATACGACATGTTAATCAAGATTATAAATAATGACAAACATATAAATACAGAAATTAAATGGTTCTAAAGAATCTAAAGTTTAATTCTAATTGGTATAAACACAATCAACAAAAGCTTGAAACGTAAAAAACTGTTAATCATATTTCCCATAAAAGTATACATGTAACCCCCACTACCATCCTAATATGTCGGGAACATGAAGCAGTGACGCATTAAAGATAGTAGTGAATGTTAGGATTCAATTGCAGAAATGGAAATATGGAACAATGTACGAGTATCTGAATGTGTCCACTATAGTGAAAAGCAAACATGTATATAATCTAGTACGATATTAACTTTTTCACTATAAAAATATGAATGCCATTGTCTTCATTTTGAATTACTTGTAGCTAACAAGTCAACCTCACTACATACATTGTATAGCGTGTTACCATCAGTTGGGGCGTAACGAACAGTTATTACTATTAGTATCATCAATACTTGTAGAATGGTTCTTCTGCACAGTATGGTTTTATTTCATATCGTTGTGGTACATTCATATCCAGCGCGTTTCATCGTGCCAATGAGAAAATAAAGGCACACATAGATTAACCCAATTAATAGCAATGTGAAACACTGCGTGAACATATCTCGGTATTGACATAATTTAATCAAGCTTGTTTCTAAATTATCCAGGTTTTTACTCTTGCATGCTGAATGTGTCAGATGTTATTATGAATTTATGATGTGTTAGGTATCATTTGAGAACTTTGGAGTTAATTTTATTCGTGATCACCTGACGTGATTAGCTTACTAATTGCTATAATATCTAGAGATGTTTATTTTTTTATAATGTTAAGTTTACTGGTACATGTGCACTCTGGACAGTGTTTGAAATAGATATTGACCAACACGGTCTATTTGGGTAATTTGATCTGGTATAAATTCAGCGCGGATATTTCTATGACATTGCTAAATGTTTCCTGTACTTTGGAAAAATTAAGCTGAGCACGTAAAACATAGTTGTTTTGTCGAAGTCTATATGGCCTTTAAAATGTAAACAAAAAACATGATAAGTTTAGGATTTAATGAGCATTGACATGAAACGTATGACGTCACACAAGTATGACTCAGTGTTTTAGATTCATTGACATACACAAACTATAATCTTTTATATTTCGCTGGCTCAGAATGAGAAGGTCGTAAGTACAAAATCGATATTTTGACTCAAAACACAAAGACTTGTCTGAAAATTAGTCTTAACTTTTAGTTAAACAAAAGCTCAAAGAAGCGCCTGGTGATGTTGATTGTAAATATGTATCAGTCTTATGAATCGTACGACCGATAATGCAGACCCTAACTTTGCCAAAACAATTTGACCTTGTTAAGGTTTCTCGAGGAATTGTCATGTTCCACTTTTTATTTCATGACATATGAAATTCAAACAATATGTTTTATTGATAACTTAGTTATAGTGTTGAAAAGCTACGTGTCATGCATTTTCGAAAGGTTTTGACAACGTTCAAACAAATTTAATAAAACACAAAACAGATTCACTCCTTGGCATACCCGTAGGGTAACCATATTTGATGTGATTTTATTAAGTTCAATTATGATGTGATCTGTAGGCTACTGAAGGGGATGTTAGTTCGAATTACACTTTTGTTAACTGACTTTAATAAGATAACCATTCTGGTATAGAACATTCAAAGAAAATGTAACTGAATTAAGACTAAGTAGTGCAGAGCCTGTTGCAAATGATGTACTGTGATGTGCACGTTATGTCAATACAAATCTTACGAATCTATTTAGTTACGAATAGAGTATTTGTAAGCAAATGAAAGCCGTTCGATCCAATGTATTTTAGAATTACAATAATCAAACGTAATTACAAGCGAAATAATAAGCCGAGGATATGGGGTAAAAACCAATGTGATTCGCGTGAGGGCGTTTGAACAAGTTTCTGTCATTCCGTAGGATTGTGTTTCTGTCCACTTACGCATAAAGTGATGTACCGAAAATGTTCTTCTTCTTCAGTTTTCCACCATTTTACGACCGTTTATATCTTTAGATTTGTTGTGGTGATGAACTGCACCTCCTTCAATACATTGCAAGGATGTATGACATTATGGAATAATTGAGTAAATATTCTTGATATTTCTAAGGTTTCCCGACCTTTCTGCTAAGATATTTTTCAGGGAATGTGTAATTATAGCATTCCGGATAAAAGTGATATATGGTATAGTTTATGTACGTTTGTGGTCATAATGACTCACTCTGTGACTACTATTGAATTAGTCACGAGTTTCGCATGGATTCTGTGTCAAATGTTCAATTACTAAATATAGGAAAACGAATTTGAAGCGACAATACGTTCGATTTGACCTAGATATATTTTAAATATATGTTTATTTTATGCTTTCGACATATGTAAGAAACTACATATATCAGAATGAATACCGTCGTATAACTATGTACATCAAAATGAACGTTCTATAAAATGTATAAATAAGTGTTTATTTATTGCTTATGATCGGGTTTCAACACGTTCTAGATGGTTCGAACATCTTGAACATTGTTGATGATGGGGGAATCTATTCCAAACTTTACTCTTCTTTTATTAAATGAAAATGTAAAAATTGTGTGAAACATGTATATTAGAATAATATAAGAGTAATATCATCATCACCATGTTGCTTTTATGTTCATCCAGCAAAAATAAGCTATGAGTATTTCGATATACCTCTGACAGGAAAGTGGGTGAAAATACCTCGTCCTTGAAACGGGCACATCTGTTTCTTCTACTGCATTGTAGACTTATAAATATTACATATGTAGTAATTTAATTGATCAATGTTATACCAAAGGGAATTGGTCTACGTGACATCAATGCTATACGATTCTTTATATAGTATCACATCAATTTTTGCACAAACACACACTTGTGTAAAGAACCTGAAGCTATGCATTTCGTATTAAATATTGTTTTGTCAGGGACATGACATAATGAATGACGTCATTATTTCTTTTGCCCGAAAACCGTATGCCGGAAATTATATTATTGTTTTAGCTACAAAGGAAACGTCGATTGGGTTGCTGTGAATAAATCAGACAGTTTATATGGACAATTTCGTCAATGGAACAGTACCATCTATAGTAACGCCGTACATAAACAGATATTTGATATTATTAAACATCATTAATGACAGGCGTGTAATCCGCTTACATTTGACCCTCATGTTACCCAAGTTTTATTAGGGAATCCATAATCAGACATTTAATATCGTGTGGTCACCATCACTAATAATTGCGAATGAACTCAAATGAAGCAATGGCTGACCTTTGTGCAAACAGAAGGATACTGTTTGGTTTTCACTGTGTTTTTAGTTGAAGTAGGGTTGAACACAAATAAAAACAGTAGTTTTATGCATTTGCGGCCATTAGTCAAAATCAAGTTTTTCTGCAGTCAATGATCGTATCCACAGGGTTTTAATAACTGCCATTTACTCCACAAGTAAAGGGCATGGTTATTGTTAATTAAGGAACATATAACTCGCTGGAATCCCGAAATCGATGTTTCTAGTATTCCCACATTAAGAAAGTATGTCTACAATAATTGATGCGCAAACTAAAATAAAAATTGCTGCAACTGAAACGCTTATTTTAGTATAATGTGATGATCATTATTTGAAATCGAAAGAAAATCATCACAATTTGTGTAGTTTGATGAATTTTGAGACAATTATGAACTAATTTGAGTAATATTTGACGAAATTGTTATTAAACTTTACAATAAACACCCATATTTGGTGTTGTAAACGTTCAGTGACATTGAATTGATTGCTCGATACTACGATTAAAGTTATTACTGACGTTGTTTTATGACACTATGAAACTGAAATACTTCAGAAAATGCCTGATTTTGTCGCTTGGAATGAAAGATGTTATGGTAGTTTCGCTGCAAGAACGCCTCGCAAATGACCTGTTATATAAATAAACTAAAGCGCTACCGTAAGCCTTTATTGAGAAGTGATTTGTAAGTTAATGAACACCAGTATTCTGTTGCACCTATATTTGTCATGATTGACGCTCAATACGGAAAAGAGAAGTGTCTATTATCTGCATTCCTTTGAACAACACAACCATATTACCTGATATTTGTTTAACCAGGCATTAAACAATCTATCTACAATCTTTATTCGTAGTGTTTTATCAGAAAACAGAGAGAGCTAAACCAATATAGCACCATGCACTTATAATAAAGGTACTATATATTTTGACCATACTTTCTGGAGATGTAAGACAAGACAAACAATTTTTCTTCAAATTTCAATGAATCGGAAATGAAAATACGTTTGTTTCCATTTCTCAGCGACGAGATTCCGTAAAACAATATAACCTTTTCAGGAAGAACAATAACTATTTACATAAAAATTTAAATTGCAAGTCTACATATGAACAACATATAAATATGTACTTGGTTTAATATAAATGATGAATAGAAAAAACAACCATTAACCCTCCTGAAAAATATCAATGAGGCACACGACTGCGTTATACTCGGTCCCAAGCAAGTTTTATATGAAAACTACTGAGTTGAATTGACATATAACTTAAATTTAAACAATAAAACGAAACTAATATAAATGGATATTTACAAATGTATATTTCTATAGCAACAATATATTATTCAGACAGTAAAAAAATGTTCGTTCTTTTTTCGGAGAGAAAAATGACAAGTTGCAAGCTATACACTATCCCATGTATCACTTTTGTGTAACACGGTGTAGTTACTTAAACCACACCAAAAATATTAACTGCCGTAAAAAGAACACAGAAGAAGAAGAAGTAAATGAAGAAGAAACACCTCAACATTACTGTTTGCAAAAGCGGATTCAAATCACAAACCCACGGAATGGCAAGAACTAGTTCAAATGCCTTCAAACGGTTAAATTTGGCGCACATCATAATTGTATCTTTGAATTGTAATTCTATAATGCTTTTGATCCAATCGTTCTGCTTAAAAATACTCATAACTTATTCACGTTGTAAGATTTATTTTGACATAACGTGCACATCACAGAACAAGTTCGTCATTTGCAAACTTCTGCACTACTTAGTCTTAATTCAGTTACCAGCTCTCCCAATTTTCAATTTCAGAATAATAACCTAGTTAAAGTCATTTGACAAAAGTGTAATGCGAACATCATTTCCCTCCAATACCATACAGTTCGAAACATGATGGAAATTATTGTAATCACACCAATATGGTTACCCACTGGGTATGTCAGAGCGACTCTTTATTGTATTTAGTTAAATTTGTTGGAATGTTGTCAAAACCTTTCAAAATGCATGACACGTAGCTCTACGACACTCGAGTTAACAATGTAACATATTGTTAAAATTTGGTATTTCTTGGAATAAAAACTGTAACATGACAATTAGTCGAAAAATATTTCCTGAGTTGACTACACTACTACAAAATTAGCAATCAACATGAAGGAAATGCGACTGGTTCTTATAAACGGATGTTTCGAGTCCATGCATGTTGTCAAGTGTGTGAAAGCGAACTTGTGATCAATGACAATGCAATGTTTAGCAAGAAAATCGGTATGACCAAACGTAACAGTGTTCATAACCAGTGATGAAAACATTGTACAATTATGTGAATTGAAAGCTCGAATCATTCTGCCATTCAATTGCTGATTTTAGAGTTAAAACGATCGACGAAAAATGTCTTTCTACAATAATCAAAGTGTTTTTCTGCCTTTTCACCAAGTCAAATATGTGACTCATGAAAATTGTGAGTCGATATTCCAGTTATTATTGTGAAAAAAAGTTATTGACACGCACGGTATTTTTTTTTCGTGCTCATTTAAATGTTATATAAAACATGATTGTGTTTCGAACTATAGGCTAACTTCTCAATCCCTTGCGGTTTATAATACCCTTCGCAGCTGCTAGATCGTTTTGTAATAGTTTGAAACACTATGTACACAAGTGACGAATTAAGAATTTGTTAACAGTGACCATCTTTGAGGCCAAGACATATACATGGTTTGTATAAGACAGCTCAAAATATATAATGGACTAAATTTGTGTATGTCAAGGAATCTAAAACATTGAGTCATACTTTTGTGACGTCATACGTTTCATGTCATAGCTCATTATATCGTAAACATATCATGTCTTTTGTTTATATGTCATATAGAACTTTGACAAAACAACTTCGTCGATAAATGTGATTTACGCGCTCAGCTTAATTTTCCTAGAGGAGATGAAACAGCTTAGAAATTTCAAAAACATACCCGCGCTGAATTCATCACTAGATCAAATACTAAATAAGCAGTATTTTCTAAATATCTATTCCAAACACTAGTTCCAATGAATACATGTACATGTATAGGTCAACTTATCATAATTACATCAATATCTTGAAATATAGTTTTAGGGTACAGTAAGGCAATCACGTTAGAAAATCACGAATCAAATTAACAACACGGATCAGTAATGATACCTTACACATCATTCATTCATAATAACATCTGAAACATTCATCATGCAGTGTGCAATAAGCTAGAAGTCCGAGTATAAAATCTGGCTAATTTAGAAACAAGCTTGATTGGATGATGTTATTACCGATATATTCACACAGTTTCCCTATTTGACTGTTTATTGGACTAATTAACGTGTGTCTTTATTGGGCCGATGGCACGAGGACACGTGTATGAATGACACCATTGCACCGCAACGTTGTCAACTTAAACCATATTATGCTGCATAACTATTATACGATACAAAGTGTTGATGATGAGGTTATAATTGATCGTTACCCATCCAACTAATGGTAACACGCTATATGTAGGAAGGTTAACACGACTAATTCTATGAAGCTTTATTTATTTTCTCGTTCGTTTTTTGTAAAAACTGTCTCGTGTATAAGTGCTACTAGTATGTGATGTTTTTTATGTTCTCTGTGCTCGGCTAGTTAAGTTGAGTGCTGCCTTCCCTGTCCGATTTTCGCATATATTTGTATAACATGATGCCACAATGTCATGGCCTACAAGTGTGAACGGACAACCAATGTGTTGTGAATGTTCAACGTGTTTGTTATTTTTGAAGTGATACGAGTATTTATTGTTTTCAAATAACATTTCGCTGTAATAAACTTACATAGATATACCGATCGTATACATCATAAACATATGATGTGATATATCATCATACTTAATAAATCATTTACCAAAATGTTATTGCACTGTAAAAATAAATTTTAACGTCACTCTTCTCAACAATGTATTTATTTATTCAACTAGAAATCAAACAAGGTCAAAGAAGACAAACAAAAAAATGCAGTAATTGTACAATAATGCATCATTATTAGGAGATTCGTTTTTTTACGGTATCACTTTCCAAGATGTGGTGCTGATTGAAAACATGTAAGCAATTCATTTTCATTGAATCAATTCCATTCGTAAATGATACGCAGGAAGTTTTAACCATTAAGTTTTAATAGTATGTTTCGCCATATGTTTTTAAGCAACAGCACCCACGCAAAAGTGATAGATAGTGTGTCGTCGTTATTCTCTCTCAGAAAACATGATGTTTTATATTGCAAATTAGAATGTATAGTTGCTATATCAACACATGTACTTACCAATATACAAGGGTATAACATTTCCTTCTTGTTAACTTGTAGTTTAACTGTCATTGTAACTCATTAATTTGCATGTAACACTGGATTGTTACCCAGTATGACAAATGCGTGCGTGTTATTCAGGTTCTTAAGGGATGTTAATGGCTGTTTCCTTTTTAACCACTCACATTAAATAGAGTACATTTATTTTTGTATGTTATTTTGTGAAGTGTTCTTGCTAAAACAGGGATGATGTTCCGATACTGAGAACTTTGAAGATAACATTAATACATTTTCTAACATCCTCTCCTGAAACAATTGTGAGGTTACTCATTTTGTGACAAGTGAAATATACTATTTTGGTTCAACATACATTATCTTGTGATATCACGCAAGTACAAATGTATAAGTGTGGTTCAATGCCTGGTTGACAACATGAAAATGGGGTTCATAGGATTGCAGATAAGAGTCTCTTTTCGATTCGTAGGGCCAGGAAGAAAAAACAAAACATGTGCCATAGTTTTCTAGTGTCCGAATCGGAATAATAAAGGCACAGGTTAGCGCTTTGCTTAGTTGTGTTCATTCGCAATTATTAGTGATGGCGATCACACGATATTAAATGCCTAACTATCGATTTCCTAATAAAACTGGGGTAACATGAGGGTCGGATGTAAGCGGATAACATTCTTGCCATTAATGACGGTTAATAATATCAAATATCTCTGTCTGTCTTCGGCCTAACAATAAATGATCAGGTTCCATTGATAGAATTGTCCTTAAAAACTTTGTGATTAGTACAAACACTTGCCGTCTGAGAATGCGAATCCTTATTCATAATAATTTATATTTCTGCATACCGTATTTATCGAAGAAAATGTTGACGTCACTCATTATGACATGTCCCTGACAAAAACACAATTGAATAAGATAGGCATAGTTCCATGGTGTTAACATGAGTGGGTGTGCAAACATTGGTGTGATGTCTCGTGGTCCAATTTCCCTTTGGTATAACATTAATCAATTAAATGACTCCATATGTAATATTTATAAGTCTGCAATGATGTAGAAGGAACAGATGTGCATAAATACAAGGACGTAATGTTTTCACACATTTTCATTACAGATGCTTATAGAAATTCTACATAGCTTATTTTTTGGTGGACATGCAGGTAACATAGTGATGATGATATTGCTCTAATTATATACAAAACTACATATTTTCTTCCGTCTTTTAACAATACCCCTAATAAAACTGGGTTAACATGAGGGTCGTATGTAATCAGATTTCATGCTTGACCATTAATGTTTTCAGATATTATTAGAACATCCACATCTCGGAGAAAACGAACCAACTTTCTTGGCAACATCATCGTCGACGTTCCTTTTGCAACTAAAACAAGAATTGTATACTCTCCTGCATACGATATTTTGCAAACAAAATAATAACATCAATCATTATGGCATGTCTCAGACAAAAACAAAATTGAATGCTAAAGGGTAGTTTAAGACACTTGTTTTTCTAATTATTTCGTCTAGAGTTTCATGAGAAATAAACAGATTTGATTATTTACACAGTAAGAAGTGGAGTGATCAAATATCAAGTTGTAATATACGTACAAGTAAAATAATAGTTATAAAAAACAGCAAAACATGTTTGTACAGTCCTAAGAATGTATCGTTGCTATCGAAACATATGTTTTGCAAATATACGTGTAAAGAAAAGCATCCTATTATTGTTTAAACTAAGTTTAAACTATCAAAAAGAGGAAATCTGAAAGGGAAGGTATCACCCAACTAAACCAGTCGAGCACATTAAAAATGCATAAATGCAGGATGATCCAATTTCAAAAAGAAATAACAATATATCGGTGATCTTAAGTGACCGAATGAAACGCAGCTATGATGCGAATTATCTCCCCAAGTCCCCGCTGAAGGACGTCATAGTTTCACAAATATATGCCAAGCGGTGACCCAAGCGAGCAAACGAGTCATAACTGCGACTTGACCTAGTTTACGTAGGGTGTTTCAAAAGTTCCAGGAAAAGTTCTTTATAATATTTATCTTAAGGCCAAATTACTTGAAACTTGCATTTAAATCGAACAGCTCATAATATATAGTGTACGTTGAATCGAACGCATGAGGGTGTGTCGTATAAAATGGTATGGCTGCCATAGCAACGCAAACACTGGCTACACGGGACAACGTTATCTCTGGCCGTACCTTATAAACATGTTCTGACTAAATCTTACTCAGTCAGCCAAATGACACACACTACTTACCTGTTACAACATCAAGAAGGCTTTATATTCCAAAAAAGTGCCTCGCTTCAAGGTTCGCTCTTCCAGGGCCCCTATGCAAAGCACTCGGAAGTGTCACAAAATCAAGCAGAAACGTCCAACGCTAGCGTCTGATTCACAACTGGCCATACCTTTCTTTGATCATCTGTGCACAGAAGTACCAATGGCAGACTGGAAAAGCTAATTTTACTCATACATCCTACCCAGTGACATGCAACGCTCTTAGCAGCCAGTGGTTATAAAATCTACTGTTTCTATTAATAATTTTCCTGCCAAAAGACAAAAGCTGGTCAAATTTCAATGATTTACTGAAATTTGACGGGCGATTCTAATACGGCGACAAATAAACCTGGATACAATAGCTGAAACTAGTTAAACTATGGCATGGATTGATAAAAATGGTATTATACCGCCCTTCGCAAATGTTCCATACAGTAATTGTAGGTCGTAGTTAATTTATATCTGTTTAGTTGGAGTCAATGTGTTGGCAAGTTTGACGATTTCTACGACGTGACGTCAAATTTGTCCCGGGTAGACATTACTGACGTTGCTATGGCAGTCGTGCCAATTTGTACGACATATCATCAAGCGTTTGATTCATGGTACAACATATAATGAATTGTTCTATTTAGATGCAAAGTTATTTGACCATACGAGGAACATTACAGAGCACTTTTCCTGGAACTTTTGAAACGCCCCTCATATAAATACCACGCACAGTATCCTTACTATTACAGTTACCCCTCCAGCACATTGGGCAAGTCACAACAGTAAAAAGGGAGGGAGGATGAAACATAACATATTTCTAGCTATGAGTAGTTCTAAAAATATGCTGAAACGGTGAAGGTAGCGACCAAACGATGTATAACGCATAGTTACCTAATTTAAATAGTTTCTCCCTAGCAAACTGGACAAGCTATAAAATTTTATATACAACAGTTAAAAGGGGGGACAACATGACATATATTTAGCTATTTGAAGTTTTAACAGGCTGAAAAGTATATATACCACCAATTAAACAGTACCTGATAACCTAGCAAAAAGACACTAAGCCAATTATTTTAGTAGTTTTTTATTTTTAAGTAAAAAAAAGGTTGGCATTTGGCATCTGCCTTATTACGGGGGCTTAAATTAAAGTTTTAAGATACACCAAACTTCATTCACAACCTTATAAAACAGGTCTTTGTAAATGATATTTTCCCGCCATGTCATGCCTCCTAACAAAAAGGCCTCAATGGCAGGCAATAAAATAATGTAAAACGTGAAACATTATATTAACAACCCCCGTTTGGTAGCACAGAAAGTACGCAATGACCTGACCGAAGTCAGAGCAACAAGCAAAACATTGAAAGACACGGCAGGATAATGCAACAAACAAGCACCAACACATTCCGTCCGATAAGGCTTAAGGTGGGGCATATTCATAGAGTTTGAATATTGTCTAGTTATTATACACAGAAAAATGGAGCATAATGGCAAACTGTAATTTGATCCACCACTAAGCATGAAGTCTTTTGCATATTTAAAGGGTCGGAACCTCTACAAATAAAACGTATAACAATCTTGATAAACAATTCATGAAAGTGACCGTGACCAAGAAGGTTTCGAAGTTTGTAAAGAATATCACCATAAAATTCAAACTGCGACAGGCCTTTTCGTCGAAGAGTATTTAAATTAGTATCGTATAAAGCAATTAGTTCACTATTTCGCCAATAAAATTGTGCAAACTTTTTACGAAGTTTATGGAAGCGATAGCATTGTTGCAGTTATTTATTTGTGATACATAGATTTCTAGTATTAAAATCTTCCATCTAAGGCAGGCTCAAGCAAAACGAATTCATTGAGAAGCATTAACTCCGCATGAAATTCCCGTGGAACATCTCCGTCTAAATGTGGGTATTGACAGTATCGAAACTGAAATCATCTCGTTTGTCGTTAATCTTTTCTAACAACATTCCAAATCGATTTTATGTCAGGTCTGGCGTTCTGAAACCTAGCTTCTTGTTCACAAAAATAAAGAGAGCAAATTCAAAAACACATTGCATCGCTTGGATCCGAGTAGTTGTATTTACAAACCCGAAAGTCAATACCTGCCAAAAGTGTGAAGATGAAACAAGTCAGTAAATGCATCCAAAGTATATTGCAGTTGGCATCTGTTTGAAAATTTAAAGAAACCACACAATTACCAGAGCAAAATACATATAGAGCACCAAATCGAGAACATTAATTGTTTTTCGAATGTTTTTATTTTTAAAAAATTGACTTAAAACCTAGGCGCTCGATGACGCTAAACACAAATACCGATTGGCATGGCCTAAGTATTTGACGGCTTGAAATTTACAGGTCGGTGTCTAAGAAAGATGAAAGTATATCAAAAGAATTAGCTTCATTTAATGTCAATTCGTATGGGTAATTTTCCTAAATCGTATAATAAAAGTAAGTGTAATAAATATTCAAAATGTCATTAAGGTAACGGGAAGTATCATTAAACGCCATAATTACATCCGTTTCGTGTACGTGAAACAGTTTTTGCATGAAATCGCGTTTTACTACTCAATAATTTGCATGTGAAACTTATTGGGGATATATTATGACTCAGTCATGTGTCTCATTTATATTTTGGGGGGGGGGGGGGGTGTTAATGGTTGTTTTTATTTGACCACTAATATTGAACAACGAACATTTATATTTTGTGTCACTGTAGATGTGCCTTTATTTGTAATGTGAATTGTTCTTCCTGAAAAGGGGATGTTGTTTTCACGGAATTTCATCGCTGAGAAATGTAAAGAGCGTAATGCATTTCCAATTTGAAGAAACATTTTTTTATTTATCTCTCCTTAAAGGATGGTCAAATATCTAGTACTTTTATGATAAGTACAATATGCTGTTTTGGTTTAGCTCCCTATTTCTTCTGATAAACACAGTACTTATGTAGATTGTACGAGGGGTGTTCCAGAAATAACATGACTTTTCTCATAACTTCTTACTCAATGCTTATATTTTAATGAAATTCGTCTCATATACTCAGCAATTCATAATCTATATACTGGTAGCATCAGGTTGTTGTTCTTATTGATGATACTCATACAAAGTGTTGTCATAGAAACCATGTAACACCAAGGCGGGTCACAGTGCTATTTCACATTACAATCCTTATTAGAAATGTGAATATCTCAGTAACCTCAAGATAAATAATAACGCCTAACTTTGTGGTATAACATAGTTATCCCTGACGTATGCATGCAAATTTATGAAGCAATCAGTCTTTGTATATGGTCGTAATTGAGAATACAATTATATGAACCAACACCCGTCATGGGTGAAATGACGTCAACGCCAAAAATTAAAATCTACGCAATTTGTTAAATAGTGGTAACAATTTGGAAAACAAACAATACAAACAATTGAAATGGTCAAATAAGCAGAAGGTTGCGGCATCTAGAAGCTCTTCGCGTTCCGTTTACTCAAATTGTTTACATATCGCAGAGATATGAGCTAACAAATGAATACATGCAAGGTTATGGGAAAGGTAGTTTGACGTAAATTGACACTGTCCGTGCATTGGCATACGCTTCAATGTCAGAGCCATTTCTTACATCAACGTTCCCATTTTTTGTTGACAGTGGTACGTAACACTTCTTAACAATGCGAACATCGACATCAGATCTGTTTTAAATGTCAATGTGACTCTATATTAAAATAAGAAGTGTGTATTTCTTATATACTTAACAACTTTTCTAAGTCCTCATTTTTATTGATAAATAACATTTTTGTTATAAATAGTAACGTGCTAGAATTTCTAAAGTGAATTGTATACAAAACAGACTAAATAATCCGAGTCAGACACTGGCCATATGTCACGTGGTTTGTTCGGTCCAAGATGCACGTGCGTTTTATGTGTATGAGCCTCAACGCAGTTACACATACGCGGAATTTGTTCCAATTATGTTCGAATTATGTCCAAAGAATCACCACGTTTGAAAAACATTCGTAAATGATTTAGTGTGTCACAGTTATGCGTCAGATGGTGTCAAAATAACTATGACGTGACGTCAGTACAATTCATATAATTATATTTTCAGCCGAAAAGAAAAAATAATTACCAAATTCATCACTGGTTGATTGATTTTTAACGTAAACATGTTTATGAGTATACAATGAAAGATTACCTTATTGTTTGTCAGATTAACAATGCTGGTTGCGAGAGCGTTTGATATTGAACTGACGTTATGACGTAATATCGCGGTTTTCGGAGACATGACTGTTATTTGCTTTCACACAGTAGTAATCATCGAGTCGATGCATTCAACAATGCTTATAACTCATGTCAATGGCTGCAAATGGAAAAATCAGACAACCTGGTGGTCATCAAAGATATCAAAATATGCATTTGTGATTTTTACCTCCCTTGGTTGTTATGTTAAAGTTGTTTCAATTTAATAAAAACGTATCAAACTCAACTGTTTGTTGTACAAATTTTCAAACTGATACTTGACGCGTATTATAGCCAAATTTCATTGAGATATTAACATGGTTGACACAGTTATCTACGAATATATAAGTGAGGACTTAGAAAAGTTGCTAAGTATATAATATTGCGTTTAAAAGACGTCACGCCGCGACCCGCCTCCATGGTACATGGTATATCCAATGTTTAATATATTTTTATACTATGCAACCAATTGCTTTTAAATTTTGCATACTTATCAGTGATAGATGGAAAATTATCAATATCAAATTAGTTTTCCAAATTTCTTATTTCCCGCATTGCTATGAACAAAGTCCTATTAATTGTGGAACACCCCACGTATAAGGAGTGTTAACTGCTTGGTTGAAAAATATCGGGTTATATGAATTTGATGTTGGTCGGACTGCAGATAATAGTCACTTATTGCTCTTTTATATTTTAAGCGTCAAGTAAGCCAAATACAGGTAGACATGACATATTCCTGGTGTTTGTTAACCCAACAAATCGATTCCGAAAGAAGGATTTCGATAACGCTTTTCTTTTATACTCAGGGACAAAACAAACGTAAAACTTACATTCGTAATTATAATTTTCAAAGTTATTATTTATTAATTTTTTTTCAACCTCACACATGAACTGTTTATGAGACATTATTCCAAATTTCATTAATATATTTACATTAAAACAATTTTACATATAGTCCACCAGTGATAACTCTTGCATTTGCTTACAATAAAAAAAATGAAATAAAATGCATTTTCGGTGGTCATTTTTGTACACTCTTGTAAGAAATTACTTTTCATTCATTTAATTATTCAATATTTACTAAAAGCAAGCGGCCTGTGGACCTGATTGTGTTGTTTTTAGAGATTTTATGTTTGAATACAAAGCTAGATTATCGTTGGCAAGCTATAGGCTTTAATCTAACATTACGTTAAGGAGAAAGTCCAAGCAACTGTCCATTCCTGAGAAATAATGGAGACGAGGCCCCGAAGGGGCCTAATATTCATTATTTCTCAGGTATAGACAGATACGCGGATTTTCTCTAACTTAAAATACACCAATATTGTCCAATGTAAATTTGATGCTCTGTAAAGATGCTGTAAATATCAAAATGGATTTTTCCAAAAAAAGTAACCCCTTATGTACCTCTTATAAATAAAAGATTAAAAATATGAACATGTCTGAGCGAGATGATCATGCTTTTTTCAGGAAACCAGTGAACTAATACAATAACTCTCCATTACTTAAATAATGGTGTGTAGTCCATGCAAACACATGTTGTGAGTTATGTGTTACACGATCATGCAATGGTCATTTACCCACTGCCACTTGATGTTATTACACGGTGGACATTATAAAAAATATTAATGTTTCAGTCAGAGGATATATTTCCGTGCATAAACTATACATGGATATTTATAATTGATATGCAACTTGATGGATATAACTTAAATGTTTTAACATGTTTTGTTAAGCCTAGTGCTGTATTTGCACAGTCATTTATTAGTAAATGAAAGTATTAATTAATGTACTCAAAAATTGACATATATACTTGTAAGGGCAGTGTCTATCAGATCAATGTTGGCTGCCACGCCCACAAGAGAGAAATAGTCTCCCCAGTGAGACTCGGATGTTTCATTAGGTAGCCCAATGACCAGGGGTAGTTAATATCAAAGGGTGATGGAGCGGCTGAACAGCTGAAAACAGCCCTCGTAAATTGGCAACTTAACTTTTTTCTCGATTTCTTTATTTCTTGCGCGCGTACTACATAAATAACTGAAATTGTGTCATGTTTATAGCTATTTAGTAACTGCGGGTAGATTTTATTTTCTAGTTTCGTTGTGGTTTGAGCATTTTTATCTGTGTTTTGTTTTCTTTTTTCTGTGTTCGGCTCTTTCAGTTGAGTGCTGCCTTTCCTGCCATTTGTATTGCCCTTTTTGTGAACACATATATTTTGTAATGCACCAGTCAGTTGCATCCACGGCCACAACCTCTGGGTATGGCTGCGATTGTTTACCTTCAAGCTTCCCAAGAACTGCCGGGGAAATGTTAGGAATATTTTCACCGAAACTATCTCTTTGGGACAATATCTAATTGTCAGCTGCCCCCGAATGGGCCATGGGAAGGGTGGGGTTTGAACACCCAAAAGTAAATTTCCTGGCCAATCCATGGGGATTGCGGGCAGTGAATGCAACTGACTGGTGCATAATCAGATAATATAGACATTTAATAAAACCGACTCTCCATTTTTTATTAACACTACATATGTGTGTTATGTTTTTCAGGCATGGAGTGTTTTCTAAACAATAACTCTCCATTATTTTGAGAGTTATTGTTGAGACAACTCTCCATTCCTGAAAAATAATGGAGAGTTAATGAATGGGTTAATCCCCTGTGTGTATTTTAAAACATGGCAAAAGCGAAATACTTGCCACATTCAATATCTGATGTGCGTAATTACTTTAATCCTAGAAATCAGTGTCAAAGTCACTGAACGATTACGACAACAAATACGGGTGTTAACTGTACATTTTAATATCAAAACTGTCAAATATTATACAACTTAGATCATAATTGTCTCAAAATTCATCACATTAAACAAGTTGTCATGATTTTCGTTCGATTTCAAAATAATAAATATTATTTGCATATAATCAAAATAATGATTTTTGCGCACAAAATGTTGACATACTTTTTGAATGTGGAACTATTAGAAACATCGAACTTTCCAAAATACGTCATTTAAAATAATTCCTCTCGTTTGGAGCTCGGTTTGTCTGTCCCGTTTCGGGATTCCAGCGAGTTACATTTTCCTTTATGTACTATTATCATGTCTCCACGTTTTGAGAAAATGTCAGTAACTAGAATCAAATGGACAAGATTACTGACTGTAGGAAAACATAATTGCGACTAATGGTCGCTAATGCATTAAACGACAGCTTTTTATATAAACGCGACTTCAACTAAACACAGTGAAAAACAAACAATATCGTTATGTTTGCAATAAGGTCATTGCTTTATTTGTGTGCATTCTCAATTATTAGTGATGGTGACCAAACGATATTAAATGTCTGATTATGGATTTTCTTATAAAATTAGGGTAACATGAGGTCGTTTGTAAGTGGATTATATACTTGACCATTAATGATGGTTAATAATATCAAATACATTTTCGCAAAAGATGTCCTGTTCCATTGATGATGGTTAATAATATCAAATATCACCAATTGTCTTCGGCCTGGTTCTATTAATAACATTGTCCTGACGAACTTTGTGATTATATATTACATTAGTCGTCTGAGAAGACGAATTCTTTTTCTTGACATCCTTAACATCGACTTGTTTTAGCAGATAAGACAATAATGTACATTTCCGCAAACCATACTTATCGAAGAAAATACTGAAGTCACTCATTATAATATGTCCCAGAAAAAATAACCGAATACGATAGGCATGGCTCCAGGGTATTATCAAGAGTGTGTGTGCAAATATTGGTGTGATACTATATGAAGAATCATAAAGCATTGACGTCTCGTATTTCAATTCCCTTTGGTATAATATAGATCAATTACATGACTATATATGTAATATTTATAAGTCTTCACCACAGTAGAAGGAACAGTAATGTAATTTTTTCACACACTTTCATTACATATGTTTATCGAAATTCTACATAGCTTATTTTTGGTGGAATTGCAGGTAACAGAGTGATAGTAATATTGCTCTAATTTTATGCAAAACTACATATTTTCTCCCGTCTTTTAACAATAACCCTTTTTTGTAAAAGAAGTGCTAATTTAGAATAATTTCCACCAACATTTGGTCTGACCATGTAGAACTAGTTTGAACATTCAGCAAGAAAGAAATGGTAAGTTACTTATACATTTCTATAGGAAATCAGATCCGCTTTGATGTAAATAATTACACAATTATTTATTTTTTCTTATTATTTTTCTGAGCGTATTAATTCCTTTCATATGTCGAAAGCATGAACATTTATTTAGATACCAACAACGATTTGATACAAAATAATGTGACATATCGACCGTCAACAACGTATTGTCCTTCCAAATTTCCCCTCTATATTTAGTCATTGACTATTTGACATAGAATTCACGCCATCTCATCACTCATAGAATAGTAGTCTTAAAGTGGGATATAATGACAACATACGTACATATACTATATATCACTTTTATCAGACATTGTAAAATAAAGTTTGGAAACCATAGAAATGTCGAGAACATGTACACCATTTTGTAACTTATGCATGCAACACGCAGATGCCAGTGCAGTTCATCACTGTAACCAAATTAGAGATTTACACGACTGTAAAAAGATGGAACACAGAAGAAGAAGACGAAAAAGAAGAAAAAGAAAAAAACCTTTATCACCTTTACATTACTGTTTGCAAACGCGGACACAAATCACAGTCCCGCGGAATAATAAAAACTGGTTCAAACGACCTAACACATCGCGAATCACATTGGTTTTTAATTCGGTTTGTTTCGGTTAATTATGGTGCAAAGCATTATGATTGAACTGTAATGCTAAAATACCTTGCATCTAACGGCTCTGATTTGCTTTAAAATACTCGTAACTAAATCAATTTTAAAGATTTGTATTGACAGAACGTGCACATCACAGTACGAGGGTTGTTAGATATGTATTGTCACTTGGTCTTGGAAAAACAAACTAAACCCGATATCTGAAATTTTATTATTACATTCCTTTAACCTAATCTACCTGAGATTATATACATATTTTCACCATTTTGACCCACATTTGAAATACCTTAAAAGCGTGTTCAAGGGGTATAGTCAAAGGGCACTGGGAAATTGATGAACCATCAAATTTTTCAGAAGTATAATGTCGCCCCGCAAACAGTATGTTTAGTTTTATGAAATGGACAGGGTAAGAAATGTGCCCACTCTGGAAATTTAAGAGGATTTTGTAGCATTACCGCACCTCCGATCTTGAAAAAGTCAGTAACATATACAGAAGCTAAAAAGCGCAGTTTTTAAGCAGATTCGTGAAGTGCGAAGTATTTGCTTCGCAGATTTTAGAAATGTATCTTGTTTTTTTTTTAAATACTTTGCACAGTAGGATATGGTATTCATCCGTCTACCCTTAGGCACCGGGAATTTGTATTGCCGGTCCTCTGATGGTTGTGAAAACGGCACACAAAGCCTTCCGTACTTGAAATATCCTTATTGCTATATTCGCCTTTTGACCAGATTCGAGTCATTTTGAAGGCCGTTCATATCCTCAACAAAATTTACTATCTTTTTACAAACTATTCTATATGAGAATGAACCATCTATTGATGCACTAACAAGTTCGTTTTTAAAATTCCTGCACTATATCATACGTGGCGCGACGTTTAAAATAAGTTAATTTTTAGGCCTACTTTAATCAAGTTTTGTCGGCCATGATTATCCCTAGTGTTTACGAGTA
Organism: Spisula subtruncata; assembly: GCA_963678985.1. Classification (NCBI taxonomy): domain Eukaryota; kingdom Metazoa; phylum Mollusca; class Bivalvia; order Venerida; family Mactridae; genus Spisula; species Spisula subtruncata. The sequence continues at coordinate 54,461,454 of OY787661.1, read as the reverse complement.
GCAATTTTTGTCTTCCTCTTAAACTACGATCAAAGAAAAAACCTACATGAAATTGGTGCCAATGTAAAGCTTATAAATAGATTTATCGATTTTTGTAAACCGTAAACCGTTGGGGCGGAACTAGCTCGATATTCACGTGCAAAGACAATACATATCGAACACCCCTCGTACATCATTTGCATTTGCAACAAACACTGCACTACTTAATCCAGTTACCAATTCTCCCAATTTCAATATAACAACCATTACCTTATTAAAGTCATTTGATAAAAGTGTAATTTGAACTAACATGTCTCTTCAGGTGACTAACTTTCATATAATAATTGAAATTAATCTTATCACATCAAATATGGTTACCCTCCGGGTATGTTAAGGAGTGAATCTTTTTTGTGTTTTATTAAATTTGATGGAACATTGTCAAAACCTTTCGAGAATGCATGTCATGCAGCTCTTCAACATTATAACTAAGTTTTAAATGTAACATATTGTTAGAATTTCGTAATTTTTAGAAATAAAACCTGTAACGTGACAATGCGTTCAAAAACCTTACTAGGGTCGAATACAATACGACACTATTAGCCATCATCATGAACTAAATGTGACTGATCAAGAAACATGTATACGGATGATTCGTGCCGTCTTTGTATGTTGTCAATCTTGTGTTAAAACGTACTTGTGAACAATGTCAACGAAGTGCCTAGTTAAATAGCTGTGATAACCAGTGCTGAATATCTTGTCCTCTAATCGTAATTGCTAGCTTGAATCCTTCTGTTACTCTATCGTTGTATTTTGAACTTAAATGTTCGACTATAAATATTTATTGTTTACTGTTTACAGTTTATTTCAAAACATGTTAAAGGCCACCGGCCCATACACAACATATACAACATAATGTTTTTTCATACAAATACAATATTTCCCAATTATACATAATACAATATACTAGTACATGAAGACAATATTTCCCAATTTTACATAATACAATATACATGAAGACAAACAGTATTTTCAATTATAGCATGTTTCTAGTATATGATAAAACTATAATGATATTGTAAAATTTAAACCAATTCCTTCGATGAATGAACGTCTTAATTCAAAAGCATAATATATAAACGTGGCTAAATTTCTAAAAGCAGTTTTGTTTGTACATGACATTAGTAAATAAAATTTCTGTAGATTGGCATTTTTAAAATAGTTATTGGATAAATATTTAGATCGTAATTCCGAGTATAGAGAGCACAATAAAAGGAAATGGAACTCATCTTCAAAACTAATCTCACAGAATGGACATATTCTATGTTCTTTAGGGATGTTAAAATATCTGCCTTGTTCTATCATAAGGCCATGACTAGAAAATCTGAAAGAAGCTAAACTTGTTCTAAACTTGGAAATGTCTATATCAATTATATAATGCTCAACACCAAATAGTGGTTTAAAATTTGTATAATAACATAGTTTACTGCTGTCTAAACATTTAGCAGTCCATATATATTTATTGTTACCATTATGTAACCTTTTTTCTGCGTTTTCACCAAGTCGATTATGTGATTCACGAAAACAGTGAGTCTTTATTCCAGAGTAAGTGTGAGAGAAAGTTAGTAACGCACAAGGTAACGATTTGTGTTGTTTTATTAATCTTGCTCCTTGAAATTGTTCAGTTGGGGGTAATTTTATTTAAAATATAATTGTCTTTTGAACTTTATACATTTGTACTATTGGTAAAGAACCACTAAATGCCTCCGCGGACCAAGTGGTGATACACTCAAGTAGTCCTTAAAAAAACTTTGGTTTGCCTGTAAATGGAGATATTTCTTGACAAATGTGGATTTGAATGATGAAATTGAGCTTTATTGGTTTGTAAATATGCATGTGATGTAGTAAAACTGTAATATTTGTATTATTCCACTATTTTGGTCTTGATACCAAAGTGAAAGTAGACTAGGGTAAAACCCGGAACTTATAAATCCGGACATGTGTGAAAACGGATAAACCATGTTTGAAGGACAAAAACTTTCTTAGAAGATACATGACCCCCCTTTTTTATTGCATTATTTTGAAGCTTAAATGCCCCTCTTTACAATGATATATATGGTCTAGGTGGCCATAGACTAAAAACAGTTGAAAATTTGGGCCTACTACGGGCACTTTACATTGAGCTATAGAGCAAATTTATTTGGTGGTTTCTAACCTATTGAACATCTTCTTAATCCATTGTGGTGTATCAAACCCATCACAGTTGGCATACTAGTATGTAGTTTGCTATGCTTAAGCGGACAAATGTCGACAGAAGACGAATAAAGAGTTTGTTAACAGTGTCTGGCTTGGTGGCAAAGACTCACATGGTTTGTATAAGGCAGATCAACAAATCGCTGGCATATAATGATCAGGTCGTCAGTACTTTTATAACTGATACATATATTCAATCGAAATCACCAGGCGCTTCTTGTAAGCCTATTTTTATAACCATTGGAAATTGTCATGTTGATCAAACTAAAGTTAAAACTTCTTGCTTTACCATAAGTTAAGTTTCTTATTTATTTTATTTTTCAAAATTTCGCTTTTGTGCTTACGACCTTCTCATTTTATTTCATGGTTTACGGCGGAATAACGGTGGATTATTCGTCGAAGAGTGTGAATGGGATTTATCAAAAAAATCATTTGTAGTTTGGTAGCGCATTATAAAAATCCAGTTATACACATTGGCACTTAAGTATACCGTAATTATTTCAATGTTATTGCGCTCCAAAAACGTTGCGTTGAGACTGTCTTCATTGTTATCATCTATACCCTTGCGACTGATTTCTATGTGATCTTTTTTAATCATCAACTGTCTCCATTGTTCTCAAAATTATGACACCATGTCATGTTTAAACTCTCATATCTCCGCGAAAAGGACGAATAAAAGTGTGTAAATCTGCATATAGACGGGGGATGGATGTTATTTCGTCATGGTATAAGTCAAAGGGTAAGGATTTGTCAAAAAATACCTTTTTGGGGATCAAAGTTTCAAACAACGCGTTTTTTGTTAAAAATCGCATACATTTTTCATGATTTCTCCCTAAATAATTCACGGTTTTGCTCAGAATTTTGTGTACTGATACCTCTTTTAACTGCGAATAAATGTACACACTTTGTTTTGTTCAGACCCTGCAAAAGGAATATAAAAACAAGCAATACTTACTTCCGCGAGTATTGCGGACATAAACACTGAAACTGTCTTCTAAGTGCCAACTGTTTTCTATGTATCGGGTTGAACGGTGTGTATATCCCCTGTTCATTAGTGATGGTTACCACACGAAATTAAATGTCTGATTATGGATTTCCTAATAAAACTGGGGTAACACGATGGTCGTACGTAAGCGGATAACATGATAGACCATTAATAATTTTAGATATTATAAAATATCTGTGTTTGTAAATTGCAATAGATGTCCGGTACCATTGATGAAATTGTCCAACAGAGTAAGTGGTATATACATACACTTCTCCGTTTGCTATCGAAACATATGTTTTGCAAATATACGTGTATATAAAACATCCTTTTATTTTTTAAATTAAGTTTAAACTATCAAAAAAGAAATGAGGACATCTGAAAGGGAAGGCATCACTCAACTTAACCAGTCGCGTCCACAGTACGTCATTCATTGCGGAGTGAGCCTACAAGGCTCGCTTGAAGCATCCATTTTTGGGGAAGTGGATGGCTTGTACTATGTCTGACTTTTGCATGTATGGATAGGCGCTGCCGTCGTTGCTGTGTGGCTTTGGTGTGTACCTTACTATTTACTTATCACTACAACAGGTGTTAAGTGCTGTGTGGCGGCTGTAAAAAGTCGCACCGATCTTCACTTCAGTGCAGTTATCACTTGTAATTACTTCCCTTTACGGCTAATTATGCAGAAACGTCAAAGTCCACAGTGTGTCATTCATTGCGGAGTGAGCATATTAGGCTCACTTGAAGCATCCATTTTCGGGGATGTGGATGTCTTGTATTATTTCTGACTCCTGCGTGTGTGTCTTTGGTTTATACATTACAATAGACATTCTGAATGTGGAACTATTAGGTAAATCGAACTTTCCAAAAGACGTCATTTAAAATATATCTTCTCGTTTTGAGCTCGGTAGGTGTCACGCTTGTCTGTCCCGTTGCGTATTCTAAATCGATGTCGGGATTCCAGCAAAGTACATTTTCTTTTATTTACTATTACCATGTTTTGCACGTGTAGAGAAACTGTCAGTAACTAGAATCTAAAGGACCAGATCACTGACTGTAGGAAAACATGATTACGACTTATGGTCGCTAATGCATAAAACGAATGCTTTTTATATAAACGCGACTTCAACTAAACAAAGTGAAAACCAAACAGTAGCCTAATGTTTACACACAAAGGACGATATTAAATGTCTGATTATGGATTTTGTAATACAACTGGGGTAACATGAGGGTCGGACGTAAGCGGATTACATACTTGGCCATTAATTGTGGTTAATACTATCAAATATCTCCGTTTTTCTACGGCCGAACTATAAATGATCAGCTTCCATTGATAGAATTGTCCTAAAGAACTTTGTGATTAGTACTTGCACTTGCCGTGTAGAGAATACGAATCCTATTTCTTGACAGTCGCAACCTTGACGTTTCTTTTGAAGCTAAGACAATAATATATATTTCCGCATACCGTATTTATCCAAGAAAATAATGACGACACTCATTATGACATGTCCCTGACAAAAATCATAATCGAATACGATAGGTATGGCTGCAGGGTGTTAACAAGACTGGGTGTGCAAATATTGGTGTGATACTATATGAAGAATCATAAATTATTGATGTCTCGTATTTCAATTCCCTTTGGTACATGTATAACGTAGATCAATTACATGACTATATATGTAATATTTATTAGTCTTCACTGCAGTAGAATGAACAGATGTGACTGAATGCATGGATGTAATGTTTTCACACACTATCATTTTAGATGTTTATCGAAACTCAAGTTTATTTTTGTGGACATGCAGGTAACATAGTGATTGTGATATTGCTCTAATTTTATACAAAACTACATAGTTTCTCCCGTCTTTTAACAATAAATTTTTTTTTGTAAAAGAAGTACTAATTTCGAAAAACTTCCACCAACATTTGACCATAGTCTGACCATGTAGAACTAGTTTGAACATTCAGCAAGAAAGAAATGGTAAATTACTTACTCATTTTTACAGGAAATCAGATCCGCTTTGATGTAAATAATTACAGAATTATTTATTTTTTCTATTATTATTCTAATGCGTATTGGTTCCTTTCATATGTCGAAATCATAACATTTATTTAAAAGATACAAACAACGATTTAATACACATTACGTGACATATCGACCGTCAACAATGTAGTATCCTTCCAAATTTCCCCTCAATATTTAGTATTGAATATTTGACATAGATTATCCGCCATCTCATCACTCATAGAATAGTAGTCTCAAAGTGGGATATAATGGCAACATACGTACATACACTATACTATATATCACTTTTATCAGACAGTGTATAATAAAGTAGGGAAACCTTAGAGTTGTCGAGAACATGTACACCATTTTGTAACTTATCTATGCAACAAACAGAAGACAGTGCAGTTCATCACTGCAACCAAATTAAAGGTGTAAACGGTCGTAAAAACATGGAACACAGAAAAAAAGAAGAAGAAGAAGAACAAAAAAGAAGAAAATTGACAACCACGTTTACATTACTGTTTGTAAAAGAGGACACAAATCACAATGGCAAAAAACTGGTTTAAACGTCTTAACACGTCGCTAATGACATTGGTTTTTAATTCAGTTTGTTTCGGTTAATTATGGTGCACATCATTGTGTTTAAATTGTAATGCTAAATTACCTTGGATCCAACAGCTCTGATTTGCTTTAAAATACTCGTAACAAATACAATTTGTAAGATTTATATTGACATAATGTGAACATGACAGTACTTCATTTGCAACTAAATCTGCACTACTTAGTCTTAATTCGGTTCCCATTTCTCCCAATTTACAAAAGCAGGATGATTACCTTATTAAAATCATTTGACAAAAGTGTAATTCGAACAAACATTTCCCTTCAGTCCCTACAGTTCACATCATAATTGAAATTAATCAAATCACATCAAATATGATTACCCGCTGGGTATACCAGAGCGACTCTTTATTGTATTTAGTTAAATTTGTTTGAACGTTGTCAAAACTTTCGTAAATGCATGACACGTAGCTCTTCAACGCTTTAACTAAGTTTCGAATGTAACATATTGTTAGAATTCTGTATTTCTTGGAATAAAAGCTGTAACATGACAATTCGTTGATAAACATTTCCAGGGTCGAATACGCTACGACATAATTAACAATCAACATTAAGAAAATGTGACTTGTTCTTATATAATGATGTTTCATGTCTTTGTATGTTGTCAAATTTGTGTTAAAGAGCACTTGTGAACAGTGGCAATGCAATGTTTAGCAAGAAAATCAGTATGACCAAATGTAACAGTGTACATAACCAGTGATGAAAACATTGTCCAATTATGTGAATGCATGCTCGAATCGTTTTGCCATTCAATTGCTGTATAAAGAGTTAAACTATCGACTAAAAAGTCGTTTATTGTTTCTTCGGCTAATGGGTGGGCATTGCTCATTGGAATTGCTAGGAATATGTAATATTATATCCCACCCCATGCCTACCTTGCCCATATTTTAAATAGGTCAAGTCGTAGTTGCGCCTCTTTAGGTCGCATAACGTTAGGTCACTGTCCTTAGTGTGTTAACCTAGGTCACGCCCCGGGGTTGATGTGCCTCCTTTGGCATGGGTTTATGTGGACACTGCTCAGGGTAGTTGTGTCGTGGTGTTTCTGATTTCTATGCTCGGCTGGTTTGGTTGAGTGCTACCTTCCCTGTCGGATTTTCTCATACTTTTTTGCTACAAAGTTTTTATGGTATGTTAGAGAGTGAATCATTTTTGTGTTTTATTAAATTTGTTGGAATGTTGTCAAACCATTTCGAAAATGTATGGCACGTAACTCTTCAGCACTATAACTAAGCTTTCAATGTAACATATTGTTAGAATTCCGTATTTCTTGGAAACTAAAACTGTAACATGACAATGCATGAAGGGTCGTATTAGCAATCGTCATAAAGGAAATGTGACTTATTAATATACACGTATACAGATATGCTGTCAACATTGTGTTAAAAGGTACTTGTGAACGATGTCGACGAAATGTCTATCAAAATGTCTGTTCATAACCAGTAATGATAACATTATCTTCTAGTCGCAATTGCCAGCTCGAATCTTTCTGTTATTTTATTGTTGTATTTTAAGTTAAAACGATCGACTCAAATATTTCTTGCTACAATAATCTAAGCAGTTTTTTCTTCGTTTTTCAACAAGTCGATTGTGTAATGCACGAAACTTGTGGGTCGTCATTCCAGTGTGGGTGTTAAAGAAAGTTAGTAACACGCTAGGTACCTATTTGTGTTGTTTAATTTTTCGTGATTGTTTAAATTCAGGTGGAGGTAATGCTATATAAAATATAGTTGTCTTTAAACTTTATACAATATGACATCATCTTAACCCCCTGCGGTGTATAATACCTATCACAGTTGTTGGCTGATTTGCTATGCTCGTATGCAGTTTGCTCTGCTTAAGCGGACAAATGTCTACAGAAGACGAATAAATAGTTGGTTAACAGTGTCTGACTTTGTGGCAGAGACTTAAATGGTGTTTACAAGATAGGTCAACAATAGCTGGCATAGAATGAGAAGGTGGTAAGTACTTATAAGACTTATACATATATTCAATCAACATCACCAGGAGCTTCTTGCGAGCCTAGTTTCATGGAAATCAGAACTTGTCATGTTGACCAAACTGAAGTTGAAACATCTTGTTTACCATAAGTTAAGACTAATTTTCGGACAATTTTCTGTTTGTTCTTTTTCAAAATATCGCTTTTTTACTTTTTTACTTACGACCTTCTCATTCTTATCAAGAGAAATATAATGGGCTATAGTTTTTGTATGTCAAGGAGTCCAAAACATTGAGTCATACATGTGTGACCTCATACGTTTCATGTCATAGCTCATTAAATCCTTGACTAATCGAGGTTTTTGTTTACATTTTATAGGCCATAGAGACTTCGACAAAACAGCAATGTCGATAAATGTGATTTACGTGCTCAGCTTAATTGTCCTAGAGTACAGAAACAATTAGCAATTTCATAGAAATATCACCAGATCAAATTACCAAAAATAAAATGTTCGTCAATATCTATTTCAAACACTGTTCCGAGTGCACATGTACCTGTAAAGTTAACATTATGAAAAGAGCTCTGCTGTGCGAATTCCAAGCTCTTAAAAATTATCATTATTTGGAAAATCAATACTTTCTATCTATCTTTTGGAAAAAATGCGAAAAACTGATTTCTTTTAATAAATTAACATTTGGTTGTTTTATTACATACTGAAAACCAAGTCCTGTACCTTTTCAAGGCAATATTTTTGGGGTTAGACCTTACAAAATATAAAAAAAAAAATTTTTTGGAATCAATAACTCACATTGCCATTGATTATTTTATTTGATGGAAATATAGTGTGCTGTGTATGTTGTGACGTATAGTTTAAGATATCAAATATATTTTCCATGGTGTTGCGCAAAATGCGTTATTTTGGGACAAATACCTAATTAAAAGCGTGAATTTTATGAATCCGTCGATTACAATGTTATTAAAAAGTTATTTTTGATATGTTTTAACTTTGATATGTACAAATTGCTTTGCAGTTGAAAATAATTAAATAAAGTACCATGCTTCCTTGCTAAATGGGAGTCTTTTTGGGGTGAAATAGCACAACATGAAAACGAAAAGCGTAATTGTGAGAATTGGTAAATTAGTTTGTTATAATAAAGAAATACTATTGTATGTCATATTAGATTATAATTCATCAACTATGTGACATGATCCAAGTTTATTCAGTTCTGAATATCTTATTTCCTTTTTTATAAGTTTGGTGCTTATACAAGGACCTGTACTTAATACGTCTCACCATAATCGTTGGTTTAAACGTCAGTGACGTCATTTTAATTGTTTATTATTTTACTGTCCTTAGATGTCATCTAGTCATATCATGTCAATAAGTAGGACCATTTGTAAAGGTATAACCGTTTAGAAACCTTATTAAACATCAAACTACACAATTCTACCAACATGTGAAGATTTTTAAATTTGACCTCAGGTTGGAAATCTCACAGCAGTGCTAACAAAATAAACATCTCTAGATATAGCTTTAGGATGTAGTAAGCTAATCACGTAAGAAATTCACGAATCGAATGAACTCTTCAAAGTTCTCTTATGATACATAAAACATCGTTAATTCATAATAACATCTGACACATTCAGCATACAGTGTGCAATAAGCTGAAAGCAAATGTATAAAAACTAATTTAGAAACAAGCTAGATTGGATTTTATCTTTACCGATATAGACACACAGTTTTCCTACTTGGCTGTTAATTGAGTAAATCAACGTGCGTCTCTATTGTCCCTTTGGCACAAGGGCACGTGCTCGTTATGAATAACACCATTGCGCCGCAAAGATGTCAAATAAAAATATTGTTCTGCAAAATCTTTCTGTAATAATGTAATACAAAGTGTTTATGATACCGTTCGTAATAACTGTTCGTTACCCATCCACTATCGGTAACACGCTATATGTAGGAAGGTTAACGTATTTACTTATTCATAATGACGACAATGGCATTTAAATTATTTATAATGGAACGGTGAATATCCTACTGTACCTGACTTATTTACAATATATTAAACTCATTTATACATATAGTACTCAAAATGTTCCATTGCAGTTCATCCATGTATGCATCAATCGCTGCCTTTAAAACGTTATGATTACTGCTGCTTGGCTTGGTATAAGGCCGGTCCAAATGCGAGAATGTGTCCAGCATATTTGGATGTTTCCAGACTTAAAGTCTTTGTTTATTTTCCCAGCACTATCTAATAGAGGGCTCTACATGGAACCCCACACGCAGAGAAGGGTCTTTTAAAGTACGTATAAAACGTCACTAGGTACCAGTTTTGCAGACATCCAGTAGCATTGCCATGCGAAGGAGAACTTACACGATACTGTTGAGCGTCAAGCAAGTGAGAATATTTCAGTGACCAGTGGATGGAGAAATCATATTCTGATAATCTATGGAAAAACGTATGTTTAACCGTGATCCCCCCATGTGACCTAAATGTTTTAACCTGATAAAAAATGATTCATTGAAACTTACATTTACATAACTCGTTTGTCTTGTACTAAAGTGTACCATATACGGCATATATGGCTGGAAATATATCTATTAGGAACATCGTCTGGTTTTACGATTGCTGATTGAAAACATGTAGACAATTCATGTTCACGAAACAATTTTATTAGTACATTTACACATTCATTTTGTTTTTACATTTATAATCATTTGATTTTCACGAAATAACCCCGCAGATCTGATTATTTAGTCAGGAAGTTACCAAAGAGAGTTATTAAAACATTAATTTGTGATAACATGTTTCGTTATCTGTGCAAATTAAATATGTTTTAAGAAACAGCACCTACGCAAAAGTGATATATAGGATGTCGTCGTTATTCTCTTAAAATCAAGACGTTTTATACAGTTATGCTATATAAACACACGTTTTTGCAAATATACGTTGATATAACATTTCCTTATTGGTAAGTGTAACATTTAGATACACTGTCGATGTAACTCATGTATTCGCATATAAAACTGGATTGGGCTCCGGTGTGACAAATTTATGTGTCATTTTCAGGTTCTTTGGGGGTGTTAATGGCTGTTTCCCTTTTACCACTTATATCAAATTAAGTACATTTGTTTTTGTAAGTTGTTTTGTGAAGATGTGAGTTTTATATGATTTCACTGAATTGTTCTGACTCAAAGATGGATGATGTTCCGATACTATGAAATTTGAAGAAAGCCTTAATGTTTTTTTCTAACTTACTTTCTTAAATCAATGGTGAACCTAATCATTTTTGTAACAAGTGAAAGATGTGCTTTCTAGTTAAACACCTATTATCTTGTAATATGACGTAAGTACAAATGTAGAAGGTCGGATGCCTTATTAAACCGACATCAGGACAACATGACCATATGTGGTGATTATATGATTGCCGATAATAGTTTCTTTTCCATTAAGAGCGCCTAACAAGGAAAACTATGTTTGATAACCTAGCAAATCGACCTCTATACGTCGTTTATACAAATAAAACATTATATAAGAAACTCAGACAGGAAAGATAGCAATCAACCTAACCAGTCGAGCACAGAAATCAGAACACCACAACACAACTACCCTGAGCAATGCCCACACATAAGCCAAAGAACCAATAAAAGTCAAAATCCCCGCCGAAAAGGTTGTAAACTGTATGGTGGACCATTTGCGTCGCCGCCATGGAGCCAAGCCAGACCGTCTCGTATTCCCAAGTGGCTGTCTTTTAGATCTGTTCAGTCATTGGCAGGAAATCAGATTTATTTTTAAGCGATTTACCGAGAACTCTGTTTCAACCTCACTGAACAATTACTGCAACAATGACATTTGCTTATTGTAAGTTATAATAAAAACCCGTCTGCAACTAAAAAATGTAGTTATCAAAATTACATTAACCACGTTATACGTGAATGAATGATCCTTCAGTTGCAGCTTGTATTTGAATATTTGAATTTTCGAACTTTGTGAAAGACGTCGTTTGAAATATTTCTTTTTCTTGGTGTAACGCTTGTCAATCACCTGAAATTCTAAGCTGATGTCCGGATACCGGTGAGTTATGTTTTTCCCCATCGACTATTGTCATGACCACCACATATTGAGAAGTTCTGAGTTACTTGTGGGAGAAAGGTTGTATGTAGGTCATTGAGCCCAGGAACACTCGATTACATCAATGGTCGTTAAGCGTAATGGCTGTATTTGTTTTAAATGCTGCTATTTATAGTTTTGTTGCAGGAAAGATTATCCCAGAAAAAGCACCACTGTGTGTCTTCGGTTTGTTAGCTTCCCATTACTACAATGCTACATGTATATTGAAAGAGGAATTACACCTTACAAAGAACTATCGATTGCACAGAACCGCTTGTAACAATGCGTTAGAGATCAAATATCGACAACTCTTTCAGACACTGTCAAATAATTTGTTATTGTTAGTTCCCCTAAAATATATCATTTGAGATTTGAACACCTCATTTTATTTCCAAACCGTGTTTGTATTGTATTGTGTATTGTACGGGTATGTTCCAGGTACAAAACGTACACAAAAAACACCATCATAAATTCATAATTATTAATCTTCTCGATTCGTAGGCATCACGTTTGATGACCAAACCGTTGAAAAGAATAAGCTCCTTAAGTCACACCTCGGATATGGGATGCATGATTACGACGTTCGTGACGTCACAAAACACTCACAATGTTTGTAGATCACTTAACATATTGGAGCACCTCTATTAATTGTTTTGAAAGAGCTACTCAGAAAACATATTGTACTGATGTGTCTACTACACAGGAAGCCGCAACTCTAGTCAAAATGTGTGATGGCGTTGGTGGTAGACGGATTAATGTCGTATAGACACCAACATCTTTCTCATAAAGTTTCTGAAAATATTAAAACTAACATATTCCAGGTCTGGGTGTATGCTTTGTGCCTAATAGAACCATCTCATCAAGACTCTGCTATTTTTACTCAAACCAAACACGGTTTAGAGAAATTATGAGCTTTTCAAATCCTTGTTTTAGGAAAACCCAACATGTATATATAATGGAAAAACATGTGCTTTAACTAAAGGCATGTTATGCGCTTGAACGTACTGAGTCACTCATGTCACTGCGCTCTAAGCAGGAACGCGGGTTTTCCTCTGATGGAGCGCTTTTACTAAAACAGCCTATGAGCTAAAATGAAAAACAGTTAACAGGCCGAGTCAAATGACAAATATTCCAGAGACCTTCTCTTCTAAGATACACCAATGGACTTGCGGTGACCATGCAACATAATTATTTTCGCACTTCTGAAATCAAATACCAATGATTTGCTGCTCTACTATTTGGACAAGCAATTATTATTGGTAAGTGATAAATACATAATCTAATGTTTGATATTGACAAGGAAGTATAAATGACCAATAAATCACGGCATTCATCAAGACAATGCCTAGCTGAATATGAACCGGATGATTGCCGTTATCAATCTGATACAAATCACTTTTGTTTGTGTTAGGGTTATGTATCCTCAAGTATATATACTGGTGAACATTACTTACGTACCAAAGATATTTTAAATAATTATACTGATAAAAAACACTAACGTAGCACTGATAGTTCTCTTTATTTCTAAAAAGCTAATTCATTTACTATATGCTGTCATGGTTAATTCTATTATAATGTAATGTTTACTTCGAACAACAGAAATGTTAAATAAACGCCAACAGGAAACAACATCTTACATGTAATTGTATGCAGTTGTTCATCCATTTTCAGTCTAGAGCAGAGAACATTTGAACCAACCAGCTTTCCTGGAAATTGTTCTCAACCGATATTGACTTGCATTGTGGATATAATGTGTCATTTGGTACATTTTCATTGCAGATTCTAAATAAACATTTGGTTTATACCCCTTAGTAACTTTTCTGGAATTTTCCTGTATTTCATACTATCCGGGAGGATTACGTAATACACAATAAAACACTGCAGTGCATCAACAATTAAAAGTCATTTAATCATTTATCATACTAAAACAGTGAAGGCGGATAGCCACCCACACAGAGTCAGATATAATCTAACGGAAACAAATATCCTCTGAAGCAGGATATTCATATATAAAGCAAGCGTATAATTGCCATATTCAAACCGCATTGATTTACGTAATGTGTACTATTAGTTCCGTGCCTTATTAACCATAAAGGGAGGTAATTATGAACGATTACTTCACCGAGGTGAATTCTCTTTATTTCTATAATATACTCTATTGGCCATTGAAGCTTTTAATAATTTTCTGCGTATTTCATTAATTCCTAGATAATGTGGTAAATTTTTCATGGGAGAGCAGCAATCTATTTATACGCTTTTATTGTTGCCTCTGTCAACGCTTATTGAATCACAATTGAATGTCTGGACGATTTTAAATACGATAACACATAAGTAATAGTGATTCTTTTCACACAATATGTGCGTGCAATTTTAAAGCAACACAGACTTGCAAATGTTGATTAAGTTATTAATAATTTCAGTGGTTTTGTGAACAGTGGAAGACAGATAAAAATGTTTAATCCGGATTGCACCAATGGCAGTATTAAGGTTAATACATAATTATGTAAGTATGTAATATTTTATCATTATGCACTAGCCAGTTGCATCCATGCGCCAAACCCGGTGTTTGGTCGGGATTGTTACCTTGGAAAAAATTCCCAAAATTTCCCCGGCAGTGCGGTTGAAGCTGGAAGGTAAAAACACGGCCGTTTCAACCGCCCATCCACGGGGTTGTGGATGCAACTGACTCATGATGCATGATTATCTAAGTTGGTATAGTTGTATAGTTTTACTCATTAATACTGAAGTTGATAGAAGATGCTTCTGTATCACATTGTAAGTGTTACTGAAAATAAGCACATACAAGCACCTCACTTCGCGGGTTTCTAATATTGGCTGTTGTTTAGAGATCGTTGCTATACATAGGCTAATATTTCCAATGCTTAAGAGATTAAATTTATGTTAAAATTGTTAAAGATACATTTTGAAGGTGTTGTGGTACAGCTTGTTCTTTATCAGAGGACCATTCTAGAGAGGTTTTAATGTATTTGATGTTACCTTTTTCTTTGTTCGGCTGGTAAAGTTAAGTAGTGCTTTCTCTGTCCGATTTCCTCATTTTTTCACATGAAAAATCATAAGATATGCACCTTGATAATTATATGTTATGCACAACTGCACACGTGAGGTCACTCCAGGCATTTCGTTTGGAACTTTAGCATGTTTTAGTATCCCTGATAGAACATTGATTTGAGACAAGATATCTTCACCAAAGAGTGCATTTACTGATTGCGAAGGGGCGATATTATTCAGATAATGAAACAGTAAAATTTAATCATCAAATAAAAAAACTGAAAATATGTTTGCCTGACTTGTAAGCGGTAACCAAGAGATGAAAACAAGGTAAACATCCATTTACATTATAACATCGACCAATAACTTATTAATAATATTATCTAAATAATTTAGAAAAATTATTTCCAATGTCAATTTGAATTCTTTGGCTTTTTGTTTAACGTCCAAATAAAGAAACCTTCTCGATAAGGATTCTTTGAATGTATTATAAAATGTTTATTACTGTTCAAGTCTGTGCAGCCTGATCAATTGTATCTTTAGAACGTTTTTGGAGCCGATGTTTTAATGTTCGGACCCTGATTTGGAGTAACGTACTATACTATACTATACGTACTATAGTTGCCCAATAAGTTAACTTGTCTAGCCATCTCAATATGAATTTCCATGTCGATATAAATTGACCGTAACTTAAATTTTGGAGCTTTTGACTCAAACCTATTGCCATTTGGTTTGTTGTAAGTAATGGCATATGCATAAACTGTTATCGTTATTTAACACACTGTTTATCGGGACCCAAAATAAGAAATGTAGTATAAATATTACTGCTTGGCAAAGCTAATGAATGTCGCAATGGACTTAACAAAATACACTCATATACTGTAAACTCATTTAATTTCGTTGGGACGAAATTTTGTAGTTTTGGTAAAAAAGACAATTTCGTTGGGACTTGGATTCGTGGATTAAGCATTTCAGGTAATAAAATAAGGATCAAAATTAATGTTCTTTTGGATTAAAGTTCGTGGTTGAGGTGAACCACGAAATCCACGAAAGTTAATCCCCCACGAAAATTAATGATTTTACAGTATTATATCAAATTATACCACATACATGTTCTTGAAAGCACGTGTATTGACTTTTACACCAGTGTGATGATAAGTGTTTGCACGTTTACAACCTGCATAGTCACAACAAATGATAACAACAAAATACTATATCGATTATTTTAAACCAAAGACTATGTTACTATGGTAACTAACCACCAACCGCACCCAATTCAAGGAATGGGAAAGTACCAGTTCAACACTCTTCTACTTGGCACCTCTATGACATGTTGTATTGGTGTATTATTAATATTTCCAATGCATCGAATTTACTTGTTGTTTGGTTGAATCTATGAATTTTGGGATTATAGTGTAGGGTTAACGCATGCTTTTTCGTGCTTTTACATCTGCAGAGTCACGAGGGACGGTTGGTGCCCAAACCCGTCAGGGCGAGGACACCAACACTCCCGAGGGACTCTGCAGATGTAATAGCACGAAAAAGCTTGCGTAAACGCTATTATAGCATAAAAACAACACTGTTGAGTGTGTTTTTTTAAATTATGACACTTTGGCGGGAAATTTTGGGCGACGTCGGGAAAACAAACGCGACGTCGCTTAGCAAACGTTACGTCACACACCAGTTTTTGTTATGAGCGTCGACTTCCGGTATCGGCAAGTACCAAGAGAACAGTGACATTGGGGGTTTGTTTACGTTTATTTTTTTACTTTTATAGAAGACTGATTAGTAGTTACAATTAGAATGTGAATTACAGTTCATATAACGCTGTAAATCATTTACTTTCGTCGGCTGGGTCCTGAAATAAGCATACTTAAAACTGAACACCAACAGCGCGTGCTCGCGAGAATCTTTACAATAACGTACATTTTTCCCCGTTTAAGTATGAGCCAAATCACCGTTTTTATGCTATAATGCCAAATACTCCAGTTTGATTTGTCGTATTTCCACAACGAGGTTTGTGGATGCACGTGTACATTGATAGACGACATAGTAAGCATTATTACATGTCTCAAATAATGTTGACGTTGCGTTCTGTTCAAGCCACTCCTTTGTACACTTAGATAAGTTTCCATTTTATTTGTTCGAGATAGGAGAAGGCTGTTTTGTTCGATGCTTGATACGAGTCCGTTCTTGATGTCAGCTATCTACATATCGTTGACTTAGAACGAGAAGATCGTAGAAAAATGACTACTTGCTTAGCACTTGGCTTCGTAAACACATATCGGGAAAAGTATGTTTTTTCGAAAGCCCTTGAAATGAAAATGACACTTCATTGGATATGGTCGTACTGTAACGCACAGTCACACAGAGACGGCGGCAGCTCCTAGCAACCAAAACAGATTCCGAACGTTAAACCGGTATACCCATAAACGTTACCCATACCGCTCCCCTTAGAAATAAATGATATACCGAATGGCTTCTGAAATTAGCATATTATTGTAAAAGAGGAATATTGCAAATGATAACTACATTGAAATGATCTACGTAGATAGCCTTTTCACAAATATACCAATATGACATCTGTTGAAATTACAAGTTCTATTTTCTTTATTGCTCTTGTAATGTACAATAAATTCATCAAATACTAGTCTGTTTGTGTATGCATTATAGTGTATATACAACCGAAACCCAGTATCAAAACGTCATGCCGAGTACACTACAATGTATAACAATCGTTCGTTTTTCTGATTATTGAAATATACTTGTATTTTATTACTTTTTTCCTTTCTAGTGTTTAGCGACCATTCCATAAATGTATATTATGTTTCATTGTCGTTGCTCAGCAACGGAGATCAGATGTTGATGCAGCTTTTGTTTACTCTAAAACGAACATTACATGATTATGTTATCAGTTTGATATATCGAGAGGAAATATCGCAATATACTCGTACAAGCATAAGCTTCATGTTTCATTAGCAACCGTCTCTGAAAGTAAAGACGTTAATGTCACTGACTGACTGTTCAAATCTAGCAAAACCACGACGAACCTTGTGCAAAAAATAAGTAGATTAATTGATAAATATCTCCAAGCGTATACCAAACATTGTGGATACAAGACATGAACAACCACAAAGACGTTTGCGGTTACAACCGGGAAATGTCGGTCATGTTCACATGGGACAAACACATACATTCGAAACAAGGCTAACCTCAGGATTACAAGATATTGCTACATCCAATTGTAGTCTTTTATACCGCAACCGTGGCCGAGTTGTTAGGGCGTCCACCTTGCCAGTGGGATATCGAAGGTTTGAATCTCAGCGGAAGCTGGGTAAGAACTGATACAATCGGTTGGTGAGCAGCCAGGTAAATAAATGGAGGATTTTTGTATTTTACCGTGGGTGATCGTCTGATAATTCACCGAGTGAGCAGCTGAAGTAATATTTTCACGAGTGGCGTGAATAATCAGACCATCATACCAGGTAAAATACTAATATTATATTTATTTAATTCTTCAAATGGCTGAAATTATGAAAATACGCCGATATATACCTCAAATGTTTTGCGTGGCGTCTTTTTCCCGCCATGCGCGCGCCGGGTTGACATCAAGTAATTCTTCTGCAATGGCTTTAATTTCGTATGTTTTTATATCTATGTAGCCTCTATTCCTATAAGTTCGTGCACACCTACAAGTTCGTGCACTTCAGTAAAACGTTGATTACTCTGCTAAAACTCTCTTTTTCGAGTCCAAATACATTTTAAATCATTGAGAAGACATTCAGCGAGCTGAATAATGCCAACAAATATTTAAAAAACATGGTTTGTTACGTTCGTGGCCAGTTTTGTCCGAGCACCGGTTATAATGTTTACATATTCACCGCTTCCGGTCGCGAAGACCTGAGACCTTTGTTTTTCTTATTTTTTTCAATAGATGCGATATATTTACGATCATAAAAGCTGCTGACCTTCTGACAATAGACCAAACTTTATTTTATGCAACTTTTTATTGCAAAAATATTTCACGTGCTCTCCTGATGACGTCATCAATTTATGTGCACGAACTTACAGGTCACAATGTTTATTTCACGACTTCAGACTACATGTAGCATTGACGCTGATTTTGCCATTTTTAGCAGCTTGACATTCAATGTATTTTGTTCAAAGATAGATAATTGATGTTGTTGATCATAAAGATGGTTCCAATTAAATTGCTTTTGTGCAGATGTGCCCATTTGAAATTTTAGGTGCACGAACTTACAGGTGTAGTGGCTACAGGTACTGCTCTATTATTCGTTAAAGATTTAGAGAACAAGTGAAAATGCTTTATTTTTGGCGGCTAGGAAGTTTGTTTTAAAAAAGTGGTCCGTTTGCTTGAAATTATGAACTGTGAAATAATGGACTGCGAAATGATCGAGGAATAATCCACTGTATTGCGCCGTAAACCACCGATAAGCATAAAATAAATAAATGGTAATCGTTGGCCAATCTCTACCAGCGAATTGTCCAGAATATTATTCACATGGTGTTGTGCGTCTACCTATTTTAATAGGTAATGTATTCTATACATCTGCCTTTGGAGTGTCTGCAAACATCTTCTAGTGTGACTGATCAAGGACTGTGGTTTGGCAAGTGCATTTTGATGAAAAAGACATGGTGTTATTGTCTTGATTATACGGATCATTTCGTATTTATCCGAGTTAAATGCTAAACCCGCTCTCATTTTCGTAGGTGATCTTGATACATACACAAGTATATACATGTAAACATGTAATTCGTAATGTTTTGTATGTGTTGCTTTATTGCTTGGTTCTATCAAAACATATTGCATTATTACAAGTATGGAATGTCTGTAAAAGATAAGCATGTGTTATTTGTTATATTTGAGAATTCGTGCGTTTCCATGCCAATCATGATCCGTAACGACTGGAAGAGTTTATCACTACGGTTATGAAGAATTCTGCAAATATTGATGGAGCTACTAAACACTTTGATAAATGGAAATAATTCAGTTAGAGATAAAGCATTTTATATTTTAGTCCTGTGTTGATCCCAAAGTGACTAAAAAGACACTCAATAGTTGTATCTACTTGTTGTGTATCCTAGTTCAACCACAGTAGATATGTGCTTGTCGTGTCGATAAATACGGTGGGTATGATTATCAACAAGTTTCAAAGTGACCATTTTACGGCAGCTGTTTCATCGGTCGCCAACCCTTTGAATTTCTACTTCCCCTGGTCATTCGTCCACCTAATGAAACCTACAATCGAGTCTCACTGGGGAGACTATTTCTCTCCTTCGGGTGTGGTACCCGGCGGCGTTCAGACATAGACATTGTGCTCAAAGGTACCAACTATTTACTCCTTAGTTGAGTGGAATATGTGGGTTATTTTTGCTCAGGGAAATGAATCAGTGGTCCATGAGGTCATGAGGGATGAACCCGGGAAGCGCCCACATAACCTATACTCTAGGCCACTGCTCCCCATTCCTCACACCAAGTGATAAAACATTCTGGCGAAATCAATGCAATTCCAAATTATATCTGTCACCAATAGTTTATTCATTGTAAAACATTGTAAAGGCTCAGTGCATTCTACCAATGGTAATGACATCTCCCGGACATAGGCATTTGGTTATAACCCGCCGCCAGTTCATTAATTTATGATGTGTTAAATTCCTGTACTGCATGCTCCCGGATCATCTTACAAATCAAGGTAATTTTGCACGCGCATATCTGCAGTTTGAATAATACAATTATACTATCGCGCCGTCTAAATATTCTAGGAAATATGGAAACTAGTAACCAACGTTCATATTTCATGAATTTGGGGATGGGCCTAAAGCATGTATTTTTGAGTTTGCATATTCTTTTGGGCGGGCGTTTATATGAACTCGTATTCAATTTTATTAGGTGCGGACAAGTGGCATTAACCCAGTTGACAATCGATACCCTTAACATCAATGATAAATGTGAAATTTAAGCACGTGGTCCAATGGGTTAACTTGAAAATCTTCGCCAAATCACCTTCCACAAACAATCAGGTGGAGCGATATCTACTCTGGCGTATATAATGTCAATTATGCAAACCTTTATATCTTCGCAGCTGGATTCAAATATATCGTCCGAACTTACATTCACGGTGACGCAAATTTGATCGACATGTTGATGTAAAGTATACACTGCTGTACTTAAACATTTACGTGGTTCATAAAGATCCGTATAATTTGTTGAAATACCACGACGGGTTAGTGGTTTATTAATTAAAGATCAAAGAGAAACTTGTTGGAAGCTTCGGTAGTAATACAAACTCATGGATTTGTGTTTTTTTGCACAAACTTAACGAAATATAAAGGGGAATATCAGTGACATACTGGTAAAAAGATTAACATGTCACACAATATTCAGATATAGAACGAACAATTCATACCAACAGAGGAGATATTACCGGACAGATGATATATCCGGACAAATGGTCTAGACGCTTATGTAGTTGAATAATTCAGTGATATTTGTATCAAATCACCCAGAAGCGTTCGTATTTAAATGGAATTTGGAAAAAAAGATATTCAAGATCAACAATTAATTACTTATATACCAAAAATTTCGCCCGCTGTTGTGTTTTTGAAATACAGCATGCGGCGATGGGAAAACACAAAATTTGGTGCGCATGTGCGATAAAGCGCGGGCAACAATGATTTTATTATATCAAATTAGACCAGTCTCTATACCCAGATATTGGCCTAGTGGTTAACGAGCTGGATTAGAACTTCTGACATAAATTTCTCGCGATCGAATCACTTCATCGGTAAACACGGTATGGTATATAATGGAATTTAACCTGTATCGAGCATCCCCTGGTTTGAAACATTTTGCGTCACGTTATGTTGGAAATTAATAAATATTTTTCATGAGTGTGAAGAAAGAACCCTGTTCTAAACATTCCTGGTCATTTAAGAAAAATATCTATCTAGAAATATTCGAAAAATACTGTCCGGTAGTATCACCGGTTACGTCGTTGAAAATAGCACAAAAATGTCCCCTTTTATGCCCAAATATTTAACTATTCACGTGACGTCATTTTCGGGATACTTAATTTTGGCAAATAGCTTGAACACAGGTATTTGTAAACAGAAAAAATATCGATTTTTACTCAAGGGAAAGCATTGTCCAGCAATATCTCCTTTGCCAGTTCCCCACTAGAACAGGATATTATTATACTCGTGCCGCATTGATTGACCATGAAGGGAGGTAATTATGAACGATAACTACACTGAAGTGAATTCTCTTTATCTAGTTCATATCAGTCATTTGAAGCTTTCAATAATGTTCTGCCATTTTCATTAATCCCTAGACTTTGCTGTTAATATTTCATGAGAGCAGATCTATTACTATCCCTTGTTGTTGCGTCTATCAACGCTTATTGAATCACAATTGAATGTCTGGGCGATTTTAAATATGATCACACACGAGTGATAGTGTTTAGTTTCACAAAATGTACACATGCACTTTTAAGTTAACACAACTTTGCAAATGTTGATAGAGTTATAAAGAACTTGAGCAGGTTTTATAAACAGTGGAAGACAGATAAAAAGGTTTAATCCGGATACCAATGACAGCAGTATTAGGGTGATACATCTGCAAGTATGTAATATTATATAATTGTTATCTAAGCGCGTATAGTGTAACTCATTAATACTGAAGCTTATAGAAGAGGTCGTGTTTTTCCTTTTTAGCGGTACTGAAAATAAATATTTACAAACAACACCATTGGCTGTTGTTTAGAGATCGATGCTCTATATAGACTGATATTTCAATGTTTTAAGATATTAATTTTATTGCTACCTTTTCAGTTGAGCGGATATTTAAAAAAGTCTATGTAGCTTAGACGTAACTTAAGCATCTATCAACCATGATCAAAGGCTTTAAAATGATTTTCCAGTAGCTCATCATGTCTAAAAATTGAGACAATTGTAAATATATAGTAATTATTCTGAATTTTACATTATTTTACAACGGTGTGATGGTAAGTGTTGGCACTTTAACGACCTTAATAGTCTTATTATTACAACAAAATATTATATCGATCATTCTAAATCGATTACAGTGTTACTAGGGTAACTGTCAACCAACCGCGCCTAATTCAGGGTGTGGGAAATTACCAGCTCAACACTCTCCCACTCGGCACCTCTATGACAAGTTGTATTGGTGTATTGGTGTACATGTATTGGTATAGGTTAGAAACCACCAAATAAATTTGCTTTATAGCGCAATGTGAAGTGCCCATAGTAGGCCCCAATTTTCAACTTTTCACCTGGACCACATATATCATTGTAAAGCGGGGTTTTTAAGCTTCAAAATAATGCAATAAAAAAGGGGGATCATGCATCTTCTAAGAATGTTTTTGTCCTTCAAACATGGTCTATCCATTTTTACACATGTCCGGATTTATAAGTTCTGGGTTTTATTCTAGTCTACTTTCACTTTGGTATCAAGAACAAAATAGCGGAATAATACAAATATTACAGTTTTACTACAGCACATGCATATTTACCGACCATTTAAACTCAAGCTCATCATTCAACTCCACATTTGTCAAGAAATATCACCATTTACAGGCAAACCTAAGTTTTTTAGGACTATTTGAGTGTATCACCACTCGGTCCGCGGATGCATTTAGTGGTTCCTTACCTATAGCATTAACATTCCCAACGCTTCGAATTAATTTATTTGGTAGTTGGTTGGTTGAATCTGTGAATGTGGCGAAAATGCCTAATGAATCAGTTTGGTTTGTCGTATGTCCAGAAAGAGGCTTGTTGATGCACGTGTACATTCATAGACGATATACACAGTCTCTGTTCATGTCTCATATAATGTCCGTGTTGTTTGGCCTATTGAGAGGAGAGTAAGGTGTATGGTTCGATGATTGAGTCCGTTCTATGTGTAAGCTTTCTACGTATCGCTGGCCTAGAACGAGGGGATCGTAAATACTAGTATGCCTTCTTGCCATCACTTGGGTTCGAAACTGATATCGTGAAACGTATGTGTTTCGAAAACTATTTAAATGAAAATGACATTTATTGAATATGGTCTTACTGTAACACATCCATGCAGAGACAGAGGCAGTGCCAAGCAACCCATACAGCTTCAGAATGAAAAACCTCACCCATAAATATATGTCCATGGCTTCTGAAATTAGCATATCATTGTAGCTGGGAATATTGCAAATGATAACTACATGGAAGTGATTTACGGAGAGACCTTATACACCTTTGAAGTTCTATACCAATTTGACATTTGTTGAAATTACTATTTCTATGTTCGTTATTGCTTTTGTAATATATGAATACTCATCGCAGACTATTCATTGTATATACTATGAACCCATATCCATTAACAAAACGTCATGTTGAGTACAAAGTATAACAATATTTCATTATTCTGATAGTTGAAATATACTTGTATTTTATTACTTTTTTTCTTTCTAGAATTTCGCGACAATTCCATATATTGTGTTTCATTGTCGTTGCTCAGCAACGGAGATCAGATGCTGATAAAGCATTTGTTAACTCTAAAACTACCATTACATCATTTGTTATCAGTTTAATATGTTGAGGGGAAATATCGCAATATATTCGTATACCTTGTAATGTACATGAACACGCTGAAGCTTCGTGTTTCGTTAGCAACCGCCGCTAAAAGGTTAAGACGTTAATGTCGTTGACTGACTGTTCAAATCTCAACAAAACCACAGCGAACCTTGTGAAACCCCCCCAGACATATTCATTGATAAATGTCTTCAAGCGTATACCAAACATTGTATACCAAAGATGTATGCGGTTACAACCGGAAAATGTCGATCATTTTCACAAGGGACAAATTAATATCAAAATAGACAATATATTGCTCCATCAAATTCTATTCTTTAACATACAAGTATACCGCGGCCATGGAAACGGGATATCGAAGGTTCGAACCGGTCGCCGGGTCAGAACTGATGCGATATGTTTGTGAGCAGCCCACTAATTAAATAATCGTTATCCTTGACCCATTTTTGCCAGCAAATGGTTCAGAATAATGTTGACATTATTGTGTTCTTCTACCTGTTTTTAACTGTATTGTATCCTATACATGTACATCTTTCTGCATTTGGAGTGTAAGCAAATTTTTTCATGTGCGACTGTTTCAGGACAGTGGTTTGTCAAATGCATATTCATGCTGATTCCTGATTAAGCGTTTGGCTGTGTATGATGGATTAACCACTTTGTTCGTTATGCGGATCATTTCGTATTTATCAGAGTTGAATGCAAAATCCGCTCTCCTTTTCGGAGATGATCTAGATACTCACACAAGTATATAAATCGTACTGTTTTGTATCTGGTGCTTTCTTGCATGGTTCTATAAACACATATTTGATATCGCAAGAATGGAATGTCTGTTAAATTTAATCATGTGTTATCTGTTATATTTGAGAATCCGTGCGTTTCCGTGTCAATCATGATCCGTGACGATTGAACGTTTTTATCACTATGATTCTGAAGAATTCTGCAAATACTGATAAAGCTACAAAACACCTTGATAGATGGAAACCTTGTTTTAAGTAGAAGATAAACCATTTTTTATACTTTAGTCGTGAGTTGATCCCGAAAACCTAAATAAGACACCCAAATGGCTGTTTTCCTAGTTCAACCACAGTAGATATGTGGTGGTTGTATCGGTAACTACGGTGTATATGATTATCAACAAGTTTCAAAGTGATCAATTTTCGGCTGTTTTAGCTGCTTAGACGGTTACCTACCCCCTGAATTTTTACTTCCCCTGGTCATTCGTCTACCAAATGAAACCTACATTCGAGGCTCTCTGTGGAGACTATTTCTTTCCAGTGGGTGGGGCAGTCAACATCGATATGCGGCGTCCAGGAATAGACATTTCGCTCACAGGTTCCAATTATTTACACCTGAGCTGAGAGGAACATATGTGTTAATTTTACTCAGGGGAATGAACCAGTGGTCCAGATGTTGGTTGAACCCGGGAAGCGCCCACATAACCTCTACTATAGGCGACTGCTCCCCATTCCTCACAACAAGTGGCAAGCATTTTGTGCGAAATACAATTCCAAATTATATATGTTACCAACAGTTCTTGATTTTAAAACATTGTAAACCTCCGTGCATTCTACCAATGGTAATGCCATCTCCCGGACATAGGCATTTAGTTTCAAGCTGCCGCTAGTTCATTAAATTATGATTAGTTGAATTCCTGTACTGTATGCTCCCGGATCATTTAACAAATCAAGGTAATTTTGCACGCGCATATCTGTGCAGTGTTAATAATACAATTATACTATCGCGTCATCTTAATATTCTAGGAAATATGGAAACTAGTTACCAGCGTTCATATTTCATGAATTTTGGGATGGGCCTAAACCATGGATCTTTGGTATTTTTGAGTTTGCATATTCTTTTGGGTGGGCGTTCATAAGGGGTTTATATGAACTTATATTCATTTTATTAGGTACGGACAAGTGGCCTTACCACAGCTGTCAATCTATACCCGTAACATCAATGATAAAGGTGAATTTTAAGCACGCGGTCCAATTAGTTAACTTGAAAATCTTTGCTAAGCAACCTTCGACAAAGAATCAGGTGGAGCGATATCTACTCTGGCGTATATAATGTCAATTATGCAAACCTTTATATCTTCGCAGCTGGGTTGCAATATATCGTCCGAACTTACATTCACGGTGACGCAAATTTGATCGACATGTTGGTGTAAAGTATACACTGCTGTACTTAAACTCATTTACGTGGTTCATAAAGATCCGTAGACTTTGGTGAAATACCATGATGGGTTAGAACTGCATTGATTATAAATTAAAGTAAACCTTAATGGAAGCTTCGGTACAGTAGTAAACCAACCTCAGGGATTTGTGTCTGTTATTCACAAATTTAACGGACTTTAATTATTCGCTTATTATAATAATTTTACGGTGTTGACTTAAAAAGTCATAACAGCAATGGCAAGGGTGAACGTTTGTCCTGGTAATGAGATATAAACTCGATCTCGTTTAATGAGAACTCGTCAGCAGAGTATGATACCATATCACGTAACGCCGTATCTTGTCTGATATTGTGTCAAAGTTTATTGTTTCAGAAGATGTAACCAGTCACTGATGGTTTTATATTAACCAGGGGTTTCATGTTCTTAAGTGTAAATTCTGGTCAATGAACAATCCGTTGAAAAGGGTAAGCTAATTAAAACAGTCACACCACGGAGATAGGCTGAGCGATAACGACGTCCGTGGCGTCACAAAACGATGACAGTGTTCGTAGATCACTTAAAATATATCATCACCTCTATTGATTTCTCTGAAAGAGTAACTCTGCAAACATTTTGCACTGGTGTGTCTACTACCCTGGAACCGTCCTTTGCTCTGATTCTAGTCAACCTGTTCGATGGCGTTGGCGATAGACTGATTAATGTCGTGTTTACATCAACATATATCTCTTGATTTTAAAACATTGTAAACCTCCGTGCATTCTACCAATGGTAATGCCATCTCCCGGACATAGGCATTTAGTTTCAAGCTGCCGCTAGTTCATTAATTTATGATTAGTTGAATTCCTGTACTGTATGCTCCCGGATCATTGAACAAATCAAGGTAATTTTGCACGCGCATATCTGTGCAGTGTTAATAATACAATTATACTATCGCGTCATCTTAATATTCTAGGAAATATGGAAACTAGTTACCAGCGTTCATATTTCATGAATTTTGGGATGGGCCTAAACCATGGATCATTGGTATTTTTGAGTTTGCATATTCTTTTGGGTGGGCGTTCATAAGGGGTTTATATGAACTTATATTCATTTTATTAGGTACGGACAAGTGGCCTTACCACAGCTGTCAATCTATACCCGTAACATCAATGATAAAGGTGACTTTTAAGCACGCGGTCCAATTAGTTAACTTGAAAATCTTTGCTAAGCAACCTTCGACAAAGAATCAGGTGGAGCGATATCTACTCTGGCGTATATAATGTCAATTATGCAAACCTTTATATCTTCGCAGCTGGGTTGCAATATATCGTCCGAACTTACATTCACGGTGACGCAAATTTGATCGACATGTTGGTGTAAAGTATACACTGCTGTACTTAAACTCATTTACGTGGTTCATAAAGATCCGTAGACTTTGGTGAAATACCATGATGGGTTAGAACTGCATTGATTATAAATTAAAGTAAACCTTAATGGAAGCTTCGGTACAGTAGTAAACCAACCTCAGGGATTTGTGTCTGTTATTCACAAATTTAACGGACTTTAATTATTCGCTTATTATAATAATTTTACGGTGTTGACTTAAAAAGTCATAACAGCAATGGCAAGGGTGAACGTTTGTCCTGGTAATGAGATATAAACTCGATCTCGTTTAATGAGAACTCGTCAGCAGAGTATGATACCATATCACGTAACGCCGTATCTTGTCTGATATTGTGTCAAAGTTTATTGTTTCAGAAGATGTAACCAGTCACTGATGGTTTTATATTAACCAGGGGTTTCATGTTCTTAAGTGTAAATTCTGGTCAATGAACAATCCGTTGAAAAGGGTAAGCTAATTAAAACAGTCACACCACGGAGATAGGCTGAGCGATAACGACGTCCGTGGCGTCACAAAACGATGACAGTGTTCGTAGATCACTTAAAATATATCATCACCTCTATTGATTTCTCTGAAAGAGTAACTCTGCAAACATTTTGCACTGGTGTGTCTACTACCCTGGAACCGTCCTTTGCTCTGATTCTAGTCAACCTGTTCGATGGCGTTGGCGATAGACTGATTAATGTCGTGTTTACATCAACATATATCTCTTGAGGTTCGGGAAGTAGTAAACTGTGCGATATCTGGATAATATGGTTTGTGTCTGACAATTTACAAGACCAATGAAACCATCTTATAAAAACTCGGCTATCTCTATACGCACGGTTTAGAGAAACCAATAAGAGCATGTTTTAGGAAAACTACATGTATATTAGACTCAGACTTAGTTCTTATCCCATCCTATCTCGTAGTATACATGCTATTGTTTATAATATGTAGTAAATCCTGGAGATAAATATTATCTAACAAATACACGTTATGAGAGTTATGAACGTAAATAAGCTACTTATGGCATAGCGCTGAAAGATGAATAATTGTAAAGGAACGCGGGGTCTCCTTTTATGGAGCGCTTTGGATACGCACTTATTATTGTTAAGTGATGAATACATAATATATTGTTTAATATCGAGAATTTTTCTTCCTTCACAAAGACAATACAAAGCTGAATATGAAACGGATAATTGTCGATATCAATCTGATTAAAATAGCTTTTGTTTATGTTGGGGTTATGTACGATAATATATACTGGTGAACATTACTTACGCACCAGTGGTATTGTATATAGCTCTAGTAATAAAAAGACTAACGCGTAACTTGTATTTCCCTTTATTTTTCTAAAAAGCTTCTTCATTCTCTATCTACTGCCATTAATGTTAATTGTTGTATAATGTAATGTTTACTTCAAACAACAGGAACGATCATAAAACAGGAAACAACTTCTTTCACGTAGATGTACGCAGTTGTTTATCCATTTTCATTGTAATACGTGTATGTACAGAGAACAGTTGGACTAACGAGCTTTCTTGGAATGTGTGCTCAACAAAAATTGACTTCCATTTAGGCTGCACTTAGCCTTTTGTCACATTTTATCGCAAATTCTTAAAAACAATTGGTAAATACCCATGTTTTGGTTTTCTGGAATTCCTCTATATTTCACACTATCCGGGACTGGGGACTACGTCATACGTGTAATAAAACACCTCAGTGTACCGACAATTTAAAGCAAATTTATTTATTCACCATGCAGAAACAGTGACAGTGGAAAGCCACCCACACAGAATCAGACATAGGACGAAGAATACATATCTCCAAAACAGGATACTAGTATTTAAAGCTAGCCTTAAATTGTAATACTCAACCTGCATTGATTGGCGTACTTGGACTATCAATGCCTTATGAACCATTAAGTGAGATGATTAGAAACTTTTGTTACAATGAAATGAATTCTCGTTATCTAGGTATATCGGTGATTTCAAGCTTTTAATAATATCCTGCATATTTCATTAATTCCTACACAATGTTTTTAATTTTTCATGAGATCAGCAATCTCTTTCTATCCGTTATTGTTGCGTCTATCAACGTTTATTGAATCACAATTGAATGTCTGGGCGATTTTAATACGATAACACATGAGTGATTATGTTTAGTTTCACACAAAATGTACATACACTTTTAAAGCAACACAGATTTGCAAATGTTGATAGCGTTATTAAGAATTTCAACGATTTGGTGGACACTGGAAGACAGATAAAATGGTTTAATACGGATACCAACAACAGCAGTATTAGGGTGATACATCTGCAAGTATGTAATATTATCTAAGCAGGCAGGCAGGCAGGCAGGCAGGCAGGCAGGCAGGCAGGCAGGCAGGCAGGCAGGCAGGCAGGCAGGCAGGCAGGCAGGCAGGCAGGCAGGCAGGCAGGCAGGCAGGCAGGCAGGCAGGCAGGCAGGCAGGCAGGCAGGCAGGCAGGCAGGCAGGCAGGCAGGCAGGCAGGCAGGCAGGCAGGCAGGCAGGCAGGCAGGCAGGCAGGCAGGCAGGCAGGCAGGCAGGCAGGCAGGCAGGCAGGCAGGCAGGCAGGCAGGCAGGCAGGCAGGCAGGCAGGCAGGCAGGCAGGCAGGCAGGCAGGCAGGCAGGCAGGCACGCACGCACGCACGCACGCACGCACGCACGCACGCACGCACGCACGCACGCACGCAGGCAGGCAGGCAGGCAGGCAGGCACGCACGCACGCACGCAAGCAAGCAAGCAAGCAAGCAAGCAAGCAATTAATTAATTTATTAACATGACTTTTGCATATATATTTACAAACAGACATATTTACAATACATAAATAAAGAGGCACCCGGCCCAATTGGCCTATAAGTCACCATAGCATAGGAGAGTATTTGAATTCCGAAAATGAACATTAATTTTATTAAACAATAATTATGTAGTTGAGCATAATTTCATGTGATATATAAATACATATTTTTAAATGTAATGCAAATTACATGTACAGTTACAATATTACAATATTAAGAGTACTTCAACGATGAACGATAAATCAGAGGATTGCTTTTACTTTTATTCCTCCATAATTGAAGATATACATAATGTATTTACAAACAAATAATATACATAATTATACACTTTAAACAATTTGCATCATGCAAAAAAATCAACCATATATATCATCACATCATGTGCAAACATGAGTATATCATCACATCATAAACATATATGAACACATCATCACATCGTATACCACATCATAAACATATATGAACACATCATCACATCGTATACCACATCATAAACATATATGCACACATCATCACATCGTATACCACGTCATAAACATATATGAACACATCATCACATCGTATACCACATCATAAACATATATGAACACATCATCACATCGTATACCACATCATAAACATATATGCACACATAATCACATCGTATACCACATCATAAACATATTTGACCCATCATCACATCGTATACCACATCATAAACATATATGAACACATCATCACATCGCATACCACATCATAAACATATATGAATACATCATCACATCGTATACCACATCATAAACATATATGAACATATCATCACATCGTATAAACATGAACACATCGTCACATCATATACATACATGAACAAATCATCACGCCATATACATACATGAACAAATCATCACATCATATACATACATGAACAAATCATCACGTCATATACATACACATACATGAACATATAATCACACCATATACGCACATGAACATATCATCACGTCATATACATACATGAACATAGCATCACATCATATAAACACACATATATGAACACATCATCACATCATATACATACATGAATATATCATCACATCATATACATATATGAACATATCATCACAACGTATACATATACATATACATCACACACATCATATACATACCATAGTTTCTGAGAAGGTTTACCTTACCGAAACGAAATATAAGGTAAAACAAGTGAAGAGCTGGGTACAATGAGAATACAATTCCTCTGTATAGCAACTGCCCGTTTTACGACTTCAATCTAGCTATAAGAGTAAAAGCACATTAAACAAGCCTGCATACAGCTAACGCGATGTCTATATTATGTAATGCCACATCATTATTTCTAACCGCGAGATCCATAATCACCTGACACTGGTCTTTCATATTCATACTTATAAGTTGTGTGTACTCTTTGAATCCAATACATTTAATCACAGAATTCCAAAGTTTCGTCTGATCATTACTGACACAATGATATAACCAGTGGACAACCATGTTGTCTGTTAGTAACGAACATTTCCAGCAGCGTTGCGTGTATTGTCTTGAAGTAAACTTCAGCACTGTTTGAATAATATTTCTGCATATACGGGATAGAGATGGTGTATTCTTGCAGACATGCCACAAAGGGGAACAACAGTCACTGTCAACAACACAGGGAACCAACCAATTGTTTTCACCTTGTATAGTTTCTTCATACATATTGGTGGTACTATAAGATATCACGTTTCGTTTCAGTATTCCATTCCATACATGTTTATTAGGAAAGGTCGCACTTTGTATAAATGTAAAAATATAGTCAACTAATTTGTATCTGATCAAAAGGTTGAAGATATCGGGAATAAAACCTATATATTGTTAATCACCATTCACAAATCGACACAACCTATGCACAAATACAGTCTTGGCAAGATAATCGCACGATAGTCTACACAGTTGTCCTAAAAACTGAAGTTTCTTGAAATCGATCAGCGTCTCTATTGCAACCATGTTTAAACACGTCAGAGAAAGATAAGTACTTGTGCCCTGTACGAACCGTTGCATGTGTTTAATGCATAAGCGATGTGCCCTTTCTAATCTATTCATGTCACTTTTAGAGTATGTTGACCACATTTCACATCCGTACAGCGCCTTCGGTAAAACTACAGATTTATATATTGTTCTAATTGTGACTGGATTCACTGATGCTGTATCAACTCCATTAGTCACAATACTAAAGTATGTTCCACGTAACTTGGTGCATGCCTCGTGAATGTTAATCTTAGTACTTAAACTATTAAAACAAGTGATTGCTAAATGACAATAACTATCACTTTCCTCGATTGTATCTGGTCCAATTTTGAATTCACGATTGTCTCCCTTGGATAATCTGTCATTGAACACGACTACTTTACATTTAGCAGCGTTATAGAAATATCTCCATTTCCGAGAATAGTTCCAGCAAATGTCTAACATACTGTCCAGCCCTGATTTAGAGAAAGAGACAAGTGCCATATCGTCTGCGACTGTTGGTGAATATATTTGGCTCTGATACATACACATTCCGAAACCACTAGCTTCTAATTCATCTATAAGTCCGTTTATAAAAACGAGGTACATAAGTGGTGAACTTTTGCCGCCTTGTCGCGTACCTTGTAAGACTGGAAATTCAGCAGAAACTAAACATTGGCATCGAATGCGACTCGTCGCATCGGTATACATTTCACGTAGCGATAGTAGTGTGGTGGCATCAACATTGTACTCCATCAGCTTGTAGAATAATCCGGAGTGCCAAACATGATCGAATGCTTGTTTGCCGTCAAGAAAACACGTGTACACTTTGGACGACTGTTCATAACCATAGTACATGCATTCACGAAGAACAAAAGAACTCATCATACATCCAAGGCCGCGTTAAAATCCTCCCTGTTGTTTGTTAATTTTCTCTAATAATGTCTCTTGGCATCGGTTCAATAAAACCATTTCATACACTTTTAACAAAGTCGATGACAGCGTTATAGCGCGATAGTTGTTTGGATCATCTTTGCGCTTTTTGCCCCCTTTATGTAATGTTATTATAATTCCACTTTTCATGCTATTCGGAATATTAATGAGTCTCAATATATAGGTATACAAGCTTGACAGCACTGGGGCTAGTTCTCGTTTTGCATATAAAAGATGTTCGCATACTAAATGGTCATCACTTCCGGCTTTTCCTATTGGAAGAGTTTGAATTGTTTTCTCTATAGTTTCTGCACTCACAAATGCACTTTTGTCCGTTTCCAATGAGCTAAATTGATCGTTCACGGTAGACTCGACACATTCTTTCCAATCCTCATCAAACATTCGCGCATCTGACTGTGCAAACAAATATTTGAAGTATAGTCCCCATTGTTCAGATAACTTTTCTCGACCTCTACACAATTCGCCATTAAATATTATACCGGCTCCGTTGGTAGATTTATCCGTCTGATTACGCGATTTTAACGTTTTCCAAAAGTTTACGTCGCGTCTTTCTGCTTCAGTTTCTAACTTCCGGTCAAGAGACAATAAGTATTGACGGACACATTGTCTATGACGACGTCTAAATTCAGTTTTACACTGTTTGTAATGTATGAGCACACGCGAATTCTTATTCCTAGGTCTACCTGCCTTACACCACTTGTACACATTTGTATAAGCAAACATATAATTGTTATCTAAGTTCGTATAGTTTAACTCATTAATACTGAAGCTTATAGAAGAGACCTTTGTTTTTCCATTTTAGCAGTACTGAAAATAAATACATACAAACAACACCATTGGCTGTTGTTTAGGGATCGTTGCTCTATATAGGCTGATATTTCAATGTTTTAAGATATTAATTTTATTGCTACCTTTTCAGTTGAGCGGATATTTAAAAAAGTCTATGTAGCTTAGACGTAACTAAAGCATCTATCTAGTACCATGATCAAATAGAATGCAAAGGCTTTAAAATGATTTTCCAGTAGCTCCTCATGTCTTAAAATTGAGACAATTGTTAATAATTATTCTGAATTTTACATTATTTTGCAATTGTGTGATGGTGAGTGTTGTCACTTTAACAGCCTGTGTAGTCTTATTATTACAACATAATATTATATCGATCATTCTAAATCGATTACAGTGTTACTATGGTAACTGACCACCAGCCGCGTCTAATTTAGGGTGTGGGAAATTACCAGTTCAACACTCTCCCACTCGGCACCTCTATGAATAGTTGTATTGATGTACAAGTATTGGTGTATTGGTGTACATGTATTGGTGTACATGTATTGGTGTAGCATGAACATTTCCAACGCTTCGAATTTAGTTGGTTGGTTGAATCTGTGAATGTGGCGAAAATGCCTAATAATCCAGTTTGGTTTGTCGTATTTCCAGAAAGAGGCTTGTTGATGCACGTGTACATTCATAGACGACGGTGTATGATTCGATGCTTGATACGAGTCCGTTCTATGTGTAAGCTATCTACATATCGCTGGCCTAGAACGAGAGGATCATAAAAATACTAGTATGCCTTATTGCCATCACTTGAGTTCGAAACTGATATCGTGAAAAGTTCGTGTTTCGAAAACCGTTTAAATGAAAATGACATTCATTGAATATGGTCTTACTGTAACACAGTCATGCAGAGACAGAGGAAGTGCCAAGCAACCCATACAGCTTCAGAATGTAAAACGTCACCGATAAATATATGTCTATGGCTTTTGAAATTAGCATATCATTGTAACGGAGGAATATTGCAAATGATAACTACATTGAAGTGATTTACGGAGAGACCTTATACACATTTGAAGTTCTATACCAATTTGACATTTGTTGAAATTACTATTTCTATTTTCGTTATTGCTTTTGTAATATATGAATACTCATCGCAGACTATTCACTGTATACACTATGAACCCATATCCAATAACAAAACGTCATGTTGAGTACAAAGTATAACAACATTTCATTATTCTGATAATTGAAATATACTTGTATTTTATTACTTTTTTCTTTCTAGAATTTCGCGACAATTCCATATATTGTGTTTCATTGTCGTTGCTCAGCAACGGAGATCAGATGCTGATACAGCTTTTGTTTACTCTAAAACTACCATTACATCATTTTGTTATCAGTTTAATATGTTGAGGGGAAATATCGCAATATACTCGTATACCTTGTAATGTACATGAACACGCTGAAGCTTCGTGTTTCGTTAGCAACCGCCGCTAAAAGGTTAAGACGTTAATGTCGTTGACTGACTGTTCAAATCTCAACAAAACCACAGCGAACCTTTTGAAAAAATCCCAGACATATTCATTGATAAATGTCTTCAAGCGTTTACCAAACATTGTATACCAAAGATGTATGCGGTTACAACCGGAAAATGTCGATCATTTTCACAAGGGGCAAATTAATATCAAAGTAGACAATATATTGCTCCATCAAATTCTATTATTTTACATACAAGTATACCGCGGCCATGGAAACGGGATATCGAAGGTTCGAACCGGTCGCCGGGTCAGAACTGATGCGATATGTTTGTGAGCAGCCAACTAATTAAATAATCGTTATCCTTGACCCATTTTGCCAGCGAATGGTTCAGAATAATGTTGACATTATTGTGTTCTTCTACCTGTTTTTAACTGTATTGTATCCTATACATGTACATCTTTCTGCATTTGGAGTGTAAGCAAATTTTGTCATGTGCGACTGTTTCAGGACAGTGGTTTGTCAAATGCATATTCATGCTGCTTCCTGATTTAGCGTTTGGCTGTGTATGATGGATGAACCACTATGTTCGTTATGCGGATCATTTCGTATTTATCAGAGTTGAATGCAAAATCCGCTCTCCTTTTCGGAGATGATCCAGATACTCGCACAAGGATATAAATCGTACTGTTTTGTATTTGGCGCTTTCTTGCATGGTTCTATAAAATAATATTGCTATATCGCAAGCATGGAATGTCTGTTAAATTTAATCATGTGCTATCTGTTATATTTGAGAATCCGTGCGTTTCCATGCCAATCATGATCCCTGACGACTGGACGTGTTTATCACTACGATTCTGTAGAATTCTGCAAATATTGATAAAGCTACAAAACACTTTGATAGATGGAAACCTTGTTTTAAGTAAAAGATAAACCATTTGTTTTATGCTTTAGTCGTGAGTTGATCCCGAGAACCTAAATAAGACACCCAAATGGCTGTTCTCCTAGTTAAACCGCAGTAGATATGTGGTTGTTGTGTCGGTAACTACGGTGTGTACGATTATCAACAAGTTTCAAATTGACGAATATTCGGCGGCTGTTTTAGCTGCTTAGACGGTCATCCACCCTTTGAATTTTTACTTCCCCTGGTCATTTGTCTACGTAATGAAATCTACATTCGAGGCTCCCCGTGGAAACTATTTCTCTCCAGTGGGTGGGGCAGCCAACATCGATCTGCGGCGTCCAGGAATAGACATCGCACTCACAGCTACCAATTATTTACACCTTAGTTTAGTGGAACATGAAAATGAACCAGTGATCCAGATGAGGGTTGAACCCGGGAAGCGCCCGCATAACCCCTACTCTAGGCCGCCGCTCCCATTCCTCACACGAAGTGGCAAGTATTTTGTGCGAATTACAATTCCAAATCATATCTGTTACCAACAGTTCTTCATTTTAAAACATTGTAAACCTCCGTGCATTCTACCAATGGTAATGCCATCTCCCGGACATATGGCATTTAGTTTCAAGCTGCCGCTAGTTCATTAATTTATGATTAGTTGAATTCCTGTACTGTATGCTCCCGGATCATTTAACAAATCAAGGTAATTTTGCACGCACATATCTGTGCAGTGTTAATAATACAATTATACTATCGCGTCATCTTAATATTCTAGGAAATATGGAAACTAGTTACCAGCGTTCATATTTCATGAATTTTGGGATGGGCCTAAACCATGGATCATTGGTATTTTTGAGTTTGCATATGCTTTTGGGTGAGCGTTTATAAGGGGTATATATGAACTTATATTCTTTTCATTAGGTGCGGACAAGTGACATTACAACAGTTGTCAATCTATACCCGTAACATCAATGATAAAGGAGATTTTTAAGCGCGCGGTCCAATGAGTTAACTTGAAAACCTTCGGCAAACAACCTTCGACAAACAATCAGGTGGAGCGGTTTCTACTCTGGCGTAATTTCAATTTAAGCTTGTTTAGAAACTCGTTCCTTTATATAAATCACGTACTTAGTCAAAACAAGCAATTATTTTGTGTGTTTGTAGATTACTCAAAAGCATTTGATTATTTAGTCAGACCTAATATTTGGTACAAATTATACAAACTCGGTATACGTGGGAATATATTCAATGTAATTAAATCAATGTACAATCAGGTACGCTCAAGAGTAAAGTTAAATGGCAGCGCGGGGGATATGTTTGAAAGCTTCCTTGGAGTACGACAAGGGGAAAGTTTGAGTCCCTTTATTTTTGCTATGTATCTAAATGACTTAGAGGACGAACTTTTTCTGAAAGGTGCTAAAGGTATTGATATTGAAACTTTGAAAATATTCTTATTAATGTATGCGGATGACATTGTCATTTTTGCCAATACTGCTGATGAACTACAGACGAATTTGGATATCCTACAAAATTATTGCGATAGGTGGAAGTTAAGTGTAAATAAGGATAAAACCAAAGTTGTTGTTTTTAGAAAAGGTGGTCGCTTACCAAATGATCTTACATTTTACTACGATGGTCAGCCAATAGAAATAGTTAGTCGGTATACTTACCTCGGTATTATTTTTACGTCAGGCGGTTCGTTTAATGAAACTCATAAGACTTTGGCTGGTCAAGCGCAAAAAGCAATTTTTAGGTTGAGACGTTATTTATATAGTTTTAACAATATATCTGTTGAACACACAATGAGTTTATTTGACAAACTAGTTAAACCTATTTTATTTTATGGCTCTGAAGTATGGGGTTTTGCGCAAGCAAACCCAATTGAAAGAATTCATACATTATTTTGTAAGTCTGTTTTAGGCGTTAAAGTAAGCACCCAAAATGATTTTATTTACGGCGAATTGGGACGTACTAACTGTCAAACACAACGTTTAATTTACATTATTAAATTTTGGTTAAAAATTGTAAATACCAAGGAACGAAAATATGTGCACTGCATGTATAAAACAATGTTGAACGATATCGATCGAACACCGGGCAAAACTAATTGGGCATCTCTTGTTAAAGATTTATTAAGTAGATTAGGATTTTATACCGCATGGTTAGCACAGGGTGTAGGAAATATTAAGGTATTTGTAAATTTATTGAAGCAAAGAATTAACGATATATTTGTTCAAGAATGGAATACAAGGATAAACGAATCTACCAGAGCAACTTTTTATAAAACATTTTGTAATTTCCAATTTCAACCTTATTTAAATATATTAAATTTAAAGTCTTATAGGATTGCATTTACTAAATTGCGATTGTCGTCACATAGGTTACACATAGAAACTGGCCGCTGGAACAGTACACCGCGTGAACTTAGACTCTGCTCCGAATGTAATAAATTAGAGGACGAATTTCATTTTCTTTTTGAGTGTAAACTATATGAATCTATCAGAACAAAATATCTAACAAACTTTTACAGAGTGAGACCAAATATGTACAAGACCACTTCACTTTTATCTACTTCTGATTGCAAAATTCTTCGCAATGTAGCAATCTTTGTTGAAAAAGGGTTCGAAATTAAGAAAAGGTCGGTGTTGATGTAATCAAAGTATTGTACTTAATACGCTGTTATTAATCTAAGACATTTTATTTGTATATATCATCTTGATAATGTGAACATAGTAACATGTCTATACTTATTGAAAATATGTTGTAATCATGCATTGTGTGATTTATTATTATAAGTCTGTATGTACATATTGTTTATATTTATACCGAAACATACGTGTGTACGAATATGCATGTGTGTGGGTGTGCGTGTGTGTGTGTGTGTGCGTGTGTGTGTGTGTGTGTGTGTGTGTGTGCGTGCGTGTGCGTGTGCGTGCGTGCGTGCGTTCGTTCGTGTGTGCGTGTGTGCAAGCATGTGTTTGTTTTTGTTTTTCTTTTGTTTGTTTGAACAAGGACCATAATGGTCTATTTCAAATGTGTATTGTACATAGCTTTCATTGAAATAAACTTCTTCTTCTTCTTCTTCTTCTATATTTGCAGCTGGATTCCAATATATTGTCCGAACTTACCTTTACAGTGACGCAAATTTGATCGACATGTTTGTGCAAAGTATTCACTATGTTGTACTTAAACTCATTTTCGTGGTTTATAAAGATCCGTAGAATTTGTTAAAATACCATGATGGGTTAGATCTGCATTGATAGAAATTAACGAAAACGTTAATGGAAGCCTATGGAGTAAACCATCGCATGGATTTGTGTCTTTTATTCACAAATTTAACGGAATTAAATTATTCGCTTATTGTACTAATTTTACAGTGTTGACATAAAAAGTCATTACAGCAATGACAAGGGTGACAGTTTGTTCTGGTAATGAGATATAATCTCGATCTTGTTTAATGAGAACGCGTCAACAGAGGCTAATGCCATATATCGTATCGTCGAAACTTTTCTGGTATTGTGTCAAAGTATATTGTTTCAAAAGATGTAATCACTTACTGATGGTTTTATATTAACCAGGGTTTTCATATTCTTAATTGCGTGTATATAACGACAAATACAACATCCTTTATATTATCTACGCAAATATAGTACCACCAATAGCGAGTGACAAACATTTCTAACTTATGAACGTTTATAGTCCTAGTTAAACGTCTTTTAAATTATTACTGAAGTGTTTGGCATGTTCATATTTGAATTTTTGGGTAAACACAACAAAATAATCAAACAATTCTCAATATTTTCACTTTTCATTTATGTTTTACACTAATATACCCCCAAAAGACAATCATTTAGCAAAGTTTTCTGACACTATATATTTGATAACTTAAATATTCTCAAATATATTTTATAATGACATCGTAATCCACCGATTCCCAAAATTCACGCTTTTGTTTAGATTTTGTAAGGTTTTACCCCGAAATAATTGACTATCACAAACATGTACGGACCTAGATTTGTAGCATGTTACAAAGCACACAAAGTGTGACATCATCAAACACAACATGTTTTCGCATTTAATTTTTCTTTAAAAAATCTGCTCTGAACAAAATATGGGTTTCCCAAAAAACTGTTTTTTTTAGAGATTGGAAATCTCACAGCATAGCTCATTTATTGTTATCTTGTTTTGGTACCGTTTCTCAGTATGATTACCAGTTATATACGACAGCCGATTAGCAAATCCGGAACTGTGTCCATACTTGTATTGGCGTTCGCTTCAACAACCATCGGGTCATTTTCCTATAGTTTCGTTGTCCAATTCGCATTATTGGAGGTTATAACCTGTAACGACCTGAATGCAAACTGTGTTACAATCCAGCCCACTAACCACTGGAAAACGGTCGCGGCTAAAATGCCATTGCAAAAATTCCCTCTTACTTTAAGACACAGGAACATTAATGAATCTAGACAAGTTCTTGCAGTAATGTTCTGGATAAATGATATTAATAGTCGATATAGTTATAATCATATCATACTAGATATCTACTCTCTCGTGAGTGAGGCGATATATGGCTCACTCCTAACACGCAGGTCTTTTGGTCATGTGTATAAGAATTTAATTATATTAATAGAAAACATGATCAATTATAATAGTGCGCAGATGAGTTCAGTCTAAGCTGTCGGATATTTGGAATGTTGTCATGCAAAGTCTTTTTCATCAATGGAATATTATGAGGAATTAAGGTATTTTTATTCTAATGTTTTGGGCGTTACACAATAACACTGTTGCATTAGCCATAGAATGGTAGTTATTCCAAATATCAAATTGCAAGATGCTATAATGTGCTTGAACTTAAAAATGGTTTTGTTTTACATGCTCAAAATCACTATCGTCAGCATTTCTCAAACGAGTTTTCAGAATACGGCTAGGCTTTTTTAATATGTACCACATCTGAAATGTACCAGACTCAATAACATCAGTGGTATTTGTTGGTATGCAGTGCGCTACCAAATGGCACTCACGTTAATATTATGTAATTGACATGGCTATTGCCTAATATAGTAATACAAATAAGTTGTATAACTGTTATATTGGTTTCATAGCTCAATCTGTCAATAATTATCGAGTTATATGAAAATTACTTATCAAGCAAGTCAATTTACTCTCTCATACTCTATTTCCAGCGCGATTATTGGTCCTTATAACGTACATTATGTATGCGTAAGTTCATATTAAGTTCCAAGCTTGTAGCCTTGATGGCAATGATGATAACCGTGTCAAACTCTCAGTGCGTTCAGGTGAAAGCAAGTGCAAATTTACGAAACAATATCACATATCACAAGTGTTAGATGTGGTGTTCTATTTCACCTTCGCGTGTGACTTTGATTATCATTATTGTTGGCGTACACATACGTCTTTGTCTGTACCCAAAACAATACGGTTTCCTTGAAAAAGAGGTTTAACAAGAGCACCAACTGTTTAGTTTTAGACACAGAATTGAAGGTTTTATACCATTTACGTCTTCACTGACTGTATACTGTTCTGCGATGAAATTTTGTTTTAACATTGAATCTCTCTTAAAATTACCGAATGCCAATTACAAAACTTCATTTCATTTGATTATTATTAGACTGAAGTCTTAGATAAGACATTTATATTTCGTTAAAAATCACTAAATAATATTTAAACAGAATTCTTCGTAACTGCAAATTTAATTAGAAAACAAACCACTTCGTTTAAGCAATACTGTGTAATATACTAGTAGAACATTTAGAACAAATAATAGACGGATGCGAGATATCATCTGATGGCATCAGGCGCGAATCGATTATTTCCCATATGAGATGACACCATTTATCAGAACGTTTGCGCAATAGAAAAGTGATACATAATTCATTATTGTTGAGTGTGACCAGAGTTTTGCGTGTAATAAAAGATATTGGATGGTTGATAGGCGTGGTGAAAAGGTTTAACGAAAACGCCTTTGAAATCAAAACTATTTTATCTTGTTTCAGCTCGTGAAATGCGAATGTTTCGTGAACAACTAACGGCAATAGTGAGGTAAGAACGATCACAACAATGAAAACCCACAACTCCGATGAAGCTGGGAGTGTTGACAAAACTGGTGCGGATGATAATAAAGACACTGTAGAAAATTGTGATACAAAAGAAGCCAACAGTCCTGATGACAAAGAAAATGGCAATGATAATGTCATTAACAAAGATAATGAAAATGTAAAAGCCAAACACGACGAAAAATATACAAATGGAATAAATAGTGCAAATGACATGGAGTTAAACAATTTACACGTGGATACAAAAGTGGACGAAAATTCCGGTAATGGTGATATTAATCAACCAGCAAGTACTGGTATTACCACTGAAGGTGGGTTCGAGAATGGGGGATTTATTGAAAATGGAAGTACTGGAACCAATGGAACTTTGCCGGATGGCTTAAATGAAAATGGAGTATCTGTTATCAGTAATGGAAACAATGGAGCTTTGCCGTCTGGTGGCTTAAATGAAAATGGAGTAAAAGGTGAAGACATTGAAACGACCCTAGAAATTGAAAAAAGCAATGGTTCTAAACTGACACAAATTAGTATGAAAGATGAACATCGTGTTAGGATTGCTGACAGGTTGATTGACAGTTCTCCGAGCAAGCAGTCTGTATGCAGTGTGGATATGGAGGATGTACCGACGTATTTGCCTAAAACACAACAGGTCAGATCCCGGAGACGTATGGAGATCGGTTCTGAAAATCTCATCACAAATGATGTAAGTACAGTGAATGATTTGATAAATATATCACACCTTACACTCCTTTAATACCCTCATCGGGATAAAAGACAAACATTATTTTATTTTATTTGCTCACAAGGAAGACTGGCAAACTGTGTAACCTTTACAAATAAAGTATTTCGATAGCTCTATACAAAACTATGGTAACTACTCACATTTATAGAGGCATGTATCATAGGTTTTTGCTGAGCCCTCGATTTATTATTTTTTACACATTTGATCCGATAAATATTATTTCCTTTAACAATTAAATTTGACTTTATGACAAGCAGTATTGAAAGACCGGTTAAAATTCGGATGATTACGCCCATACCTGCACATTAATTAACTAAATAAGTATGTATCACATGGATCCATGACCATCAGATAAATTTAAAAAAAAACTCGTTCAAATTCTAAGAAAGGAATTTCATTGTACTTTCCTTTGTTTTGCTGCATGTATGCTGATTGATCTATGAATTTTGCTTCATTGGAACCTTACATCACATGTCGCGTCAAACTAAGAAAGTCGTTAAATGGTTTTGAAATAGGTAAAAGAAGTCCTCCAAAATGAAAATTAGTCCACATCG
This sequence comes from Spisula subtruncata, assembly GCA_963678985.1. NCBI lineage: Eukaryota > Metazoa > Mollusca > Bivalvia > Venerida > Mactridae > Spisula > Spisula subtruncata. The sequence continues at coordinate 54,417,122 of OY787661.1, read as the reverse complement.
CACTCAGAAAAGGTCGGCATAATCCACATACATTAGCCTGTAAATGAGTGAATGCTGATGTCTTGAGACGTTTAATTAGTTCAGGACGATTAATAATAAGCCATACCATATATCGCAAAAGGCATTAGGGTATCATATTTTACCAAACAAAAGTTGGTTTCAAAATGCATTTATTTAATGGTTGTATAAGTAGGCCCTCATAAATAAGGTAATAATGTCACTGAACTTTCTTAGTACTGAACTCATCACGTGATCTTAGACGGCCCCTAGATGGTGCTGCAATGTTTCTGGTTGATAAGGTATTTTATGTGAGTGAAACAGACATATGGGCAGCATTCAATCGTACAATCTTTGGGGAAACTTAGATGTGACTTACTTATAAATACAAAGTAAAACCTCGCATTGTCGTATGAATGGTATAATCATTTTTAATTTACACTAATCTATTACTAGGACGTTCGTGAAACTAGTTTTTTCAACTTATATCAATCACCCGTGTCAGCTTGTTCCTCATATTACCCACCAAGAGGGCATGGAAAAACATAAGCCAATGGATAGTGTGTAGGCTTTCCGTGTGAACTTTTGTAGTTTTAACTGTCAGCATTTAAACAATCTGTTATAACCTTGGCCATATACACGTACAAACAAAATGTATTTAGGCGATACACAGCGCATGATAAGACCAGATATAAGCATTGGTCAATTAATATGGACTTATAGATGTACAAATGTTGGTCGCACAAGATCTAGAGTTCCATGGTAGTTCGTGACCATATGTGGCGTATAATAAAAACACATCTTCCTTTCAACCGAATTACCCCCCCCTTTCATTTGAAAACAAATTAACAATATTCCGCGATCCTGACCAACAATAAACAAAATGATACCACCAGAAATGACACATGTCTGAATATTTCAAAAACTGTGAATTGTCTTTCCTTCCAACTGTTTGTTAAATTGTTCGAGATCAAGAACACTTTTACAAGTTACTATATTAAAAGTACATCTTTTTAAGTCTTCTAAATGTGATGACAACAATAATAAAGGCATTGCGTACTACTGACAGACATAATGTGATAATAACCCCATCTATGATTCTATTTTATCACTAATATGATCATTAATTTAGATGAAACTTGTGTGAATGGTATGTTACCGTGTTTAATAAACGCAATCGATTATTTCACAATAGTTGAATCATCAAAATGAGACGCCTGATTTGATGCCTCACGCAATACTCTTATTATGTATAAATAGTTAAATACGCTTGATAAAATACTGCCAACCCTGCCTATTCCGTTCTAAAGTTTGATGTCGTGAGTATCCGTGTTTCTAGCAATTGCAAAATAAAGTATCTTCGTAAATAAGTACTATTTTAATTCATAACGTACATTTATTTTATTACACACGATATTAACATGGCAATACAAGCGATTATGGATATTATAGTAGCATTTTATTTTCCCTTCAAGTTGGTCCACTTAAAGTATAATATATTCATCTACGTGGGGTGATCAAAAAGTAATGAGACAAACGCTCTAAAATGATAATTCTTCGTGATATCAATACAATAAGCTTTTATTTCAAATAAAAAATGTATCCTCTCTCCGTATGCAGAGTTTCATAATTTTTCATCCATTACTGACAAAGATATCAATTATTTTGCAACCTTGGGTACAGCGACTCGCCGCACATTAACGACGTCAATGACGTCACCTACGTAAATTGTTAATTATTCGCACGTTTCATTGCTCCGAAAAAACACTTATGTTTCTAAAACTATTGGATATATTTACTTATTGTATCAAGAACAAGTGTTCTTTTAACTAAAAGTAATTAAATTGTTATGAAATATCAAGGTAATGATGAATAATTATTAGATCATATTCATTCTAAATACTGTTCTGGTATACGACGTCCGTCAAACGAGTGACCAGCAAAACTGACAGCTCCTCTAATGATTTTTTGACCTCGGCTTAATATAATAAATCTTCTTACCCGTCACAAACCCTTTCCCACTAACGATACATACGTAAACGTCTTGCAGACTTCTTTTCCGATGCTCGTTTCCTCATTTTAAATGTTTGTTAAGACCTTAAGCCTGGTTTGTGAAAGAACTGTATATTTTCGATATCAGATATTTTGCTGAAATATTGCGTAGTTTTCAAGTCGCTACTGTTCGTTTTCACGTCATATATTAAAAACGAACAAATATTTATCGAAAACGTTTTATTCTACAGTTCTCCAATGTTTTAGCGGCACGTCAACTTAATTTGATACATATTCGAGGAATATTTAATAAAATAGAAGTTGAATGCTTTTCCATACCATATGGCGAAAATGGGCGACGTTTTGATGTGCAGTGACATAGCGCGACACCTTATATTTGACGTTGCATTAATAAAAAACCTATTATCGTAGATTATTGTATATTATATGTAAACATCGGCATTAAATACAGCAAAAGTAATACGACACTTTCATGGCTCAGATACGTAAACTTAAACCATGAGAGCATTTGTCTCATTACTTTTTGATCATCCCGCGTATATCTGACGGTATTATTTAAAAAAATAAAATAAAAAAAAACATTTATGCTTTCATATCCATTCGATCATTTTCGCTTCAGCTTTAATAGAAACTCTCTCTGTGATTTATTGGACATGCGAATTGTCCGTTTTCACAATAAAGTGTTCTAGAACACCCTCCTGATTCGACGGTTGAAATTATAAGAATCGTCTATTCTTTCGACGATTAAATCAAAGAACACGGAACATATCCAACATTTTAGTTTGAAATTAAGGTTGTCTAGTATCATACTAAAAACGATGCAAGTAGTTTTTTTACATCAAATGACCGTTTGATATAGCTCTATATACTTTTCGAAATTATACAAGTTCATGACCGGGTCTGTAATTCTGTCTTCAAATGTCACTGGTGTCCCTTCTATTGCCTTCTTGTCTGAGATGTACACGTGGTTGGTTGTATACCCGATGTGACAGGTGACTACCGACTGGTAATACATTTCATTACTAAAACTAGGTGCGTAAAAGGGGTGTTTGAATAGAAATGCAACCTAGAGGGATTGCTGTTTATTGTATTTTGGGCATACTCTTCTTATGTTGGGTAACACACCGCCTACTGTTTAAGGCGATCACCATGAAAAAGTATTGTTCTTATACTTATAAAACATAAACTGAAGCTGTCGACGAGCGCCGTGAATATTCTATAGGAGTGTCGTTGTCAGTGTCATGGGGGAGTGGTGTTCCAGGATTTTAACACATACTCTTATCTTAAAGCAGTCAAATACACACCACTACTTATAAATATAATTATAGTGTTGAATTCATTACTTTCAGTTATTTACGAATTCACACATTAAAACATCTTTACAAATTTTACATTATAATGCCATGAACAAACTATGGCAACTGAACAACGTGACTTATATGACAACACATGTTTTTTCTCACATGATTTATGCGAGTAACACATAGGTGATAACCCGTCATTTTTGTATCACGAACATTGCAGTAAAATGATAAACATTGTCAACAGAACACAGTTTGTGACACACCACATAGTATTGGTGACGGTCGTGGGTGATTAATGCTGACAATAGTGTTAAAGGTCATTTATCGGACCTTTACGTTCGTTTGTCTCAAGTACAATACTGTCGAAACGTGAACATCCATTGCATATAGACATGTCCACATTTACCAGTACCGAGGTCAAGGACACAGCTAGTAACGTTTTACGGATCAGCTGCCTTTAACAAAAGGTAACATGTCATACATGTTCCCTACTTGATGATATTTACTTAGTAAAGTACTTAGCTAGCGTAGCGAGCTAGAAAAAACTGCTTGCATGAGCAGTAGGTCATACAAACATGCTACCTACTTGAAGATATTCACTAAGTACTTAGCGAGAGTAGTGAGCTAGAAAAAATACTGTTTGCCTGAACAGCAGGTCATACATACATGTTCCATACTTGATCATGATATTGATTTAGTAAAGTTCTGAGCGAGCTAGAATGTTTTTATTTTTTGTCACCATGTCACAAACGTAACTCTGTTTTATCATATTCTATAAATCACAATATTCAATAACTATATTGAGCGAGTTAGTACTGTATATTTATCTAGGCAGCATGCAACACATGTCTTCTCGATCTCTATCTGATGAAAAAGGTTTTGATAGTTGATTTTTGAGTCAGTATATTTTACCATTTTTTTCATGGAGCGTACACCCGGTCGTACGGGCGTATGCCTGGCTACGCGCCTGATCATATAAAAGAAAGTAAAGAAGCACTACACTGTTAGACGAATATTTATGAGGCCAAAAATGTGACACTGTGACTGCGGTAAAACATATATTAGAATATCGGAGAGTGAAGGTAGCACTCAACTTGCCATTTCGCTGGAAGTAACTCCAAACCGTTGTTTGTCCAGTACATTGCATAAATAAAATAATGTTACAAAAATCGTTTTTCTTCCTCCCTATCCACCACTTTATTTCATTAAGTTACCAGAACCACAAAATTAATTAGATGCAGACTAAGTATTTCTTTGTCTAGACAGTAGATTGACAGATGAACCATACATCTTGTTGTTTATGTGAAGTCATCAGATACTGAGAGAACTGGAAATGTCACAATGTTACATAAATCATACATCTAACTAGAGTACATATTCCTAATGATATCAAACACAGTACCAAAAAGTATAACAAGATCATGAGGGTGCATAAATCATACACCAAAGTAAAATACAAATTCTAATGATATCTACAATGTAAAACAGTATGTGGCATATATTAGTTTTGCAGTCTAACTCGGGTCATGTTTCAAACAATGTCAGTTGTGACATAAATATTGTACGTGTTTCTTTTTCAATTTTCCAAATCCATTATCAAAATTCCACAAACACTACAATTGCGGTCCTATTAGCATCATCTACATCAGTAGCGAATGTAAATATGACAGACAAACGATTTAAGGATATTTTACCAGCTGTTGCCTAAGTAGAACATATCTTTTTGACAGTTTTATCGTTTAAGGTCCTATCACCAGCAGAATCCTTTGTAGGCAATATGATAAGATCTTAGGGAATATATATGTCAGAAGCACACGATATGCATGCATTAATGAACGTTTTTCTACTTTTAAGGATCTATTGCTAGCCGCCACACTTGTTGCAAATGCTATGGAAGGACAGAAGTTCAACGTAAAACGGGAACCAAGATTTATCAGGTTAGAGTGATTTGTGTATCTTGTGTGTCTATGCTTTCGTATGTCAAAGAAGCAATGTTCAACAACGGCGATAATTCTTATCAGGGATGACATGTTGTAACACCATTTAAAAAACGCATTTTCTGAGATGACATTTAATGTAACGTCCCCATTGTTGCACAAGGACCAACACCGTGTGGCATGGAATGTGTTGTATAGGTTTAGAGATATAGGCGATTGATTTTATAAATATTTAAATAATTATTCAGCTATGACAATTTTTATAGTCCACTACACGTGCTATACATTGTAATATGGAGCATTTAAACCATTTGGCAGTAGTTTAATATGCATACAATTTATGATGGTGTTTATTTTGGGCTCGGTATATAGTGAATACAACACTATGTAGTATAAGTTAACTGCATCATTGAAAAAGAATAAAAACAAAATAAGATGAACCAACTTTGTAAAATTAATATAAGTATTTAACTATATTGCTTAGAATGAGAAGGTCGTAAGTACAAAATCGATATTTTGAGAAAACACAAAAAATACGTCCGAAAGTTACTATCTACTTATGGTAAAACAAAGTTCGGTCAACATGACACATTCCGATTTTCATGACAAAAGGCTCATAGGAAGCGCCTTGTGATGCTGATTGTGAAAATGTACCAGTCTGAGAAGGTCGTAAAAAGCACTAACGACCTTTTCATTCTAAGCAATCATTATATGAATTTCACGAAAATGGGAATCTGTTATCAATGATACATTGATCTGTAGGTGCAGTCCTGTGCAGTAAATTGTGAAACTTGTTAAACCTACAATGAAAAGTACATTGTTATGTTAGCACCAGGTGATGTAGTCATAGAGACAATTGATTTAATCTAGGTTTGGCTGTCTGGAAATCTTGCATCGTTAAACACATTCTAATGTTTCAGTTGTTATATTGTTAAAAAACTGAATACTGTAGTTAACCAGATAATATAATGTAGATATTCAGCGACATATTGAAACAGTATCTCGCCTGCTTATAATGAGAAGGTCTTAAATCGGAAGATATTGTTTTTTAATTTTCAAAAACTGAAAAAAACAATTATGCTTTCATACCGATTAGATCCTTTTTCGCTTCAGCTTTAACAGAAACTCTCTCTGTGATTTATTGGACATGCAAACTGTCCATTTTCATACGAAAGTGTTCTAGAACACCCTATGAAACTATAATAATTGTCTTTTTTCGACGATTGAATCAAAGTGCACGGAACCCATCCAAATATTTAATTTGCAACTAAGGTAGTCTAGTATCATACTAAAAACGGTGCAAGTAATTATTTTGACATTGAATGACTGTTAGAATATAGCTATATACACTTTAAGTACTACTTATGACCTTATAAGATTGGTGCATATCTATACTCAGCATCACAATTCGCTTATGCGAATATTTTCATAAAAACCGGAACTTGTCATGTTGACCAAACTGAAGTCTGTTTTATTATAAGTAAAGAGTAATTTTCAGACAGTTTTTTCTTGTTTTCTCCAAATATTGATTCTGTTGTTACGACCTTCTCATTCTAATCTAGCAATATTTACAAACGAAGTTCCCAGATAACGACTACACCCTAACTTGTCTCACTGTAAAGGTCCACTGTGCCTCAGGGCCAAGCCCAATGTGCCTCACAGCCAAACTCAAATGTGCCCAATGTGTCTCAAGACAACACACATTCCACCTGACAGCAACATTAAATATGCCTTAAAATACAACAAATAGCTGTACACACGAAATTTAAAGCCGATCATCACCTAGTCCATGACCGTGTGGTATGTACTTTATATGTTAATACATTCTCCTTGCAGGTCTTACAATCTGTTCCGTTCAATCTACATGAGATTGCCACTGTATGGCGCTATTATTGTAACCTTACTTCTTGCTGCCTTTGAGAAGCCGTGTATACCATATCTGGAACTCGATTATAAGGTAGGCGATGTTTGTTGACAGCGTCTTTGATTTCGATATGAATAACAAACCACACAATGTAACAGGTGCACAGGTGCATGCTAAGTCAGGCGTTTATTATATGTAGTGGTTATTTCATCACAATGCTCCCTTGCAGATTCAGATGTTTTAGTTTTCATTTCAAAAACTAATACAGCTATCAATCTGAATGATATTGTGTGGTGGAATCCATTCATGTACACGTTTTACAGTCTAGTCTCGATGGAATTGCCGATTATTCATAGCTTTATAGATCAATGTTTAATAATAAATTGCTGATGGAGAAAATGTCTATTGTGCACAACACACCCAGGTGTATTTATAGTCCATTTGAATTCATTAGGTTAGAATGAACATAATTCAAAATTGTACAACATTTACTAGATTTTCGTTCTCTCTTGTATGTTTGTTTAGCCTCTACTTGGTCTTAATCTAAAGACACAAAGTATACAATATCACATATAATTCTTTACTTCGATTTATTTTTTCAGTTCATTGTTCATTATTGCGGATCTTATGGAAGGTTGATATTATTGTTGAGGATCTTATGAAAGATTGATATTAGTATTGTTAATACGTTTACTCGTAAAATAATTTTTTTTTTATTATTATTATCATCATCATTAGTTTGTTGAAGGTCATTAGCCAGAATTACACTCAGAAATACTATAATAGTTAAGTTATTGACAGCAAATAACAAAAATGATAAAATAAACACATTCCATTTTTAAAGAAGAAATAGAGGATATTTGTATTTTTCCGTGTATGATCGGCTGATAATTCACCGAGTGAGCAGCTGATGTAATATTTTCACGAGTGGCGTAGCCACGAGTGAAAATATAAGTCAGCTGCTCACGAGGTGAATTATCAAACGATCATACACGGTAAAATACTAATATTCTATTTATTTCATGCTTCAAATAGCTTAAATGATGGAAATACTCCACTATATACCTGAAATGTTTTGCGTGACGTCGTTTTCCCGCCATGCACACGTCGAGTTGCAATCAAATAGTTCTTCTGCAATGCCTTCAATTTCGTCCATTTGTTTTACATTTATGTACATATAATGTTGTGTTATTTGTTAAAGATTAAGAGAGCAAGTGAAAATGCTTATTATTTTATTTTTGACGGCGAGGAAATTTGATTTTTAAAAAATAGCCCGTTTGCCGTGAAATTATAATCCACCGTTATTCCGCCGTAAACCACCGGTAAGCATGAAATAAATGAGGATAATAGAGACAATAAAATTCCAACGGCCTTAACTTGGCGTTGTCTGTGAATTTTTGTGATGATGGATATTTACTACGCAATATTCAACAGAAAAAAATGGATAAAAAGTAAGATATTGTGACTGTCATAGGAAACCATGATAGAATTGCGACACTATACGCGTACAAAAGATCTTTGGACTTCGAAAAACCTTTAAGCCAAGGGGCGTGTTTTTATGAATGTCATTGTATCATACGTGTAGCGTATTAAAATATTTATGGGAAGTACGGAGCTTCATGCCTTCCGTAGTTTCAGGGATGCAAGATTTTAACAGCGTAATCCGATATCGATATCGTTCCTAATGGAGTTCAAATGAAACATGATAAATGGTTCTGCCATTTCCACGTATAAATATAAGTTGTTGTGGAATTACGTCGCCTAAAAGTCATAACATGTTTACCTTCCATTGCGTTACCATTTTGTCCTTGAAATTCATTATTATATTTGAAGTAAAAAGAAAATGGTAGAAAGTATTTTTGCCATGTCTTTGTTATAAGTTCTTAGTTAGGCAAGTCATCATAAATGCATACAATTATGTAGCAATCAGTTCAAATAGAATACATATATTTTACTAGTAACATTTTCTGAAAGTTTTGTATAAAATTTGGATTGGTTTGTCATTTTATTAAAATTTCTACGAAACATATTTTGTCGTTAACATTTATGCTTTTCTTGAGTTAGGTCTTTATTTTACTCTGTGGCGTACCAACGGGGTTAACCCTTGGTTAGTAAAGAGATCTAAACTTCAGTTAAGCTTGCCTTTCTGTTTTTAGCAATGTTAAGTTGTACAGAATTTACACATTATTGTTGCCGTAAGCCATCTAAAAGATGAAACCCCGTATGTCTGGGTATGGATGTATCTTTTGTATATAATAGATGAAAATCATTAAAACATTGTTACAACCAGAGAAGGAGACTCTTTGTATGCGCAAGGAATAATAACGATGTTATTGGCAAATCGTATTGTTGACATCACGTGCCTTGTCACATGCTGCGCGGTGTGACACCGATATAGTTGGTATTTTTGCTGCGACATATTGAACCATTTGGTATCAATTAACAAATTAAGGATTGTATTTGGTTTAATTGATCATGCTGATGACATTTTGTTTAGATTCAGAGCAATCAGAATGAGTATGGCCGTATCCCCCGGGGATGACAATTTTATTGTATAGCACCAACTGACATTTCTGCCAGATATTGGATTATCACTTTACATTCAGTTGTCTTCATGCATTTATACGACTCAACTATAATTATTCAACAGAATAAAACAATAATTGGGCTCTTGTAGGCGCAGACCTTTATTAGTAATAGTGCCGCATCACTCATAGTGTACGATGTTAGGTCCACGTGGGACATTTGGGAACATCCACCGCGATTAATGTATTATGCATATTGTGTATCATATCAATTATATTTCTTAATTTGTTTGATAAGTACAACTAAAGCTGTCACTAATATACCCCCTGTAGTAAAGGGTCATTATTCTGGTAAAAATAATATCAGTGCTTCATGTAATACTTTCCTTCATACACATGTTAAAATTGTTCATGTGTGAAAGTTTGAAGGACATCCTGCAAAAACCTTAGGATGAGTTTTACGCACAAAAAAACGGTCAAACAGCCGCTCACACAGACAGACAAACAAGCTGAAAACAGTATACTGTACAACGTCCGTTGTGCGGGGTTTAATTGTAATAGAAGATAGTTTTATGGTACATGTTTAGGATCATTCGCCTAAAGTAGTATGATGTAAATTGGCCAACGGCAAGTATTTTACCTATATTACTATCGTAACTTGGAATTTAGTCCTCATGAATAGTGTTTCGCCTAAATGCACCAAGATCATTTTATTGCATCAACAAACGAAACGTTTGCGCGAAACCACTTTGTCATGAAAGATGTGCTTTTAAAAAAATATGATTTGCCTATTTCAGATAACGATGATGGTGGAGTTTGTTTGCTTGATGTATTTTATATTTCGAATCTGTCACAGAGCACACTGGAAGCTGACGAAGACTTATAGGGAGGAGTTAAAGATGATAATCGCCATTATGTGCATTGTTGTACGTATAATGTATACACTATAATTATCTTAAAGCAATTGGTTCCCTGGTTAACATTTATTATTGTTTTGCAGATTTAAGTACTTTTGTATCATGAATACAATGCTTTAATGTATTATGTAGAATGTTTAAGTTAAATATTAGTATTCACGCATATAGTATTATATTTGTTCAGGGTAAATTTATAATTGCGGAAATGAATAAACTATTCAAATATTCTTTATTGGTGGTCCTGCTCAAGGAAATAGTTAATTATATCGTATAAACACCACTTGTGCTGATACTTGAAAGTACCAAAATAGTATTCATAGACAAAACTTTTCTGATTAATGATTTTATCTCGTACAACTATAGTACAAATTCGTTAACCAGAACTTCCTCATCAAACTGAACAAAGAGTAATACTGTTATTTCTGAGAAAATTATACTTACTAGCAAGAAACACATAATATGTAGAATTAATTAATATATTATGAAGTTCAAACAAAGGCTAGCTATCACTAAAGTGATATTATTAATTTCCTCCTCAACAGCTCGGATGAAATAGATATTGTTTGCAAAATGACTTTCATTAAAAACAAAGGTTACAAGATGGTGTGAACACTTCGTTTAGGTACACTGTTCTATTTCAAATTCGATACGAGGATATCGGACAGGGAAGGCAGCACTTAACTTAGTCAGCTGAGCACAAAAACATTAACAAACAACATAGCACAAACACTCGAAGCAATGCCAATCCATAACCCAACGAAATAAGTTTTAGCAAAGCCCTCGATATTAAAGAGCAGGTTGGCCTAGTTCCAAGTGTTTTGTTTCTATTTTTAGATTACAATACTGGATATGGTGGCGTATATTGCTGTGATCAATCTAACAGATATTCACGCTGTACGATGGTCGAGAATTCTTCGCCCATTGCTTATCATCAACTTCTCCGACGGTACCCATGTAAGTAAAACACTTTGTGTGATAAAATAGAGATTCAATTCATGTGTTCATCCATGACATTGAAAGAATTGCGCATAATTGCCTCCTCTTTATTTCGTTGGCTTATAAGACCCAAACATATTTTTTATGCCCCCGTATCGATAGATCGGGAGGCATATAGTAATGCACCTGTCCGTCCGTCCGTCCGTTCGTCCGTCCGCCCTGGTTAACCCAAATTGACCGTTTCTTCTAGCATTAATATGGCTTGCTACAAAGCTTTCAAACTTGCATGGATGTTGTATATGAACACTCTCCACGCGCCTGTATCACCTGACTCCATTTTGACCTTCACCTTGACCTAATTTTGGACTTAGACTTATTGAAAGGCCAAATTCTTGGTTAACCCAAATTGACCGTTTCTTCTAGCATTAATATGGCTTGCTACAAAGATTTCATACTTGCATGGATGTTGTATATGACCACTCTCCACACACCTGTATCACCTGACTCCATTTTGACCTTCACCTTGACCTAATTTTGGACTTAGACTTATCTCCCCTTTAGTATTTTCACAATAAAATTTTGTCTGGAGCGTATCTTCAAAACTATTTAACATATTGACTTGAAATATGATAGATAAATAGATGGCAACTTGGAGAAATGCATTGACAAAGAACCATAACTCTGTCTGTCTTAAATTTTGAATTATCTCCCCTTTCATGTTTTTATAGTCAAATTTTGCTCTGAGAATATCTTCAAAACTATTTAACAAATTGACTTGAAACTTGGAATATAAAAAGATAGCAACTTGGAGAAGTGCAATGACCAAGCAATATAACTCTGTCTGTCTTAAACTTTTAATTATCTCCCCTTTAGTATTTTCAGAATAAAATTTTGACCGGAGTGTGTCTTCAAAATTGTTTAAGATATTGCCTTAAAACCTGATATATAAATAGATGGTAGCTTGTAGAAGTGCATGGACCAAGAACCATAACTCTGTCTGTCTTACATTTTGAATTATCTCTCCTTCAGTATTTTCATGATAATTGTTTGTCTGGGGCGTATCTTCAAAAGTATTTAAAATATTGACTTGAAACTTGGTAAATGAATTGGTGGCAACTTGGCGAAGTGCAGTGACAAAGAACCATAACACCTGTATCACCAGATTACACATGAAGTCAATCAAAGCACTGCTTTCAAATGTGGCATATTCGTTTACCATCATAAGTCCCTTATAGTTCAAAGCCATGTAACACTATCAAACATTTTAACTGAATAATGGCCCCTGATTGACTTACAGCTTTTTATGGACATGGCTTCCACGGGGGCATAAGCGTTTATTGAACGCAGTCTTGTTTGAAATCTGCAAGTGCAATGCGCTTCTTATGAGCCTTTTTCCATGAAAACAAATCAGAATTGTCATGTTGACCAAACTGAAGCCCAAAAAGTTTTTTTTCAATAAGAATAGAGCAGATTTCAGGCAGTTTTTATAGAGCATAATTATTTTCACATCACGATTCGTGGTATTGTCGTGTAGGTGCAATTTTGAATTACAATTTTCGAGAGTGCTGTTAGTTAAAATAAGTCAGATACCAAGGGGAAAAGATAATATCCAGTAAATATTTAATCCATACGGGTCGATAAGAACTGCTTGAATCCTTGTTAGATGATCATTTGGTCAAGCTCTTCAAACTGCGTATTAGTCAAAATACGATTCGTGAACTGCTAAATGTTGTGATGATATATGTATTTTGAAGTGCTTACTTGGGTTAAGAGTGTTGTATTTGGTAAAGACATGCTCGGATGGATCACACCCGTCCATGTTATTATCTATGGTCAGTTGTACCTAACCCTAACTTGCGAGGAAACTGATCTTTTAAAAGTGCATTAGACTTACGAATTAGATAACAGATTGGGTTTACAAAGGTTCAATAACCACCGAAGCCTTGAAACATGGAGTTTGTCGGTATATGTCATCATAATCACAGGTCTGGGTACATTCATACCGGTAACAAATATCTGAACTGAATTTGTGTGATGTTATTATGTACCCCTATCATAGATTCAAATTTCATGTGTAAACACGCTGTGAGATCAAAGTACATATAACAAGTTAACACATTTAGTAGTTCGTACATGTTGTATGACCACGTAACATTGCGTTATACCAACATTAAGGTCAACTGGTGGTCAGTAAACAAGTTCAAACTGATCAGGGACTCCTGGAATACGTTACCAACTAGTAAACGCCTTACTCATTTGTCCATCATACAGCAAGTAATGGACACGTATTTGCTATTTTATTCTTTCAAATTCAAATAATGTTACAACAAATTGTTGAAACATCTCTGGTTAGTGTTAATTAAAATAATCTGAAACCATGTTTCTTTTAAAATGCTTATGACTCGGTCTTGAACTTATCGTTGGGTTAAAATATTTCAACTTTATTTAACGTATTTGATCTTCTAGAGATCCAGTACCGAAACAACCTTTTAATATGCATTTTCTCCATTGTGTTTATATCCAAAACATGCTTGCTTAGGTATCGTTAAATGAAACCCATTCTAAAATTGCAAAACTGTGGTCTTGCATAGAATATATCGCTGGCATTGAATGAGAGGTCGTAAGTCAGAATCAATATATTGAGAAAACAAGAAAAAACTGTCCGAAAATTACCCTTTACTTATGGACAACAAGCTAATAAAAAAAGCTTTTTCCACTTCAGTTTGGTCAACATGACACGTTCCAATTTTTATGAAAATAGACTCATAAGAAGTGCCTTGTGATGCTTGCATTAAATATGTATCAGTCTTGTATAAGGTCTCGTTCTAAATCCGAGATCTATTGCCAGCGATAATATTGTTAAACAGATTTATATTCATTGGTTTAAGCATATTTATTTCACATAAATTTGCAATGTACAAATTACAAACAATAAAAATAATTATTACGCAGAAATGAGATTTGATTGAAACTTAAAACTTTATTGTGATCATTTACTAGTATATTCATTCCAATGCATACATGTAGAAATGTGCTATCTTGGATATGTTTAGATACATCACTAACTTGCTATATACAGCTTTTAAAAAGTGTACAGGTACTATCCTAGACTAGTAGTATTTTTGAGGTATTAAGGTGTTGATGATAAAACCTCAATTGGTGACCTCATGCTGGTTTGGTCAGCGTTTTACATAGTCGATCACACTGCTATAGCATGGTTGTACCGCACTGTACATGAAATAGAACAAATCGTGCTAATGATACACGCAACACTCACTGAAAGCGAGGACATAGCTTTCAGTTGATAAAACGATATAATATATTGTGTTATTGGCGCCAATGTATAATGTTACCCAGCGACACGCCTTTCTACTTTCAATTGGTAAACTATCTCATCTCATTGGTATCTTTCTCATAAGAACACGATACTACGTTTTATTGTGTTTGCTTATTGTTTTTTTGTGATAGTTTATATCTTCTTGTTAAATGTTCCTGGAATTGAAATGTCACAAGGTTATATTAATACATTTAGGTAACAAATCATGACGCAACACAGTATGACACAACATTTTACAAAAAGTATAACACAACACAGTATAGCTGACATAATAAAAATACAAAATGGTACAACGCCATACATCATGGCACATCACAATACAACATGACTTTAAACAACATGGCAAAATGTTTAACACAACAACAACACAATACAAGAGAACACACCACCAAAAACACCGCCCAAATTATAGCACAACAACACAACACAAGATAACGCCTCACGCAATGGCGCTTCACACCTCAACATGATTCAAAACAACATGGTGGCAAGAATAACAGAACACCATCACAGCACAAGACATCACAGCACAGCACGACTCAGAACAACACGGTACAAATTATAACACAGCAAAACAACACAAGGCATGACAATGCCAAACGTCATGGCACATCACAACTCAACATTCAAAACAACATGACACAACATACGTGTATAACCAACGACAACAAGAATAAATAGAAAAATTGTAATTGATATGAAAAGATATTGTCAAATCAGACAGGGACGGAAGCACTCAACTTAACCAGCCGAGAACAGAAAACAGTAACAACACAACATAACATAACACGGATCAATGTCTACACATAACCCAACGAAATAAATAAAAGCCCTAGTCCCCATTGTAAAAGAGCAGGATGACATAGTTGCGCAAAGAAATACCTTAAAACTTTGAAATGAAATGCAACTAAAACCCAACATGATTCCCCAAGCCCCTGCTGTAAAAGAATAGGGTGACCTTGTTTCACAAATATAATTATGCCAAAACTCTGTGTAAATGGGATTGGCTGGTTGTGAACAAAATCAAAATAATGTGTTAAATGCTTTGCCAAATAACAGCATGACACAACACAAAACAACATTGCATGATCCAGCATCATTACACAACATGACACAACATGGCAACAGTTTGTCATAATATCTAACAATAAAACTGTTAATTCCCACTTAAACACATGCGCGTCAAATCAAAACTTTAAACCCCTTTATACATCGAACTAACGTTTTATTCAATGTGTAATGTTTGCTAAATACCCAAGAATACATCATTGATAAATCCAATAAAAAACACAACACAATGAAACTGTGTTCACTTTGTTTGTGTTCTTATGCAGTTTCGTCGTCCAGAATAAGGTTATATACTTCGTTTCTTTCACTTGTATACTCATCTGTTGTGCGTTTCTTGTAAACTGTCCTTGTGGTGTGTGATCGTGATGTATTTGTATCATCTTCTGAAGCATGCTCAGGATAGGTTAGGCTGACTGAGGCCACATGGTGTCGTGTTCTTTCGGTAGTTCAGTGTTTCGTGCTCTGCTTGCTGTTTCCTCTGTGCAATAATTACAGTTTTAGCTATTTTCATACCAAACAACGTCGGCTAAATAAGATCGGTGCACTACAATTCATCGAAAGACATTTGGCGAATACGAAAATGGATACAGAATAAGACATAAGTTTACTCGTCCATTCGTCGAAGTTTTTACTACGACTGATAGTCGAATTATGTAGTTCATACTGTGACACTTGATACCAGTAATAGTTGATATCCGGAACTCCGTGCAATGTGGTTTCCCCCTTATTAATTTACATGTAGGAACAAACAACTATGGCCTAGTTAAACATGTTTTTTATTCATATGCAAACACAAATGACCCCAACTCTATTGTCCAGATATGAATATTCAAGTGACACAATGAATCCATTTGTATCTACAGATTAGTGGAGATCCGGAGTAGGACTATTGATGGGCACCGAACAAAAATGTGATGTTTCATTCTACGGCGCTTGAAAGCGCCGTAGTACTGTAAAGGCTTTTTGTAAATGACCATGCACCAATCGCAACTTCTTGCACCAAACCTAACGATACTGTCCGAAATATCCCGAAATAAGGCAAAGTTAAAACTGTGGATTTCTGCGGGGCTATATGCAGATATGCGGACCTATATGATTATCCGAAATATACGTAATGTGTCGGTGTTTTTTTCTTTTTTTTTCTTTCTGAAACTGATAATAAAACTACGGGCTTATGTGAATATCCGTAAAATATGTTTTATTGCTTCTGTTGGGCACGCACGTTAATTAAAACTTCGTGTGTTCGGTAATTGATTTCTGTTCACGGAAACATGGTATTTGCCCATACCCATTCCGATGTCACGTGGCCATTTTGAAAACGAGGTCGCATAGATTACAATGCACTTAAACAAACTAAAATTAGTAAAAGAGAGTAAAAAGACATCATGCGCATCGTATGTTATAATGTACATAATGTTTTTGATATATTTTATTAAACCACGTTTGTTTAACTCCCATTTTGTTCTATTTTACCTTGAAAACATTTTTAACACTTGAGTAATAGTCTCCAACACAGACTGCGGGAGGCATAGCCATTTTTTGCTGAACGTCTGTCTGAATGGATGTCACAAAGTTTCTCGGCTCTAGTTTCCTTAACCACTGGTAATATTTCAATTGAACTACAAATAAACAGATTGTACCAAGTGTAGTTATGCATATTGTCAGGAATTCTTGGTAGGAAGATTATTGCCAGTGTTATGGTCCTTTGTTTATAGCATACGTTTTTGTGTCAAAAAAAATATCAAACAGATTTTCCAAATAATATTGGACCTTCACAGATATGCATTTTCGTTCAATACTTGGTTCATACAATGCACATGCATAATTATTCATATCAAAATTATATTTAAAATAGAATTAGCATTGATATGACCAGAGCAGGCTTTCTACTGGGCCCTACTTTTCCTACTATTTTGATCTGAGTCCTACTTTGCCCTACTTTCCTGAGGCATATTGACTATTCCAATATATCAGAAGACGAGCATTGGCAACACATCAATATATAGAATAACACATATAAAGACAAACAACGAACAGGCCCTTCGGTCATTATTCCCTTATTGCTATTCTACACTGTACATGTTGTTTATAGATTCAGCTTTTGAAATTATTGAGTTTTTAATTGACTGTAAACTTCAGTCTGAACAAAGAAACTGTCTTGAGCTAGAAAATGAGGATTTTGGTGGTTCCATTCATTTACCCATGTTTAGATATCTCAAAACAGATAAAAGATCCGATGAAAGATATCGTCAATATATCAATATTGCTTCTATCTATGACAGCTTTAATAAAAATAAACTATGAAACCTTGCAAATTATTATTACAACATATGTAATCTTCATCGTAGTATTTAATGGCATGATAACAATTTTTCGCCGTACAAACATTCAACTTGTTGTATGTATGTTATATCTTCAGTTGAAGCGTGCTTGGAGTAACATTCGGATGACCTTGAAACAAATCGCCCACGTGATCGTACTCTTCTATTTCCTGATCCTCGTGTTTGCTCTTGTTGCCATGAAAATGTTCCAAGACCGGTAAGTAAATACACTCAAACGCTTTAAAAACGCACCACTATTAAAAATAATCAAAATTTGTCAAAAATCATTTTTTGCTAAAATTAATAGTTTACCGGGTTTGTTCAGTTCATAGGCTTGACCTAATTAAAGAAAATGATTTTTTTCTTCATTCGGAATACCCCACCCAAAGAACTTTTTTTGATTTTGCATGTTTTGCACGTGAAGCTCGATCGCGTCGACATATGTGGTCAATATGAACCCTGTTGGTTTACACATTGAAAAACAACAGAAACAGTATTAGCTAATGGTATGTTTATGCTGCGAATATCTCGAATATTTGTTCGGATGATTGTGCCTTCGCTTCCAACTGAAAGGAGCATCGGTGTCTTAGCATGGCGGTTCAGCTGCCTCCACACAACGATTGTCGGCTTAGAACATTGATTCCTAGCGAGTGACACAGTCAAAGACCGACCTGGACAAAACAAACTAAAGGTATTGAGTCCGATCTATGAGGAAACATTACACCGGTTGTGCCACTGTAATTGGTTCCACATGGCTGCACACATTGTCAAAAGAATGTCGGGTGTCAATAAACAAGCCAAAAGTGCAATAAAGCATTTTCATAACTATTCTTATCATAATTGTCAAGAAAAAAGAAAATCATTTTAGTACACTTTTTAACGAGTTTTCTCCCGTTTAGAGACGAATGTCCCAACTTTTGTCTTCAAGCTCCTTCATAGTGTTGATTTGAGGTGCCATATACAATCACCACATGAAATATCCTGACAGTTTGATGCTCATAACCAAGAGTTCAAGTTTAAATAATGCTTGAATCTATTTTAGGTTCACATAATGCGCATATCTGGACCGCACTCGGTCGTATGGTAATAGCCAAACAGCCAAAGCCACATAACATTTATAATTCAAGTTAAGCTTTGCTTGGATGGTTAGAAACTTCACGTCGAACGTAATTGTATCCTATTACGTAATAAATGTTATTCTTTAGGAGGAGAAACCACGTATATGCATCAATGTAGCGGGCTCTTATAATTGCTTTTGAAATTGTGACTTTCACTTTCATGGGTCACTGTGTTATCTATATCATAATTTATTTTAAACTCGTAATAATAGCACGAAAATCACTTAACTCGTTGTGTTTAGACTGAAGATTATCAATCCGAAAATAAATAACCCTAGAATGACGTTTTCATCACTAAAACCGATATTTCATATGTGGTGCGTTTTTAAAGCGGTTGAGTGTACTTTACTATCTAGTTATAATATATCCCATAAAGGAATCTCAATTATGCTACATCTTTTATTAGACTTATTTAGAGTGCTTCATAGCTCCTGAGGAAGACCAATAGGTCGTAATATTGATTATAAACAGTGATATTTCTGCAAACACTAAATACTAACACCATTTTAATTTAAGTCATTTTGTAATGAAGAAACTTTGTAATCATTATGAAGATATCTTTTCCCTAATAAAAATGTACATGTATCATTTTACAACATTGTCCTTGGTACACTGACAATACACGGAAAATAACAAAGATTAACTAAGTACAAAACTGTGAAAAGTCAAATAAAAAAAACGAGACTCACATTGTTTCTTTTAATGAGGTTAGTGAAAATGGTTTCGTGCGAGTGGCTATGTTTTTCGTCAAATTCTGAAAAAATGTATACACAATATTTATAGGGACATTAAGATGATTAAATTAGATCTAATTTGTTCCAGTATGACAGCGTAGTAACAGTATTAACAACTTCTACTATTTATTTGTTTCGTAACATATTGTCTCAGCTGTTTTGAACTGAATACAGTTGTACAAAATCAAATCGACTGAAATTAACCAAACTGGAAGACAATTAATTTCTTATAACAAGGGTCAATCAAAAATAACCGAAAGTTGCTTAATAATGCTTCGATGATGACCAGTTATCAATCTTGTCAGTATGGACTTCTCTTGTGGTAGTTAATTGCTATGTTTCAAGTGGATACCTTTGATAGTCTAAGAGATATTATCATTTTTATGAACAAATTCTAAGTCAGAAAAATGATGTATGGAATTTTTTGTTCTTGTCAGAAGGTATAGGCCATCACATTACAGAAGTGTGTTGACTTTCAAGCTGAATGCCCGGATAGTGTTTGAGGAAATTCAGTTTATGTGTAAATTGCCACTATTTCTTTTAACTAAGTCAAAGCAAGGGCATATAACTCCATCAATATAGGCCACAGGGTTATCAGCCTTGTCAGTATGAACTCGACTTGTGATGGTGAATAATTGTTAAGTTTCAAGTGAATATCACTGATAGTCTTGAGAAAATGACTTTGACAATAAACTTAACAACGCAAACGCACTCGCCGGTGCAGACACAGACACACAAGCAAACGATCACGTCGTGACAATAGAAAAAAGTCCTCTTTTATATTCGAAAGGGGCGAGACAGTCACATAAAAATACGTCATGTAATTCTTCGTGCGATTTTACATAAGAATGAATACATTGGAATAGGCCATGGCCAAATTGTTGAATTGAATTTGGGAAGTTACTAAGCATCGCGAATATAAGGCCTATCGAAATTATCTGAGTTCGTCATTGGTCATACGAAATGTTACATTAGATGATTATGTTAGTGTTGTAATGATTTATAGTATAATTACGTAAAAATCTTTTTGAAGGTTCGCATTATACACTGAATGACCGTCGTAACAAGCAATCACCAGACTGTTGACTTAGCACTGTACATCCAGAATACGTAATTTGGCTTTAGTAACAACATACAGCTATTAATAATAAGGTTAATAATAACAACTATATGGTACGTTCAACATCTTTATAACACGGTAATATCTCAGTTTCCGCTTCATTAATGGTATTGGTATGTATATTTAAGTTTTTTGTTTGCCATAGTAATATAATATTTGTGTGGCTGCTGGGTTATCAGTTTACTGTTGTTTTCAAGTTTTTAGAATTACCGATAGCTTGTACTAGGTGCGAAAGCCCAATCCCTTTTACTGTTCAGATTCACCATTTAGCTTGGAAGAAACTGGTCACTGGAACGATTAAATGATAGAACCTTGTTTAGTTACTGTTGCAG
The DNA here is from genome assembly GCA_963678985.1 of Spisula subtruncata. Lineage (NCBI taxonomy): Eukaryota > Metazoa > Mollusca > Bivalvia > Venerida > Mactridae > Spisula > Spisula subtruncata. Next base: position 54,395,599 of record OY787661.1, on the reverse strand, counting down.
AAGTTTGTCATGTTTTGTGATCTGGCATACCACGTATCTTAAAAAACGATTGCTACGATTCAATCTTCCTGTCGCCGATACGAACTCAACACACTTAGCGATGTACTTTGGTCGTTCATAAACTTATATCCGAACGCACATTCACCAGAAGATCCAATGGCGATGTTTAATAGGAAATATGACTGTAAATACAATTTCAGGGCCTTTAAATTATCAACACTCAGTTAATTTGACTGACCCTCATACATAGACATGTTACTCTTCATTGTGAATGATAAACATGGTTCCAGAAAATTAGCAAGCTTGATCTAGAATTATTACGTTGAATGTCTTTTTAATCTCGAGTATGCTACTTAGAAGGCTTCATGATCATCGACCCTTTAATATGATAATTCAACAGCTGATATTTCGTCTAGAATATAACTCCGGTTGTATGTTCCATAAGCGGTTTATCACGAAGAATCCAAACTAAAATCTAAATGGCCGATATTGTACGTTTAGCTGGCGAAAATATATTATCCGTACTATACACATATAAAATGCGAGGGTCATTTAATATATAATGCGAACTATCTAGTATAATCTTTCAAACGCGTCAAGACTATTCAACGAAAATCCGCATATGACCATTTCGTATTGTTCAGAAAAAAGGACTTTTACGACGATGACCTTAGCAGTCCGTGCATTTCTTCGTGGTGAATAAACCCAACGTGGACAAGAAAAACAAAGACATCATAAAAATCGAGCGCCGCCGGAACATAAGTGCCTTTTTCTTGCACAGCCAGATATATAAGTCAACATGTCCTCTTTTATTTTCGAAAGGGACAAGACAGTTAAATGAAAATACGACCTGTATCTCTACTTTAAGTGAATACATTGGAATAGGCCGTGGCCAAGTTTTTAGAAGTAGATCTTGGAAGTTGTTTAGCATCGGGGATAGGAGGCCTATCGAAATGACCAGAGTCGGTCATTGTCCACACGAAATGTTAAATTACATGCATACGTTTAATGATTAATGGTAAATGTAAAAAACTTTGTTAGTTCACATTATATATTGGGTGACCGTCGTAACAAGCATTTATCAGCCTATTGACTTATCACTGTTTATCCAGAATAATAAATGGCCTTAGTAACACCATATAGCGTTTATATTAAAGTTATTAATAATAAAAACTACATTGTATATGCTAGGTTCAACATCTTTATAACACGGTAATATCTCAGTTACAAGTTCAATAATGGTAATGGTATTTCGCTGATGGCTAGTTCGCGCTAGAAAATTTAATTATGATCACCACTATCTCGAATCGTTATTCTGTAGACATTGTCTTACAAATATCAAATTACTTAGTGCGTTGGTTCAAATGAAATACCACAGTAGAGTCTAAGATCATTTCCTCTGGAGTCTGTAATTATTTTAGTTTTTTGTTTGCTTTCGTCGATGTTTTACTTGTGCGGCTGCTGGGTTATCTTCAAGCGTTTTAGAATTATTGATAGCTAGTACTATAGATAGATATGCAAGCCACATCTCCTTTTAAATGTTGCAGCTTGGCCATTTAGCTTTAGAGAAATCGAGATCACTACGCTTATATAAGTTAGCAATACATATATTGTCTTTATTATGGTAATGCCTTGTTAAGTTTGATACTTGTGGGGATTGTCAATTGTTGGTTTAAACTTTATGGTTGTACATGTTCTATATTATATTATAGATTGACGTGTTTGGTCTCTATATGTTACCGTTCTGTTGTGGACTATGTCACTAGACCAACTTATGATATAACATTGTTAAGTTACTTAGACCGCAGTTAGTCATGTTTGGTGATCTGGCATACAACATCTCTTAAAAAAGATCTTTTACAAAATATCGTAAATTAATTACCCGTGTCTTAATTGTCAGAATGTTATATCTTACAAAATATTCATGCATAATAAGTTTATTATGGGCATGTCACTTTTAACAGCATTGTGTTTTAATGTAGTACTATGCAAGCTGGTGCCTTCAGTACGATTGTCCTGGCTAAACTAAGACTTTGAAAATTTCAGGGGTATGCGATTTCCAGACGGCTCTCCATATTTTCAGACGTATTTACAGAGTTTTTGGAATCTCTATGTTCTTGTCACTACGGCCAATAACCCGGATGTCATGTAAGTAGCCCGGATGTCGTTCAAGTTACCCGAATGACATGAAAGTAGAATGCATTGTAGGTGCATTTAAAACGGAAAACTATGTATATAATGACTCATGAACTTAATGCGTGTACGTATATAGATCTGCAAGGGATTTTGTTTCATTTTTAACAACATGATTTATTATCATTGTCGGTCAAATCGTCTTGTCAAACGAGTTATACCATGAAATACTTTTATTATAATAACATTTCACATGTGATAAAAAGGAAATATTACGATGTATGGCACATAACACGTTTCCTGTGAGTAGCTTATCGTTCGGTCGTGATCGCCTTTATTCTGAATATACAAGTTTATCTGTATTATGTTTTCGTTGCTTGGCAACAGTTTAACGAGTGATCTTAAGAGATATATTGTTCAAATACTGCCATGAAAATTAAACATATTCATATTTCAACTCTGTTATAACAGAGATATATCTTTCTTTATCTGATCCATGATTAGATTATTGGGTTTCTTTATATTTGTATGAATAACGAACGTCATTTAACGAGTGTCAACATCATATCATTTTGTATAGTTATTACACAAGTTATTAAACAGACAGTTGATTTATTGATATGTTAGAATAGATGGTATTTTGCAAAAGGGAACTCGGAAAAAGGGAAGATATTAATAGATGCTAGAGAAAGATAAAGAATGTCCAGTTGAGGAGATGCAACACAAATAAAAATAGAAAGTGGTAATAGTGAGTCAATGTGTGCTAAGAGAGGGTGGTTACAGAAGTTATAAATGTGAGATGCAAGGTAGTGGGAAATGAAATAGGAGTTTTAGGGGGAATACAATGAGGAAGGATGCATAAAACTATAATTTTTATGGAGAGGGCTTGGAAGAAGGAAATTGGAAAACAGAAAGGGATACACAAAAGGGAAAGTAGGAAAAGAGTAGGAAAGAAGACAGACAGAGTTGAATAATAAAAAAGTAAGATAAGGAAGAAGATAATTTAAGGGGGAGGGGGGGAACAGAACTGAAGGTGGATATATGTGAATAGTGGGTAAAGTTGTAAATAAGGCACGAGGGGAAGTGGCGGAGAACAGTCACGAAAAATGATGCGACGAGGAAAGGATGCGTTGAGTGAAATAGAATGAGGGATAGATGGAGGAGGAAGGAGGACACGGAACAGCGAATAAGTAGAACCTGCGTGGGGAGGGGGACGAAGAAAAAAGAATTGGAACAGAGAAAGACAGCCGAAATATGAAGTTGTAAGTTAGAAATAGTGTGGATAAAACAACGTTTTTAAAAATGTTCACTATCACAAAAACTTTTCAGAACACAAAATCAAGCAGTATTTCAGTTTAATCATTTATAAATGTTCGTATTCACAGGTTACCAGCGTACGACGATAACAGATGGTATTGTTTGTTCTTCACGATCTACATTATACTGTGTCTCTATCTCATGCTGAATATCTTACTGGCTGTCACATATAACAGTTACAGAGAAAATATGAAGGTGATGAAATATTTGTCAATATATTTATGTTTTATGTGTTTGGTTTAATGAAAAGTCACGCTAAATACCAATACGCTTGTTGACTTGTATTAACAATAAGAAGCACACAGTAAAGTTGTAGTGGAGAACAAGCCCAGCCAACGATTAGGCGCAGCTGTTGTAATTTGGTATGAAAACTGAAAAGTACAAAACGATGATAGGTCATGCGTTTTACAATAATATATTTGGTACACTTAACCACACATGGTTCTGAATAATTAATATGCCATGTCCATGTCCTACTCAGTCCTCTGAAGTCATAAACACAATATATTTTGATATTTCAGTGTAAGGTGTCCGCATACTTAGTACAATTATTCCATTTCCTGCAACCATCACATCGAATCAAAATTCAACACCATTGGAATGGTTACACTTACAATGTTGATTTCATTTATTTTTTAGGTTCAAATAAAGTATTCTGCACAAATGAAACGCAAGATATTACATCAAGCGTTTGAGGTGATCAAGATTAACGTTGGCGGGAACGAAATGGTTACGTATAAAACATGGACACGTCTGATAAAGCTGGCACATCCGGGTAAAACCAAACACCAGATAGATCTATTGATGATGGTACTGGATACTGACAGGTCAGGATTTATAAGTAAGTGATGTCGGTGTTGTTGACGCAGCAGGTGAAATTCCTGTAAAAGCTTTGGACAACGTCTTTGATTTTGAGAAATTCCATGGACTCTTAGAATTTTCAGGATATCTCTCTTCTCTGTGTATACTACAAAGACCTTTTGGAAGTCAACGAAGTTAAAATATAATTGTCTTTGCCATTATTTGCATTGTCTAATGCTATTACAAAGGACAAATCAGGTCGGTGCATCCTTTGCCTCTTTTGGATCCAGCTTATGCTGGTCTAAGATGTTTGTCTACGGTATCTGATAACCTCTGAATGACGATCCTGCAGCTTATCTTACTTGGAATATTTAGTAGTGTAATACTACGCCAGTTGTTGCAGTTACTTAGCGGGCCTTTTTGTGATGGTCAACACGTTCAGGATCGGCTTTGAATAATTTAGCATTCAATGAAACCTGTCCAGGGGCTTTTCCGTTTTTTAGTTTTTTGATGTCACTTACTATTTCGTTTCTTGTTGGTGGAGATGTTTTTATTTGGAGGTCACTGTCTGATTCTGGAGTTATTGTTATTTCGCCTGACTGCATTCTGTTCTTAAACTTCTTGGAAGTAGTAAGCCCAGTGTGTTTCTTGTTAATTCTTTGTTGTTAGTATCTTGCCGTCCTTGTCTTTAATCGGCATGTTTTTGTTTCTATTAAACTTGCCGCTAACAATTCTGGTGAATTTGTACAACTTGTCTTGATCTCTCTTTTCGGGTGCTTCTTCATCCTGTTTTGCTTCTTTTATCTTGTCTTGCTTCTTTGTAATTTATTTGTGACTTAGTGGACATTTCTTTCAGTTTGATGTTTCTTCCGTTTGCAATAGCTTACTATGTATCATGTTGTATCCATTTCTTCATTTCTGTGTTAGACCTGGTCCTAAGCATTCTTCGCTACTGTTTGCATATCATTGTTTTTATATTTTGCCCAGGTATCGTTGATTTCTTAATTTCCAGTTGTTTCAGCCAGGTTCTCGAGCGTTTGGAACCTATGTATAGCTGTAATACGAAATCATTTTTCTTTTTGGGTCTTTTAGCTTCTCTGTATCAAATCTTTTGTTAGTGCGTACTTAGTATTTAAAATGTTCACTACATATTTATTTTCAGGTCGGACACAATTCCTAAATATTGCCGACTTACTAAATGTCCCCATATCTGTGGTATCGGAACGCAAGACATTAATGGAAATACATTGTAGGACCATCTATATGTCGAGAGTCAGTAAATTGTTACGTGACGTCGTTGACACGATGTAAGTGGATATTAAATATTGTAGAATTGTATATTTTAATAGCTAACCAATGCATTATAGTTCTGTTATTTATATTTGATTTCCCTCAGATATGTCAGTCTAGTATATTATGATAGAGTGGTGATCAGTACCTTAATATCGATTGATTGATATATTCATGGATTGATAGAAGATTGATGATTGATTTGTTGTTTTCCTCAGATATTTCAGTCTGGTGTAAAATGACATAGTTGTGATCAACGTGGCTCTGCTATGCTCTAATATCAATAAATGATTGCTTGATGATTGATTGATTGATTTCAGATATTTCAGTCTGGTGTATGATGGTATAGTTGTGATCAACGTGGCCTTGATCTGCTCTAATATCGATGACGCTGATTGGTTCTTTGTCTGTATGTATGTTATAGAAATTGCAGTCAAATGGTACGCCTTTGGAACCAAGAGATATTTCCACAATTTCCAACATTGGTAAGTTTTTAATTAAAACATGCCAATATATTTAACTTACATTAACTAACATATCATGTCATTAGGTTTTATTTAGAAAAATAAAAAGTCCAGGATTTCCAACTATCTGTGTAAATTCACGTTTTTTAAAATTTCAAATAAACGAATTTATGAGGGTTTTTTTCTGGGATTTTGTAAACTAGTATCGTCTAGCAGTATATATTTGTATCTAGTTGGTACTTGTAATAAGAATTCTGTTTTGTAATAGCTCATAACAAAATGGTACATACTTCGAAATATTAGCGGTGCATTTAGTAATTCTCAGAACATCAAAAACTATAATTTTACAGGACAGACGTGATCATTACGATTATATCATTACTTGTGGTACTCGTCACCAGATTTCAATTTACAGGTAAGAGTATGTGTGCTCGCGTCATCAGTTTATGTTGTGTTACTTCGTTACTTGTATTCAAAATAGTTTAAAATAAACACTGGTTAAAAATTATTTATAATTTATTTCAAGTATACTGGTTATGCAAAACAAACTACAAATTTAAAATATGTTTATGTTTCTTTATCTATTAATTAAATTAATGGAAAAAATATAAGACTTAATATTATACACTTTGACCATTAACTACGAGACTGAACTAAAACAGCATGCACCATATGACATGGAATCGGATGCACCGACTGATGAATTCGTGTAGGCGTTGATCACATCCTTTCGTGCCTGGTTATTTCATATGCATGAAGTTTGAGGACTAAAGTTATGTAAGTATTTCACCCCCCCTTGGTCAAAGTCTGTGTGACCTTTAACATTTCTGACTATTAAGCTGCAATGGGAGATACATGTTTTACAAACATCTCTTATAGTGATATAGTTTCTTATACATGTACGATATGTATTTTCAAAAGTAAAATTAATTTGTGTATCAATAAGCTAGAAAATGTTTTTGAAAAAAGCTTGTCTCCCCCACTGCAACTCCACATGGGTTATCTACTTGATGAGATCAATCATGCTCTCAAGTTTGAAGACTGTGAGTCAAAAGGAACTGAAGTTTTCAAGCGGAAATGATTTGACCTTGACCTTAGACCTAAAAACAATAGGCCTCATCTAATTAATGTGACCAAATATCATATTAAGTTTGAAGACTGTGAGTCAAAAAGAGCTCAAGTTATTTAGCCAAAATAGATTTCCCGTTTCCTGCCGATGTGACATTAACATTTGACCTGCTGAGCTGAAAAATAATAGGGATCATGTAATCAAAGATACCATTTATCCAATGAAATTTGAAGACTGTGAGTTAATGGAATTTGGGTCACCGTGACCTTTGACCTGCTGACCTATATAAGGCTAATAAAATCAATGAGGATATTTATCGTATGAAAATTGAAGACTGTGAGTTAAAGAAACCTTAAGTTATTGAGCGAAAACAGTTTTCTCATTTTGGGTCACCGTGACCTTGACCTTTAACCTGCTGACCTAAAGAAATATAGGGCTAATCTAATCAATAAGGCCATTTATCCTATGAAAATTGAAGACAGTGAGTTAAAGAAAACTTTAGTTGTGAAGCGAAAACAGTTTCACAGTTTGGGTCATCGTGACATTGACCTTTGACCTGCTAACCTAAATAAATATAGGGCAACTTTACTCAATGAGACCAATCATCCTATGAAGTTTCATGACTGTAGGTCATATGGTTCTCAAGTGATTAAGCATAAACGATAAGTGTGACAGACGGACAGGGCAAAAGCAAACTATATATCTCCCCCGGAAACTGCACACTATATAACAGTATTCTATCAAAGTCTTATATAGATATCGCGCGATATAACAAATACCTGTTAAAGTATTTGAGTGTATAAAACTGTACTAAATAGTCATCGTTCACATTTATCAGTTACGTATGGTGATTAAAACTATACTTAAACCACGATCTGGCAATAAAATGCACGTTTTCCTGATATAGCTAAATGTTATGTTTGATTTATTCTGGATGAATGTGTGATTCGTCTTCAAATGACAGTATGATATATACAATTCTTTGATAGAATGTTGTCACATTCTTTATAAATAGCTATGAAAGTAATGATAATATCTCGTAGAAACATATTGAAACGTTTTATTACTTCAATGTCTTCATTTCAAAGAGCATCATATTCTACATATAATAGTTACTATATTGATTTTCTTGATACAAAGCACGCAAAGTATTATATTGGAGATGATGTTGTTACCTGATGCACCTATTGTAACCTAGCCTATATTGCCTAACACGGAAGCAAACGTTTGTTAATAAGCAAACTCTTTGCAATAGTTAGTTCCCTGTTTATCGAATCCGAATTTAATTGACTGTTCAGGTTCAAGAAATTTTGTTTGCATAAACATATTTATGCTTGCATATCCTGGGCTAGAGCAGTTCATTTTTGCAATATGAAAACAAACAACCATGTTTGATCAAAGTGTCCAGCTCCAAATGGATACTAGACGTTTACTTTTTATACATTAAATAAATCCATCAATGGAAAAGTACAAACAAGATGATATAACGTTTGACAACACAATGCCCACCACTTTCCAACCAAAGATATATGAACATATGTACATGTACATACATTCATGTTTGTCGCCAGCAACAGTTGGCGCTTGATATATACATCTACACAAAATAAAATAAAAAAAATGAAAGGTATAAATAACATAGATTGGTTAAATACATATACACTATATGCGTTTTCTGTTTGTTTTAGGCATGGACTCAGATGCTCTCAGTGTGCTTAATGTGTTCAGAATATTCCGTATTCTCAGATGTCTCGTGGAGTTTGAAAGGTAAGTGGATGCACGTTGTTCTCATGCAAACATCATAACAGCTATACAATATCAGCGTATAGTACGGAGTGTTTAATTTAAGCCTGAACCTTCAATTGACAGATTTCACCAGTTGTTATAGTGTATATATTTATTACCCTGTCTGTATATTGTATTAGCAGTGAGTATCGTCATGAACTTTAACGTGTTTTTATAAAAAAAACCTCTTATTTAAAGTTCAAATATTGTACCTTTTTGACTAATTCGCTTGCGATAATTAATGTCTTCAATACAAGAATCTTGTAAATTATGTTTAGTATGTATGCATAAAGGTTAAGATAAAGTCAATATCCTCTTACTATGGATTAATTGATAACAAACATAATTTCAGGTATAGAATTTGTCCTGGAGACGGCGGTATTATACATCAAACGTTGTACTCGCATTAATCCTCCAATGTGTATTTATGTCTGATATCTGTCTAATGAATGTTTCTGTTTGTATGGCAACAAAAATATAGAAATAAGCAATATATTGCTTTCTATTTATAAATTTGATATCTTTGTTGCTGAGATCATGTGGGAATAACAATACTTTCTAAAAATAAATTTTTATTTTATATGACAATGCTTTAATTAGATGAAAGGGTTTGCTGTTTACATGTACATGTACTATGTATTATTATATCAATATTTTGCTCTTAATAAATTTTTTAACTTTGTGAACTTGTGCCTTTTTAAAAATGTTCTACTGTATATGATTTGAAGATAGGAGCATAATACAATTTTACAATCATTATGTGAATTATAAATAAGTATCATTTTGAAAAGTTGTGCCATCTTTCGAATTTATTATTACATAATTGACCTTAACGTTAAATGTATTGTTATTTTTTAAAAATTATTTCAGATTTCGTATTATATTTGATGCTGTTTTCAACGTCTCGTTTTCAATATTTACCTACTGCGGAATTTTGTTTGTAAGTATTAACCCGAACATTACTTTAATAATAAAAATAATAATAATAACGACTTTATTTATTGTGGATTACATATTTGACAGTTAATATCAATTTTCAATAAGGTCCACTGAAAAGAAGAAACAAAATAACATAATAAACAAATAACAATAAATAACCCCCCTCCCCAACATAGGCATATATATATAAAACATATTGTATGTAGTGAATTGCAAATGATAGTGTTTTTGTTTTGTTGATAGACTGTAAATATTAGATACTTTGTATCACATGACCATAACAGTGGTATCGCGCATAGGTTTGCTAAGTGGAGATACTATCAGGCCAGTGTGAAAATTTGAATTTGATGTATTTTGACTTAAAAGTGTTTAATGTATTGGCTTTTCTGATATCTCCAGGAAGAGAATTCCATAGCTTTGGTCCAGCATAAGAGATTGACTTTCTGAAAATTTCTAAATTTGGTTTAGGCATGTGTAGGAGATTATTTGCAGCTGACCTTAATGTTTGATTGGGATAATTTTAATTTGAAATTTAGAACACAGGTATTCAGGAGCTGTATTGTTCAAGCTTTTAAATACAAGAATAGCTTTTTTCATAAATTGTCATCCATCTCAAGCTTTGAAAGAGCTCTGCAGATGGCGCATCAAAATCTATGTCAAGAATTATTCTTGCTGCACGCTTTTGAAATTTTAATAATCTGTCAAGTAGAAGACAAGTAGAGCTCTCCCATATTGTGACACAGTAGTCAAGATGAGGAAGAATATAGGAATTGAAAAACAGTTTCCTGGTTTTGAGGTCAAGATAACATTTTATTCTCATGAGAAGGAAGAGAAGAGAGTTGCATTTTTTAAGAGTGTGTGTGATATGTGTGTTGAAGTTTAAATGGTCATCAATATGTACTCCAAGGAGTTTTTCTGTTGTAGAAAGCTGCAAATTGTCATTTTGGAGGGTGAGGGATACATGGGCGTTACTGGTTTGTTTGTAAGATGCAGATAGCATCATGGACTTTGTTTTTGAGCTATTTAAAATCATTGAGTTATGATTGCACCATTCAGAAACTGCGTCCAAGGAATCTTGCAATTTTAATTGGACGTCCTGTGAGTTTTTACCACAAGCATAAAGTGTTGTATCATCAGCAAACATGTTAGCCTCTGATCTTTGAATATGTAATGGAAGGTCATTGATATAAAGTATGAAGAGGAGAGGCCCAAGAACAGACCCTTAAGGAACACCAGCTGTTATAAGCTGAGGTGTTGAAAGATTACCAGAAATCGAAACTTGTTGGTGCCTGTTTCATAGATAAGATTTGAATCACTGCAAAGCAAGAGAGCTGCAGTGGTAAAGTTCGAGTTTTTCAAGAAGAATGTTGTGATTTACCATATCAAATGCTTTAGAGAGGTCAAGTAGGACAGTTCCAACAATGGTGTGATTATTAATTGCTGATAACCAGTCATCTACGATTGAAGCTAAAGCAGTTTTACAAGAATGGTTTGTACGAAATCCAGACTGGTTGATATGAAGTAGTTTATGTTGTTCAACATAAGCACGAAGATGAAAGGCAATATGTTTTTCAAGAATCTTTGAAATGACAGGGAGAATAGATATTGGTCTGAAATTGTTAACCTCTTGAGTTGATCCTTTCTTGTGGATAGGCATAATCTTTGCATTCTTGAAGTTTGCAGGAAATGCCCTTTTCGTATACTAAGATTGAATATGTGAGACAGAGGTTTGGCAATAATTTCTGCACTTAATTGCAAGATACGAGGCCCAAGTTCGACAAGGCTAGTAGACTTCTTGATATCCAGTTTTTTTTAACTGTTTGAGAATAGAGTCCTCAGATATGTCAGGAATGGTATATTTCGTGTCCGGAGTTAATTTTTCAGAGGTGAAGTTTTGTATTGATTCAGCATACTTTTTGTTAAGTGAATCTTGTGGTTGAATACATTTGCAAAATGTTTGTTGAGGAACTCAGCTGCTTCTTGATTGTTAGTGATTGGATTGTTTTCGTAGTCATTGATATGAGTGTTGTTATGCACTATAGATCTACCAGAAAGAAGTTTCAAATTTGACCACATAGATTTTGGATTAGAGTTATTTAGATTATTTTTATCAAAACCGTTTCTGTTCGTTATGTTAAACGTTATTTGAATAGATGATTAGTTACTTGATGAATAACAAGACAATGTTAGCACGATTGGGAAACTCTCTTTAATTATTATATTTGATATGTCCATACAAATCATACTTAAATCTTTTCGATTTCGTTTCAAATATCTTGTCCTATAGCTTACGAACAAGGGCACAGCATCCATACTGTTCTTTCTTACAGATTGTGTTCTACAGTTTCGCTGTGGTAGGGATGGAGATTTTCTCAAACAAAATACAATTCCGTGCATTTGATGCAACCAACCAGTCGAATCTAAACTGTAACAATGCGGCGCTAAATGGAAGCACGTTCGCCGAGTACCGTTACTGCGGTATCAACTTTAATGACGTCATCAGTTCTTTCGTTGTCCTGGCTTCATTACTGATTGGCAACAACTGGCATGATATCCTTTTCGCCATTTTACAACTTTTATTACTAATGTGACATTGTGTTTAATCTTATTCTGAATAAGGGGATAAAATGTTTGCTATTTTAACCATGTTTTGTTCAGTCCTCCAAACAATTTATATGGAATTAAAACAAAGAAGCTGTACATACAATATGTCTTTTTACAATCCACTCTACTTAGATTATATTTTACCTTAACCTATCTCACTGATCTGTGAAGGATTTGTACTTGTCACTGGAGAGCCAGCCAAAGTCTACTTCATGAGTTTCCATCTCTGTGTAGCCGTTGTTGTAATGAAGTAAGCCTAAAATGTATTCATTGATAATGTTTTACAAACATGGTGCTATGTTTTATATAACATTTTAATGTGTTTGATCTTTCATTTATGAGAAGAATATAAAGCAGGTCAAGTGAATTTCCAGTCACTCGGTTCATAACAATGGTCAGAAAGAAATATTGCAACTAAATAGTAAAAAAATGTTTATATGACAGTAAAAAATAAATACAATAGACCATATGGTAAATCTAACAATGTGAACCAAGTTCTCTAGCGGGAAGTATTTTACTTGATGTTAGCGAAAACAAAACCCTTGATGCTAAAATAAACATTTTCACATAGTTACATGACCATAGTTAAAATGTTTTGAGGTTTATGCGATAAGATACGACATAAAATAACTCTAAATATTTAAGTTACGTTTGATAGAATAATCGACATTATTATGTTTTTTATACCTTTTCAGCATTGTGACGGCGTTTATTTTGGATATGTTTATGTATGAATATACGTTCTCAAAGAAGGGAAACATTGACACGAAGGTAGAAATGACAATCAAAAATCTACAACTTGGTATTGATGACGAAACGTTAGTACGACTTTAATTTGTGTTTGTTTTAGTAGATTTATTTAATATGTAAACCAAACATGCTTACTTAAGTTGCAGATTTCATTTTGATTGGTTTGTCTTACAATTTGACTAAGTCACCTTACATTTGACTTCAAAACTTGGACACAAACACTTATGAATAGTACCATTATTCTAAGACAGTAAAGATAATGAGGACATCTCAAGACAAAAAATCCAATTCAAAACCTCTTGGTTTATTCGCAATATGCTTAAAAAGCTTAGTCACTCATGCGAATTTATAATAAACCAATATTTTATCTTACATAGTGGTATGGATATAGCGAAGGAAGATAAAGCCAACAAGAAGGCTGCCAGTGAGGTAGAGGGAAGCATGTTTCATACAAAGAGTATGTTTAGAAGACTGACCATGAAACAGAGAACAGATCTGAAACCTAACCTTTCACGATATGATGGTATCAGGTTCCATATCAAAAAGAGAGGTAAGGTCAACATTACTGACAATACAATTCACACAAAATTAAATTTCAAAATGACATACACAAAAAGTATGAGAAAATCCGACAGGGAAGGTAGCACTCATCCCAACCAGCCGAGCACAGAAATCAGAATCACCACGACACAACTACCCTGAGCAGTGCCCACAGACACCCCATGCCAAAACGGCGACCAAGCGAGGCACAACAATCCCGGGACGTGACCTATATTAAAACACTAAGGACAGTGACCTAACGTTATGCGACCTAAAGAGGCACAACTACGACTTGACCTAGTTAAAATATGGGCAAGGCAGGCATCCTACACAGCATGAATATGGCCGCATACGCTCTTCATAAATGCAATATATTTGTTATATGAATTCCGACTACGTGTATAACACATCCTTTGGCAAATAGACATTAAGTTCATTGCTGACTCTCCCGCATTGTAAATTAAATACATTTATTTACACGAAGCTCAGTGTAAGCCTACATAATTTGATTAATCTAAGATGTATGCTAAGAACAGAACAGCTGGAAAACATTCCAGTATTAAATACATAAATGTGCATCAATTGTTCTTCAACCACGAATTACCAGTTAACCACGAACCACAATCCAATAAGTGTCAGATAAAACAGACAAAGTGACACGCTGAGGGTTACTATCTCATTAACTGAACTATAAGAATATGACTTAAGGCATAGGATAATAAACATGAAACCACCAAACTAGGTAAAAAGCTAGCAGTTTTATTTGACAATTTTATGTACATAGCAAAAGAAAGGTGTTTCGTGAATGATAATCGAGTTGTGGCAAAAACAATTTATTGACGATATGCAAATTGTGTTATCGACAGAGGTGACATTGGAAGAGCTAACGCCAGTAAGTAAGTAAGTGACATGAAAAGTATTAGTATTATTACATAGTGTTTCAAATAATCTTGCTCTTTCAGGTTGGACAAAAACTGAATTATTACTTCAACAACTGTTTGAACTGGAAGAGGATGATGTTAACGATGCCGAGCATGATTACATGAAGATACGGATGTTGAGTCTGACGTAGAACATACCAGTATTACCGTGTCAGTTCTAGTTGTAGATATTGTACATGTATACCAAGTATATAGTGATATATGACCTCTAATGACGCCTTTAAAACTCTTTCTACATTCGTGACATTAAATTCCTCGTCACCATTTATTCATTAATGTTTCAATATTATTACAATTATTATGATTAACGTCTTGTGATCAACCTCTCGTGTCTTACATTATTTCGCTATGAACCTCTCCCTAACTGTTATTGTATAAGAATGATAATCTTACAAACATTTTCACAATGACAAATCAATTTAGAGAAATTTAAACTTCGTTTTGTAGCTTTCGATTTCATGATTTTATTGAAGAAAGTTTATGGAAATTGTCCAAAGTGGATTCGTACATTACTCGAGATTTCATGATTGTATTTTTTGCAATTCATTGATTTCCTAATTATTTCCTAATTCGTACAGTATCATCTCCACCTATCTTATCTCATTGTTGCATATGAAGCAATCATAGCTTTAAAAGGATAAAGTGGTATCAATAGCGATCCTGTTTAATTAGAACTTGATTGTTACACATCGTTAGTGACTTCCCAGGAGAATACATCCGGGAATCACCGGAAGCGATTTTAATGAAGAGTTAAAATGACGAACGTTATTGGATGACTTGTACTTGTATTTGTTCATAAAATGCTTGGTATATTTTGTAAAAGTGTAACAACAAGGTTTGGTTAATCTGACCTTCGTTTCTCTGTGATTTGATATGAAGTGATGCGACCACTAAAACAATTGTGATGAATTTAAATACTTTGTATTATTTGTGCTTGGAATGAAGTCCAACAGTTCACGTATACAGCTATTTTATATTTGTAAAGGTATTGTGAGTGTTCAGTTCAAGCTTGGTGTATTTGTATTATTTGTATTATTTGTATTAAAGATGCTATGTCATACGTGATAGGCTTGGTACACCAGGAATCATTGGCACAAGTAGACAATTATTATTTGGTGTTACTGTAAAATGTTTAATAATCGTCATTGGAGGAGCTTAAATGCATTGGGTCTTACATTCGCGGACTTTTAAAAAGCAGTCACGCGTGTATCGATGCTATAAATGTAGATGTTAAAGAATCGAACAGCTTATTATGGAAAGACGAGGTACATAATGTATACCGCTCGGATTCTTTGTAAAATCCATATTCTTTATAGGTATTGCTGTCCCTTCAGCTTAACACAGACATCCATTGGAAGTAAGTGCTTGCCTTACTGAACGGTCAAACTAATGACAAGTTGAAAAGCGTTTATGATAAACAAAGATAAACATATTTTGTATGTACATGTGGAACAACAAATGGAAGTTTTTGTAGCTTAATTACCACGCGTATTTGTTTGTTTTTATTACATACTTGTGCATTTTTATATGTTTTATACGCTGTTTTTATTATGTATACTCAGTTTTGGCTATATCTTTGTTACCTTAATGAAACGTCTTATATCCCTGTTACAACGCTATAACGCATCATAACAACGTATGGTATACACTTGATAATCAAATTACAAACCATAACCAACGTGTTCGTACGTTGACGAATGCTTAAAATTACGTTCGACATGCGTTGTTGTAATATACGTTGTAGTGTGACGGTCACATTAAGGTTATACATACTGTACATGCTAATTGTAGTTTAGGTTGGTATGATACTACCGAGGTGTGATAAGGTGTGATAATGCATCAGCAAATGTATTGTCCGCCCGGATGGGACTTTCGACCCAGGGAAAGATATATTTTATTTTTATGTCTAAATCCCCATAATGGTGACAATGCTTACTGTCTATATACTTGGGCCTCGGACAAGCAATCACGTAGTAATTTCCGGATATTTGAACAGGACAAAAGTCTTTTCCCCGGGACTCGGAGTCGATAAGGTTGTCAAAATTCGCCTGTTGGGATATTCGACTGTTTAATAACCCCTGTATCCCCGAGCCTCATACTGACTTGTGCATAAGGTTTGTGTATACCTCTCACATACTGGGTCAAATTCGTTATCAGGAAACATATTTTATACTACACTACTGTTTTACACTTTTGTAAATATATTTTATAATGTTACTCGATCAATTACTGTTAATTCTTTGAAAATAAACATCTATAAACAAGTATGTATTGTTGTATAAACTTAAAAAAAGATATGAGAAAATCGTACTGGGAAGGCTTCACTCAACTTACCAGCCGAATATAGAAAACAGCAACAACAAACATAAGAAGATTACACGGAGTAATGCCCTTACATAACCTTACGAAAACAATCTTTAAAAGCCGAAGTCATCGCTGTAAAACTCAGCATGACCTAGTTTAAAAACGAAATATCAAACACCAGTGACCTTAAGTGACCGAATGCAACGCCTAGTTCCCCAAGTCCGCGCTATAAAAGATCAGGATAACAAAGTTTACCAAAGAATATGCCACAATGGATACCCCATGTTAACCAAATGAGTCGTTACTTCGTCTGGACCTGGTAACCAAACACTTGACCCCAAACCCCTAAATCCAGCGACAAAACAATGCCTGCCATCTACCAGAGTGCAAAAACAATACCTATTGTCACCTCCAGTGACCTAAAAAATATAACAGGAAGACGTCCCTAAACTCACGTTTCTCGGAAGTATAGTCAAAAGACAGGAGGCACTGATGAGGTGGCTAAAACGAGGACTTGCAAAGCCAGACACACTTTTGTTATTTTGAAGCCCATTTGGAATACCAGGATAATCCATCTGAAACGAAACATAGAATCTCCAATTTCAATTTCAAGACGGTTCTCCTTTACGGATCCGAGATCTGTTCCGATGATTATAAACATTGGAGTACGGACGCCATGCTCCAACTCATACCCCGTACTCCAATTGGAGCATTTCTTAGTTACAAAAACTGCTGTAGTATTACTGAAGGGAAACATATGATATGGGGGCTCATTTTCTTAATTGGATCATTTGCTACAAGTTGACGTTGGTTTTGATACAAAATTCTAAAAAACTGTTTTTCAAGTTGGAGCATGGAGTTTGAGTATGAGAATGAGAAATGTTTATAATCACCGGGCCAGACCTCATACAACTGCCTTCGACAGATTCTAAGCATATGATGGTCAAAAATAATATTAAAGTAAGAGTTATTTGATATTTGATCTGCCTATTTTCCTGTTATCTTGTGAAGGAAAATAGGCAGATCAAATATCAAATGAAGAAGAACCCCCAACGCAGTACTACAAATATCCAAGATGTCGTGGAGAGAGGCCAAGCAGACTGCACAAGAAAGTGTCCAGTGGCGAGCTGTGGTTACGGCCATTTGTCCAAGTCAACATTAATCATTTACATTATACGAGATTCATCGATTATATTTATCAACATTCATCGCTTACATCCGGTAAGAATGTCCCCACTGGAAAACGTCCCCAGCACTTCTTTAAAAGACATGAACGTTCACACTTCACTGTTATAACAACTTCATTTAAAGATTACAGGAACAATGCAAGCTTTGTCTGTGAGGCAGCACCTTGAAGCACCGGAAGCGACATAATCAATAGCGATGAACCAATTTTGTATACAATCTCCGAAAGTTACATCAATGTTATTATTCGGATAAAAAACACCTAATTGACAATATGGACACTATAATTGTCAAATCAGATTACATCATCAACATATCCGACAGGAAAATTAGACCAGACGTGACATCACCGATACAACAATGGGACATACATGGGTTGTCCCAGAATACCGTATAATCCTGTAATAACTTAAAAACTACCAAGTACTGTATGCCCAAATTATATTCTACTTTTAGAGAATTTATTTCTTGACATACTAGCCAAGTTTCATGATAAATCTTCCAAAAACATTCAAAGTGTCAAAGTGACGAGTACCAGGTGATGCTTTACGGCCCACAGAACGTCAACGTCAACACTTGCCAACGACGTCACGCTACCTCAGTTTTCCAAAGAACTCTCATTCGAGGACTTTACATTTTAAAATATATTCGCCGAAATTGTTATCAACTCTTTGAAAGTGTATTTTTTACATACTGTCAAAAATTCTTGAAATGTTTTTCAAAATGTACAGATTGAGCTGTCATTCTGTGCGAATAGTGTAGGAAGCGATCTCACGTAAGTTTTTGTTTTGATCTGTCCGACTGATGACTTTTGTTCCGCTTCCTTTTTGTGCCTAACAAAACGTCGGGGAATTTTTAAAACAACTGCTGAATTACTCTGATGTATTGTGCTGTGGATTTAACATAATTTATCGTTCCTCCAGATACTATTGTATGTTATATACGGTATAACACAATGCTTAAGAAATGGCAGTCACTGCGTAACGTCGTCTGACGTAGTGATTGTTTTATATTGTTACGCTAACTCCGTTGCTACATTACTTCATTAACCCATCAAATATGACATCATCACTATATATCGTTGTATAATGAAAGCGCCGATGGCACTGGAAGAACAGGGATTGTTCCCGACGTCAGAAAAATATTTGTCCAGTCACAAAGCATATGAGGACATATGCCACCCCAACGCCATATGTATGTTCCAGCATCTAGTTAATACATTATAACCTCTACTGCCTATACTACTCGCAGTATTTAAACGTTGACCGGATGGTAACCTAACTTACGTAACATAATACAGTCGCTGTCTCGATATATTTACCAAGCTTCCTGCAATAAAGTGCTAAGTCATAATGCAACATTATAAACACTGTCTCGGCTAAAGATTAGGCGATAAAGTCTGAAGTCATCCCGCGGAATGCGCAATTGGAGCTATTTTTAGCTCGTAATCATGTCTAGTGTATTTTTAACGCTAACACAGAACAGGGTTAAGCACCATTTTCAAAAACTCGCCAAAAGATACCAATTATTCCTATGTATTTATTTGGCGTGATGTGGCTTAAACTACTAAGTATTATTGTCATTAAATACTTAAATTCATTTATGTGTACATATTTGTTTTGTGCTGGACCGTATACCGTAACCATGGGTTACATATACATCCGTTTATCGAATGCGACGTATACTGGTATAAAATAATTTGAATAAATACACTAAGTCTTGCTTTAGTTGTATATAGAAATGTCCATGCAAAATTGTACAACTATATGATTATGTTGGAGTAAATAAATCAAGAATTATATGCTATTCTGGGACAACCCTCGTATACATCGGAAATGACATCATCAATATCATATTGGTCATAAATTGATCGTGTGATCGACTACCTACACAATTTTGAAGGAACGAAAGATCACAAGTAGACATAATTCGGGTACATAAATAAAATGTTTTCAAATTATCCATATGAACGAATATGTTCTATAAAACAGTATTAAAATGTGATTAATGCATGCAAATTAAAAGCGATGTCATTTTTTCATTTGATTACAGATACGAACTACTTTAATTCAATAGCTCTTTTCAGTCGTTGTAATTTACTGGTTTTGAATACATCGCTCAGTCGTTCATTTTAGGATCGTCGATGGAGTAAATCAAATGTACAAATAGCTAGGTAAATATAATATACGAATGTTTCACTCCTTACCCCGCGCCATACTAAATAGAAACCAAGTACAAACAGGATTTTTTTAAGTGTTATGAATGCTCATTTGTCAGTTCGATATGATT
The DNA here is from genome assembly GCA_963678985.1 of Spisula subtruncata. Taxonomy (NCBI): domain Eukaryota; kingdom Metazoa; phylum Mollusca; class Bivalvia; order Venerida; family Mactridae; genus Spisula; species Spisula subtruncata. Next base: position 54,375,188 of record OY787661.1, on the reverse strand, counting down.
CGCAACAAAAACATGGAAAAACTTCAAGTCATGCCAAATCAAACTTGTTAACCTTTCTGGACAAACACTCTATGGATTAAGTATTCCGACATTTTTAAATAATGTTTGATTTTATTTATATAAGATTCAGAATTCATTTAGAATTTATATGAACACAAACGTGAAATATTCGATTCATAATTAGTTCGCGATATTGGGACACTTTATTAAAAATACAAACCTGGCAGAGTAGAGTTACTTCAAATGCAAACGATATAATTAAATAAATTGTGCTGGAATTCACAAAATCGGATTTTATAAAACTGTTTATTAATCAAAATGGTAAGAAAATAAATAATACTTGTATTTGATTTTTTAAGTTCGTACATTGAGTGAAATTTAAGAGTAAATATTTTATACAGAAAACAAAGTGTTAAGTATTATGATTATAAGTATATTTTAAACTGAATTTATTGTTCTATTTTTCTGTGTTTGTTTTATATTGGTTTGCAAATTGTCAATCAATACTAGAATGTAATTAGAAAAACAATTTACTTAAATAAACGCATCTTTGTACATAAGCTTTATCAAGTTACTCATTCTTCCTTCATATAAAAATTTCATACACCAAATGATCAAATAATTTAAAAACATAAATAAATCAACCAGGAAAAATATTGAAAAAAATTGTCACGAAAATTGGACAAAACTATTGTGCTAGAATTTAAACTGAACGCGAAGTGCGACTTAACTTAAAATACGTTGTAATAATATTTTCATATTTAGAACAAATCAGATATGTTTGACTATTATATTTTTCAGACTGATTTAGGCAGAGAAGGTAAGTGTTACTCCGATACTTATTACATAGATATTACTACTAGTAAAAGGTTAGTGACGTGGAAGAGTAAGTCTATTTGACAAGGATTAGGAATTTGACAGGTGAGCCGATGGCATCGTAAACGCATATTGACGCATCAAAGATAAATAGTTTAATACCTATAAAAAGGTTGCAGGTCAAAGACATGGAACGAACCTGGTTAAACATGCCATTGTAGAATACAGCACAACAGGCAAATATATGTATACGACTATTCATAATGAACAGATATACAAACAATATAATAAAATTATGAAAAAAGAGAAAAGTTTTTAAACGTTTTCATCTGGGATACATTTGTATCAAAATGTTAACTGCGTACACACGTTAAACCAGCTATTGTGTTTAGGTCAATATTTGTATAATCTTATTCGATATTATAAGGTTTTACGAGAGTCGGATGTTCCTTTACTTACACTCGAGTTTAGATAGTATTCATGCACTGCTAGCATGTTTACTCTTCTCTTACCCTCATCATTTCCTGATTTAAGTTTCAATTTCAATTATTGGCGAACTCATATTTAATGCATTTCACGAATTCCGAGTATCAATGGCAAAGTACCAATCGACCGATATACATATATCACAAGAAAGAATAGTTTAAACATAACAACAATGAAAATGAACAACTACTAAAACACCTCAACGCAAATTGTATCTGTATTTCTCTGGATATACTAAACATTAGTCTGGTTCCCGTTCCAAAATCTTACAGTACTTTGGATCTGGTAGCATCTTATTAATCGATATCGCCAGAGGTCATATCAAAATGGTGGATGTATCTTGAATCCGACTAACTAAAAATATGAAGTCGATTTAATCAACTAAACTTATTTTTCCAACATGAATTTAAGCAAAACAGCGAAAGGTTAAGGTGAACAGTTCTAATTTTAAAGTACGTTATATTTGCTACTGTTAAAGCATGGTCACTATTTGTTTAATGATATGCCAACCCAAACAAAACAAATACTATGATATTAGCAGAACAAATATGATAGAGAAATGACAACAATCGGTGAGAAACAAATATATGTTCATATCGTAGGTTCATAAAGGAATAAAGTAAACTATCATAAGCTACTGTACGGAAACGATTTACATTTTAATGACCACAAAGTAAACTTCGTGTATACATTGTACTTTTATGCCGTTCAATTGGTTCGTTTATTTTTACGAGTGTTGTCCAAATGCAAACACTTTTCTAATTGGTTTGTTATTATCGCTTTCTGTCGTGAATGTTCAAGTTCTTATATTCATATATTCATAGGTAGTAGGTTTTATATGGTCAAAAATGTAAGCGCCTTGACTTAGTTTAGTTAATGTTTATCACTCTCGACAATTGTTTCTAGTGGTATCCGTCACGACGATGGCATGTCAGAAGTGAAGGTAGTGCCAGGAAGGACTTTGAACCATTGGTGTCATTTAAGTTTGTATTTCGTATGACTCCTCCGCACTGAAAAAGGACATGTTATCTCGAACAAGTAACCGAGTGTAAAGGGGGTAGCGGATGATGTCGGTATTTGATGGTTGGGCCAATGTTGAAACGACAGAAATTGTCTAACTAACCAATTCTCTTTATAAAATCGGACAGGGAAAATAGCACTCAACATAAACAACGCACATGCAAAAATACAGATAACAAGCACATTTTACGAGGACACTTACAAATGCAAAAAATGAAACTGAATAGTTACAAAAAAGTAATGCATTAGATGCAAACGTTCAAAAGCAGAACAAGTCTTGGCGAATCAACAAGAAAAGTAAACGCATTGGTTCTTATCATTCAAACGCATTACTTACTTCAATAAAATTGGTACATTTAGTTTATACTTTTAATCAAAATTCACTCAGCGTATTTGTGTCTTTTTAATGCTGATAAATGTCTGAATTTTTAAGGATAATTCACGTTTAATTTTACATAAAAAATTATTCAAATCTTACGGTAAACATAAGTAAATAACATCGACATTGATGTGTTTTATTGAATTAATCGAAATGTTTCTAACTTGTTTACCATATGAAATAAATTATCCGGCATTTAGATTAAAGGCGATCATGTAATCGATAGTAAAGCGATAATTACCTGACAAATGTAACTTGTTTAACATTTAAAAAATATCAATATTCTTGCACCAAGTTACCTCATCGTAGTTTTCGTTCAATAAAACTTTGGTATCGCCATCTTCGCATTATTGCATCGTGTATTCGCGTCCTTCGTGTCTTCGTATCACTGCATCGCAGACTTGCATATTTTCATCCCCTCGATTTCCAATTTTATTCTACTTTTAAATCGTCCAGTCGTATGCCTACCTTTGCGTCGTCCGATATGTCTTAGAATTGGCCCATTTGAAGTTAGCATGTTCTCATCTTTCTCTCGCAACCTCTCATTTTGCCTTTGTATCGCACCATTTTCTTCTGCATTGTCCTATCTGTCTCTGTGGGTGTATCTACATCGTTTATGCACCAGTCAGTTGTATCCACGGGCCGATCGTCACCTCCCAAATGACTATTGTGTTGTCAAACCCCCACCCTTCCACAGCCCTGCATGGACAGCTGGTGGTAAAATCTCCGGTATTTCCCGCGATCCCTGACCACTTAATATTGTCCCCGGGGTATTAGATCGGAGCCAAAAATCCCCGATATTTCCCCGGCAGTGCGTGGAAGCTTGAAGGTAAAACAACGACCATTGCCCAGGTTGTCCCCTTCGATCCCCTGACAGAGGATGTGGATGCAACTGACCGGTGCATTATTCACACCGTTCCATCGTAATGTCACTACAGTAAGGCAATAAATGCGAAACGATGCAATTAGGAAGTATGATTCAAATAGTTTAAATTCTTTCGTAGAAGTAAACCCTACGTCTAATGTATATTTTGTTTCAAAAAATGATTGATGGTTTAATTAAGCTTGTTTTGTTGATATAAAATAGGGTTGAATGAGGTAATTGTGTTGGAGATACTTATGTTTGTTTACTTGGGTTAGGTACGTACATGAATAATTGGTGAACTACTCAAAGGTTTCTAGACGAATACGGATAGGAGATGAAAAAACTCAATGATGAAAACATTGACAGAGCGTAATTCATTTCTGATTCGTATATCGACCAGCCAAACTAAACACAACTATTTATAAACCTAGCATGAAACGCCTAAAAACAGCAGTAAAGGGTAAATGCATTCAGCTGCATACATTGCACAATGCTAAAAGCAAACACAAAACAAAATTAATGAATGCTCCTCTTGCCATGATATAACCTAGCATCCAAAAGACTACATCCATTACTCTTCACTTGTAAATATTTATGAACTAACCTAATGGGATGTACGATTCTGATAGATGAGAAATAATGAATGCGAAGAGAAAATAAACGCGGCTATATTGGCCCTGGTCAAAATGACGAATACTGAGAAATTACGACTTTCAATTGAATATGTAAGATGAAAAATCCGCTATAAACGACTCTGGAGTTGGGATTTTAAAACATCATTTGATGCCAATGATGTGTATGTTTTTTCATAATTATCAACTTTAAAACGGTGGTAAATGCTTGCATTCAACTCGTGTAAAAGGTGGCCGACCAATTACACGAACCGAATGCCTAATGGACACATCAAAGGAGAAACTATCCTTGGGAGTCTTTAAAACTGGTCTTCTTATTTTGGGTTGATTCCTATGTTGAGGTTGATTAAAGAGTAAAACTGTAAAACAAGTCATTGGACATTTTGTGTTCCCAATACGTTGTGAGCTTGGTCTTATAGTTTTGCTTTGGCTTAACTGTATGAGACTTTGTAATACATGTTTCAGAGTGGAAGCAGAAGTTCAGTCACTTTGACCGAGATCAGGATGGATACATTCCTTGTGATGAATTAGAACGTGTTCTGCAGTATGTGGGATTTAATCCAACGCCTGATGAGCTAAAAGTGTTCAAGAAAAAAGTAGATAAAAATGGTAAGGTTATTGTACTCATATCTTTGAAACAATGCGTTATGTAAGGTCACAAACCACTAAATAAATTTGTTCTTTAGCTCAATGTAAAGTTACAATAGTCAGTCCCAGGTTGATACATGTTAAAGTCTATGACCAGGTGGCAGACATATATCAATGAAAAGAAGGGGCTACCAGCTTTAAGAAAATACAAAAAAACAGGGGGTCACGTATCATATAAGAAAACTTTTGTCCGTCCAACGCGGTGAACATATTTTTACAGGCGCGCGGACCGGTTTTACCCTACCCTACTTTCGCTTTGGTATTTTGGCCAAAATCTCAAAATATGTAAAATAAAACAGTTTCAATACATCACATACATGTATACAAAGCATGTAAACCCAATTAGATGATTCCAGTTCCACCTTGTCAAAGCATACTACCATTTAAACACAATCACAAGTTTATTTAGGTACTATTTGAGCTGGTTCGTGGAGGCATTTATTGGTTTGTAACCTGTAAGGTTTCAATTTCACTTTTGCTAGTTACTGTATTACCTTATATTCAGTAAAGTCTTTCCATCTCACTTTATATTGATATAGAAAATAATTTTATGATATACATTAATTACATATGAACGATTATGATGTTCAGTGGTAAAGATGTATATTTGTTGTAAAAAAAAATGCATTTCTTTTTCTTGCAGATGATGATGGTGTTGATTTCGAGGAATTCTTTAATTTTGTGAAGTCACTGAAAGATCCAGCCGGTGAATTGATTGCAGCTTTTAAGAAGTATGACAGAAATAATGATGGTTTTATAGACAAAAACGAATTTAAAGGTACAACTTGTATTATTCATATAACTGCTCTAACGTTGGTAACCCTGACGTGTTTGTGTTAAACACTTATTCTTTTCTAAATAAATGTATGAGGTTACAAGATTTCAATTCTTTAAGAATTGTGATGAAAAATATCAATTTATAAATTATTTGTTTGCGATGCCTTAATCATTCAAAAAAAAGAAACATCAAAATACTAGTACACATCATCCGCAACAAATAACCCTAAAGTAAAACAGGAGTAAAACATCAGTTATAGAATAGACCTTCTGAACCTTAGAACATATTTAATTATTGCGTTATTTCTAAAATTGAATGTGAAACAATTGGTCTGGATTTTGAGGTGCTAATGTGGTGAAGTTTTGCCATTGACCCGATATTACTATTGTGCAACGTCACAAATATTTGAATATATTTTATTGTAGCAATAATAACGAGTGGTAACTTTGATGAATGTGACGTAGATGACCTGTTCAAACTTGTAGATGAGAACCATGATGGCAAGATAGATTATGCAGGTTAGAATATTTTGATTCCTCCCAACTTTTATAATTATATCAAACATGTCCGAAGCAATACAATAAATTGTAAAGATGTCTATAAACTGTAAAGGTTCGTGTCCTTGAAAGTTGATAGTCAGGAGATTTTGACCTCCTTACATCATTACGGCAACCAGATCTTTGAAACACACTACATGATATTATAGATGATTGTGAGACACGAACAGTCTGAAGCAGCCATATATGTTGTATACACATTGTACATTTACCCAATGCATTATTAAGGGCACAAACAAGGCTAAGAGTGTAAAGGGAGCACGACATATTTTGGCCTAAATGTAAAATACGTCATCAGTCATACCGGCTATTTTTTTCGTTTTCAGAATTCGTGGCGATATTTACGCAGGAGTGATAAAATGAATGTTACAGAAGAACCGAGCTTGAATCTTGAATCAAAGAGAACAAGTTATCATCACTGATAATGATAACGAAGGATACCATTTACAATTATAGTCACCGTGTACGACGTGCCTTTAAATTACATTTTGTGAACGATTCACTTTCTGGTGCTGGGTTTATGTTTATTGTGCCTGTGTAAATATGTATGTGTTAAACGAGTATGTTTTATGTGACATATGGCAAAAGATACTATGCCTTTGTTTAAAACTTGTTTAATGTCCCATTTGTGCCTCCGTAGCTAAGTGGTTAGTGCGCTTGCCGACATGGGTTCAAATCCTGGTGGAGGCACATGTATATGCCTGCCATATTTCAGCATAATTCTGATCGATAAATAAAGGCCATGATCGGCATTGTAAATAAGTACATATTGTGCAAATGTATCATATGTCTCTAGCATACTTTGCCAACGCCACTTATTTTGTTGTTGTAGTTTTTCAAGTGAATTCGTTTCAGGTGTTATGTTCGTTTACTTATAAGTAGACAATGTGTGATTGCGTCTTTCTGTATCATTTTATATGTACATATACATATCATATATATCATATGTGATTATATGTAGCTACCTTGATTAAGCAACATATTCTAAGATAGCCAGCCTGTCTTTGATTAAATTCCATTAAATTATATAAAATATACACGTAGAGCTTTACCTGTGTTTAAAAAGCCACGTTTATAGTTCTATTAGGTGAATCTCTAGATTGTCTGCTAAAGACTGCAACGCATATCAATAATTGCATATAAATCAAGTTTGACTTATAGATATGTGTCTTCATGTGAATTTAAATGTTTATTGCATTGTTTACATATTTTGATGTATCATATGAGTCACATATAGTCTATATTTTGTATCATGACAAATGTATGTATAATCACGGTTATGTTTTGAGTGTAAATACAGTACATGCAATATAAATTATATAAGCATCGTTTTTATCGAATGCTCATTTCAATCTAATTTCAATTGTATGCAAATATTATGAAACTAGATCCATCCTCTTGCACTTTGCCAGCGTACATGTTGGCAATAAAAATGTTACAAAATAACACATTGATATATAAAATACCTTTACAAAAGAAAAGACGGGGACACTTCGGGAATCGGACACCACATAAGGGTCAACCAATGGAACAGGATATTCATGGAAGCAGGGAGATTTCAAAACACTTTGGTGACAAAAAAGGAAATAACAATATAGGAATACTGATCCTAATATTCCTCTTGTAAACCAGATTTAAGAGCGAAATAAAATAAGTATTACATTAACACAATGCTTTAACGTTTTGGGATTTGATTATAGACAAATCAATGCTGAATACTTGTTTCAGGATAAATGCTTCTAGCATTCATTGTTGATAAGCTGACATCCTAACCAACAAACAATGTACCCAATGAGCAGAATGAGTCCTTGCTTTATCACGAAGTTGGCCTAAGACATGTATATGGATGATAGTTTTATAATTATGTATTCTTCAAATGCTAGTACATGTATACAGCAAAATATATTTAGTCCGATTAGACATCAAAATCACGTTGATATAATTATGTCAAATGCTTCGTACGTGCGACGGATGGATGGTGTATATTTTTTACTCAGGTGCAATATAAACTTGGCAATTCAGAGTACATGAAAAGATTATTAGTAATAGTGCATATATGGCGTAACCAAACGAATACAAACAAACGTGACTTCGAATAAATAAAAAACAATCGAGATAATTCTTTAGTATGCTAGACCGCAAAGACAGTTTCAATGCTTATCACACGTTTCAGTTTTGCTTTTTATGCTATATTATCATTACATTTTTTTTATTCGGTGAAGCTATGGTGTATTTTACAAAACCAGATGGCCCAAGTGTTCGTGACATTTTCGTCAATTTTGTATTCGATTTATCATGAATGGTGCATGGAATATTTGCGTTATTTGAAAGCGTTTCATTATGTAGCAGGCATATCAGTACTGTTAAGAAGACTTGGATACCTTGTTTTCAAGTACCATTTTGTGTTGTACTAGACAATGAGAGGAATTACGTGGAATGTAGCTGGAGTATTGGCCATTTTGTCGGGTGAGTTTATCATTTTGCAAGCAAAGGCTAAATTGGCCGTGGCACTCGGTGCTTATACTTATTTATTAATACTTCATGTACGTACTAAAGATTGCATTTTGTAAGCACTGAAATCAACAATACAAACGTTGAATAGTGGCATTTGTTAAATCCTTGATTCAATTTCGATTATCGATGAACTCGAACTCGACAATGTCGTACTAGTATCCAAGGAATAAATCTACATAACATTAAATAATGAACTGTTCCATTATGCTTTTGTTTACGTCCAAACAGAAATAAATAAATATAAGAGACATAATGGATAATGCCCTCCCTTATTTTAAAGATGACTGACAACTAACCGGTCATATAAAAATCCCATTGGATATTACATGTAATTTTACGAGGTCATAAATTTTGCTTTAAGTTTGTAATGGAGCGAGGAACTATGCTGATTATGACCATGGTTATACAGACGCTTTGGAGGAACCAAGCTACGTGATGTAAGTACCTGGAATGTATGTTGGGACAGTAGCTACGGTAGGGGTTAGGAGTTAATATACTACAAGTTTGCTTGAAGCAAGCTTTTTTTTGGAGGGCTACGACTGGTATGTTCTGTCAGCCTCTTGTGTGAGTGGCTATAATAGTAATAATAACTTTATTTAACGAAGGTTATACATATTAAGTTAATACATTTCATGCATAAACTTATTTACAACATGGCCTTCTTATTTACATAATATAAACACAAATCAGTAAAATTAAAAAAAAAATACAAATCATTAAAAAAAATTACATGTACACCCGACAAACACTATGAAAAACATACATACAAATAATAATATCTCTTTCAATTTGATAGGAACATATTGATCATTTAAACATTCAAATTTACAATAGTATTTACAATAGTATGGCATAAAAAGGTGGCATTTAAAGAACACTTTTTATTGAATGAGGTTAGGTTTGCATCTGTAAAATAGCAAGTGTCTTTTAAATTTTTGAATTCCTTTAAACGAGCCACACTTCTAATATCCATTCGAATCGTATTCCATATGTGTGTGCTAGCATAGCTAAATATGTCTTTAAGATGTTTGGCTTTAGCTTTCAAATGAACAAGATCATTTCGTGCAACAGAACGGATATTATAATTAGTGTTATTTGAAAAAACTATTCTTTCTGACAAATATGTTGGCACTAACTTGTGTTTGAATTTATATACCATTAATCCTATGTGCTAAACACATCGCTTTTCAAATGTCAGCCAATTTAATTCTTGAGAAAGTTCTTTTGACCCTGATTTTACTGGTTCGTTCATTATTATTCTTGTGGGTTTCTTTTGTAGTTTAGACATTTTGTTTAGATCAGCTTTTGAATGTACGCCTTTACCCCACACAGTACAACAGTATCAAACGATGACATAATGTATGCATTGTAAAAAAATTTCGAATGTCACAGTACAAATAATAATTATATACTATGTCTCAAGAGTGACAATCAAAGTTTAGAATTTAGGTTACAACATACTTTGGTAATTTGATAACTCCAAGACAAAGTGTTGTCAATGTATACGCCAATAATTTTTTTAATTGAATCATTTTCGAATAAAACCCCTGTGACTAACTGCTTCTATATGTTTTGGGCTATCTGCACATTACAGTACTTACTTTAACTCATTGATAGTTAGACGCATCTTGTTTTAAGAGTTCTTGATGTAACGCATTGCACAAACACGCACTTGAAATGGTATAATTCCTTCACGACACACGACAAACTTATCAAAATAGATCTAATAGGAAACAACACATACTGTAAAGTCATTTAATTTCGTTGGGAAGAAATTTCGTGATTTTGGTAAAATAGACAATTTCGTTGAGATTTGAATTGAATTTCGTTGATTTTGAATTTCGGGTAATAACACAAGGGTCAAAATTAATGTTCGTTGGGATTAAAGTTCGTGGTTGAGGTGAACCACGAAATCCACGAAATTTAATCCCCCATGAATATTAATGATTTTACAGTAAGAACGTTAGAGCATTGGACCATCCGCAAATACGTCAGATGTCTTCTTCACAAATCTTCCACAGTGGTCATTATGGCATGTAGACAGCAAGTACAATCCATATGAAAGCATGTACTTTTCAGATCGCCCTGGTTAATGGCAGTTCTTGTCAGTATATGTGTTGTTGTTGTTGCTATAATTGTTCTACTTATCGTCTGCTGTTTCTGTTGTTCAACTAGACATGCCTCACCAAACCGGATAGCACATACAGTTGAAAGTGGAACAATTACTTTAACAGGTAAGCATTGAAGAAAACCCGAGAGAACTTTTTCATAAAAGGACAAATTAAATATAAAGGGAGATCACAAATGACAAATGTCACAAAAATCTGCACTTGAGTTGTCGCGCTTTTCATAATTAGTATTTGCTAATATACTTTAAAATCGTTCGTATTTTGGAAAACAAAGTTTCGTAGAGTTTATTTAAAACTCATAAACTATTTTATGTACTGACAATTCTACATTCTCTCTTCAATTTGAATTTGCCAAATTCGCTGATTTATTTGCTATTGTACTCAAGGAATTTAAAACTTTTGTAACTCTTACCTTTCCAGTACATATTACTAGAACATACTTTTGCACGAATTTGGAAATGCACAATGTGATTATAAAATGTAATTCTCTTTTTAGCAATCACACACCAAGTGTATCCTAAGAATGTAGATTATATTGGACGAACAAATCCCGCCTTCGAAGAAACAACTTTAACAACTGAAACCGGACAGCAGATATCAACATCTCCTCCGCCGTATACGGAACGCCCGGATATCAAAACCTAGTCTGGATCCTGTCGCCGAGTTTTCAGATGACTGATGTTGAAAATACTTAATAGCAAACAAATATTCAACTAAAACAACGCTTAAAACACAAACTATCTTACCGAATCATCGATTACCCTTCGGGTAGTTTTGATATTTATCATTTATTTTAGTAAAGTCATTCTCAACAATGGGCCTTTAATAAATACACACACCCTCATCATCATGCTATGACAAAGGTTTTGGAAATCAAACACTACTGCATTTCTGTCGCAGCGTAATTTATATTTGTAACCAGGAATAGCATTGAATGGTATGAACAAAAAGCTGACAAGCAAGCAGATATGTAATGAGTTGATCTTTAGTTTCACTGATTTGATTTCTACGTCCTCTTAAATTATCATCCAATTGTGGATCGGTCTAAACGATACTCT